>JARBWK010000012.1:113858523-113874285 GCA_030556195.1 Anolis apletophallus | reverse complement strand
GCTCTTGGAGATCAAGAAATTTTAATCCAAGAGACTTGGCATAGTCTGCATCGATGAAGTTGTTGGTGGCCCCCGAGTCAATCATGGCATGGACCATCATCGGCCCCTTCTCGGGCGACCACAGGCCAACCATTACAAGGAACAATTGTCCAGTCTTGGGTTCAGGGGGAAGAGAAGCGATGTCGGCTGAGCGAGCGAACCCTCTTACACTCGGCCGGCCCCTTCCCCGTCGCCTGGATGGCTTCTTCGCCTCCGGGACCCCTCAAGCGGCAGAGGCTCTAGGAGTCTTTCCACGTGGCTTTTGGGGCACTCCTTGGAAAAATGTCCGGCCCCCCCGCAGTACCAACACAAATTAAGACGCTGTCGCCGTGCTTTTTCTGCCTGGTCGACCTTGGGCCTCACCGTGCCTAGCTGCATGGGTTCCGGCTCATCCAGGCCCGCTGGTGGCGGGGCGAGCTGCCGGGCAAGAACTGTCAGCCCCTGCCTCCCTCGCGCCGCCGGCTTCTCCACCACACTTTGTCCCATCGCCTTCGGGTTTGCAGCCCGCTTCGACACGTAGGCTCAAGGCGATCGCCGCCTCAGATCCTCGGGTCGTGCATGCTTTAACATCTCTTGTTGTGCTCCGTGGTCAGCCCCGCGATGTAGTGGTAGCGCAAAGCCAAATGTTCCACTGCACCTGGGCATGGCACTCAAACGAGAAATGTATTGAGACAGGGACAAGTCCTTCATCACCAGCCGGGCTAAGCCACGCTCGGCCAACTCTTCATTCACGGTGGTCCCCAGGTCGCCGGATGGCATCTCTGAAAGCCTTAGCGTTTCCACATGGGGGAGACTGGGCCGGATCAACGAAGTAGCCCACGTCGCTGCCGTTCCCTCCAACAGGTTAAAAACAAACCCCACCTTGGCTCGGTCAGAGGCAAACTCGTTGGGTCGCAGCTCCAGGTACAGGTCCACCTGGCAGAGGAACACCTCGACTTGAGCGGGTTGCCCCGAAGCGGCCAGGCGCGCCACTCCCGGTGGCGCCCGGCTCTGGTCCGCAGCTCTCCCACCTCCTGTTGCAACGCCCCCCCTTCGCGTCCGTCAGGTTTGCCATGGCTGCTACCGCCTTGGGCCTCTTCCTTCGGCGTTCCGTGGTGTGATAAGGGGTTCTAGGAGTGCTCCGGCCAACTGTCATGATGCACGGACTTGACCGACCCCTTAATCACACACACAGAGACATACTGAAGGCTAACTAGTTTATTGAATATAAAAACAGCTCAAAGATATTGTCCAATAGAATAGTAAAACAATCCAAAAGCTTGAAGTAACAATGTTCAGGAAACATGGCAAAAGGCTTGAAATTCAGCAAGGCTTAAAGTTCAGCAAGGCTCCACACAACCGTGTGGATCAGGATACAAGACAAGGCTCCGCAAAACCATGCGGATCAGGAAACAAGGCAAGGCAAGGCAAGGCAAGGCTTGATGACCACGGGCTAGCTTAGCTTCGTGGTCCCACTCCGCTTCACGCCTATTCAGGAAAGACGTGGCCGAGCACTGAGGATCTGGTCCACGGATCCTATACTTAATCCCTCGGTCGAGGTCCCCGACGCTCTAGGCTTCTTCGTCTCCAATCGCTGCTCACGGACCTCGGCCGGTCTATGCTCTTAGACCAGGGCTGTCCAACTTCTACCGGACCTGTGGCTGGAATTCCGGTTACTGATGACCTGGGGGGCCGAAGGGTCTGCCTCCGCCCCCGGCTCCGCCCCCTCCCCGGCTCCACCCCTGCCCCACCCCAGCTCCACCCCTCCTGGCCCGCCCCCCCGCCTTGGAGGTGTCTGTGGAGGACACCGGGGCTTTGACTTGGAGATGGAGATGAACACCAAAATCCCAGTCTCAAGTCCCAGTCCCTGCTTTGAACTGGATTATATTGCAGTGTGGACTCAGGGCCCTTCCACACAGCCATATAACCCAGAATACCTGCTTTGAACTGGATAATCGGAGTCCATACTCATATAATCTGGTTTAAAGCAAATAACATGGGATTTTATTCAGATGTGTGGAAAGGAAGTCAAATAAGAAGCCAAGGCCCTTCCACACAGGCCTATAACCCTGAATGATAAGGCATAATATTCATTCTGCCTCTGCCAATAATAATAATAATAACAACAACAGGTTCCTGGAGTAGGAGACCTCCAAGGGCCATCCAGGGCCATCCAGTCCAATCTCCTTCTGCCATAAGGGGAAAATACAATCAAAGCATTCCTCACAGATGGCCATTCAGCCTCTGATGATGATGATGATGATGATGATGATAATAATAATAATAGAATGGGTTCCTAGAATAGGAGACCTCCAAGGGCCATCTAGTCCAATCTCCTTCTGCTATAAGGGGAAAACACAATCAAAGCATTCCTCACAGATGGCCATTCAGCCTCTGATGATGATGATGATGATGATGATGATGATGATAATAATAATTAGAATGGGTTCCTAGAACAGGAGACCTCCAAGGGCCATCCAGTCCTACCTCCTTCTGCTATAAGGGGAAAATACAATCAAAGCATTCCTCAGCCATGTTGAATCAAACCTAAACTCTCATGAGAGCTACAGAAAGTACTGAACCTTGAGTTTGGGAGTTGTAGTTCTCCATCCAGAGAGCACTGTGGACTCAAATAATGATGGATCAGGACCAAACTTGGCAGGAATCCTCAGAAGAGGAGGAAGCCGGAAAGGGAATGGATGAGCACCCCCCCCCGCGCGCTCCAAACTCGGCCCCGCCCCTTTTTCGCTCTGGCCACGCCCCCTCTCGCTTGGTGCACTCTCTCCTTCCCTCTTTCTTTCAAGTGGTGGAAAAGGGAAGGAATGAAAGGGGAAAGAGAGAGAGAGAGGAGGGGAGGGAGGGAGTGGGGGATGGAAGTAGGGAAGTAGGAGGAGGAGGAAAGGAGCCTGCTCCTCCGCCCCGCCCTCACCCACCCCCGCCGCGAAAAAAATAAATAAAAAATATTCGGGGAAAATATTCCAAAAAAATATTCGGAAAAAATATTTTTAAATTTTTTTTAAAAAAATCTTTAAAAGCAGATATCTCGCAGGAGGGTAGGGGGCCGTGGAGAAGGGGTTGGGGGGCCGTATACGGCCCGCGGGCCGTCAGTTGGGCAGCCCTGTCTTAGACCATTCCCTTCTGCTAGACTCTATGTTCCGTCTCCTATCAAAGGTTCGACCTTGTCTCTCCGCAGCTGTGTTTCTATCTCCCTGGGAGCTCTCCTCCCAGCCATTTCCCATGCGCCTTCTTCCATGTTTCCCCTGGAGGCTCCTGAGAATTTTTCCCCCCGGGTGTTCGTACGATCCCGAATCGCTATCCATCTGCACCTGGTTATCTATGTCTTCGCTAGGGCCAAACAACATTTCTTCCCATGCCAAGCTCTCTGTGGGCGAAAGAGGCCCATCAGGGGAAGCTGCCCTTCGCCCCAGTCATCTAGCTCATCCTCTGAATCCAGTTCTGGCACTGCTGGTTCTAATGCTAATGGGACCCCAGGTCCTGACCCCTGCCCACCAGGCACAAACGAGAACTGCTGTGCTACAATCACATTAAATATGGTTTTCTGTGGGTGAGCAGGTGGCGATTACTGGATGGCATGTGTTCTGTATCAGAAACTAGAGCTAATGTGGTCTATACAATGCAGGCATGTAGCCAGGGGGGGGGCTAAGGGGGCTTCAGCCCCTGAAAATTCTCAGGGTGGTCCGCAAAAGGCCTTACTGGTACATTATTTAAACTGTTATGTTTATTCATATCATGATCTGATCACCATGCTCATTATATCCCACATTAATGGGGTTATTGGGATAACAATACAAAAGGTTTGCTAGGGTAGACCCTCTTCCACCCAGTCTCAGCCCCCCCCAACCAAACTCAGCCCCCCGAATCAAAATCCTGGCTACGGCCCTGATCCAATGCAATTGTCTGAATCAGCACCCCAAATAACCAAACTGAATCTAAAGTTGACTAAAACCTGATTTGTAACCTTTTTGGTGCTAATGTTGGAGAGTAGTTCCTGGTCAAAGTGGTCTCTGGTCAAAATGGTCCCTGGTCAAGTGTTCCCTGTTCAAAGTGGTCTCTAGTAAAGTGGTCCCTGGTCAAAATGGTCCCTGGTCAAGTAGCCACTGGTCAAAATGGTCCCTGGTTAAATGGTCACTGATCAAAGTGGTTTCTGGTCACATGGTCCCTGGTCAAAGTGGCCCTTGGTCACATGGTCCCTGGTCAAAGTGGTCCTTGGTCACATGGTCCCTGGTCAAGTGGTCCCTAGTCAAAACAGGTTGGGAACTTCAGATTTAGTTCAAAGGAAGTCATTGGCTGGATCTACACTACCATATAATCTAGATTATCAAAGCAGATCGTCCACATGAACTGCTTTGAAGTGGATTGTATGAGTCTACACTGCCATTTAAAACAATTCAAAGCAGACAATCTGGATTTGATATGGCAATGTAGAAGGGGCCCTAGTCCCACTCTCCCCTGCTTTGGTCAGACCTCATTTATGGAGAGAAAAAGCATGGTATAAACCAGGGCTGTCCAACAGGCGGCCCTGGGGCCGTACACGGCCCCCGAGCCCCTTCCCTCCGGCCCCCTAACTTGTTTTAATAAAATACAAATAAAAAATAAAATAAAAAATAAAATAAAAAATAAAATAAAAATACCTACTTCCGGGTTTAGGCAAGCATCGCAAGACTACGCCAGCCACAGACGGGATTTCGAGGGAGGTCGAAATCCCGTCTGTGGCTGCGTAGTCTCGCGATAGCTGCCGAAATCTCAGGTCCCGCGGGATTTGCGGCCGGCCTGGGTGCGCGCCTCCTCCTCCCTCGCGGCTGCTTACAGGCCAGCCCTCATTTCCTCAGAGAGAGGGAGGAGGGGAGTGAGGCAGGGAAAGCCCCTCCTGGCTCCGTCCTCTTCCTGTGGAGGGCCCTCGCTTCCCGCTCTGCGGGTGGGAGAGCCGCCGCACCTGACCTGAGCTTGGCCTCTTCGGGGACGGCGGCGGCGTTGGCGCTTCGGCCCTGTGGCGGGGCTCCCGCAGTATGGGTAAGGAAGGGCCTGGCTCGAATCAATCAATCTAAAAACAGTGGGACGTTGGGTGAGGGGGGGGGGGGTCCCTCAGCGGCGGTTTCCTTGGCGACGCTTCCTTCCCCTCCTCCGCGCCCCCTCCCCCTTGTTGTGCTGCCTTCCCCCGCGTGCAGGGCGCAACGTGGCTTCCTTTGTGCCTGCCCCCGCGGCTTGTTTTCCCTTCAGGGAGGGAGGGAGCTCTTTGGGCCTCCTCCACCTGCCTCTGGGAAAGGAGGCCCCATCAAGCCCTGCGACGGCATTGAGGTGTTTGGTTTTTTTTTTGGTGTGTCCCAATTTGAGTGTGGACTCAAATAACTCAAAGGTATTAGGAAACATTCTCCCAAATCCACCAGTGTTCCCATTTGGGTATATTGAGTATTCATGCCAAGTTTGGTCCAGATCCATCATTATTTGAGTCCACAGTGCTCTCTGGATGGAGGTGAACTACAACTCCACAACTCAAGGTCAATTGTAAGTAAATTGGAGCCGGGAAGGGGGCAGAGCCGGGGAGGGGGCGGAGCCATGGGCGGAGGCAGACCCTTCGGCCCCCCAGGTGATCAGTGACCGGAATTCCGGCCCTTGGGCCCGTAGAAGTTGGACAGCCCTGGTATAAACAAACATAATAACAGCAGCAGCAACAACAACCCTATGTTCACTTCTGGACAAGAGCGGGGTAAAAATGATGTAAATAAATATAAAATAATAAAGCACTACAAGAAGGAGATAGACAAGCCGGAAGGTGTCCCGTGAAAGGCAACCATAATGGTCAAAAGTTTGAAGTCCAATGAGGAACGACTTAAGGACTTGGGAATGTTTTGCTTGGAGGAGAGAAGGGAACACGAGAGCCAGGTTTACACACGTGAACGGACGTTGCATTGAGTAGAAGAGTATTTTCTGCTACTTTTGAGATTAGAACCCCTTCTACACTGCTATATAACCCAGATTATCAAAACAGATCATCCACTTTATTTGCTTTGAACTGGATTGTATGAGTCTAGACTGCCATAAAATCCAGTTTGAAGCAAATAGTGTGGATTTTGTATGGCAGTGTAGAAGGGGCCTAGGACACAATAGGGGAATGGATTAAAGCTGCAAGAAAAGAGATTCTACCGAAACATGAACGTCCTGACAGTCAGAACAGTGGAGTAAAGACTGACAGTGGTGTCTCCTTTTCTGGAGGCTTTTAAGCAGAGGCTGGATGGTCATCTGCCGGGAGTGCTCTGGTTGCGTCTTTCTGCCTGGCAGAATAGGGTTGGACTGGATGTCTCTTCCAACTTCCAACATATTCTGGGTGCCAATACCAAAGGGGCCGGCATGTGCAGGCATGCACCTTTCCAGTGCCAAGCGCTTCACCTGGGTGTGTTTGTGTGCTGTACAAATCTTCCAGCCTCCCCTGAAGCCAACACCTTGCCTGACAGTTTGCTTTCAATAGCTGATCTCTGGAAAATGCGGTTCAACAAGAGGGGAAACGGCTCCTTGGAACACGTGCCCAGAGCCTCGACACTCATGGCAGAGTAGGATGATCAAAACAAGGACCAATGGGCAGAGAGAGTGCTTTTATCCCAGAGTGTGACTGTATTGAACTCTGCGGTTTCACACTGATGTGGCTTTATGATGTTGTGCAGCAGGGATAATTAGAATGTGGACGGACGGGTGTTTGTTTTGCAATTTGTACATATAGAATGTGCATTGGGAGTGGCATCTAATGTCATTATTCTACGATGAATGACAATAAAGTTATTCTATGAGGGTTGAATGAAAAGTAATGCCTCCACCTTCATTACTTGGGTTTGGATAGGAATATTTTAATAAATCAAATGCAGAAATAATCCTTAGGATGTGCTCTTTAATGACCACTATTCACTTTCCCACATAATCACCAGACAATTGGATACATTTCTGCCAACAATGAACAAGTTTTCTGAAGCTGTCACAGAAGAAGTCGACACTCTGTTTCCGCAACCAGCGGCTCACAGTTCTCACAATGTCTTTATCAGAAGCAGAATGATGTCCCCGCAGATCTTCTTTCATTATCGGGAACAGATGGAAGTCAGACGGTGCTGGAATAAATCTGGACTGCACGGAAGATGTCGTACGATGGTGAGACCCAGTTTCTGAAGTTCTGCTGTGGTGGCATGTGAAGTGCCACATCTGGGGCCTGCTGTCTTGTATGCTTGGGGTATTGCTTGGGCTGTTTGGGGTGTTTGGGGGTGTGGAGTTGAGTGAGTTATGTGTGTGTGTGTGGGGTGTGTGTGTGAATGTTCCATCCATTTAATTATGCACCATCAGCACTTTGAATTTTAATTGCCTTAACATCTGGAAACTTTAAGACAGTATAAGGCATTTTGTGCCAACTCTATCGACTGCTGCTATTGGTTGCTGCTATAATTTAAGCCTGGTGCTATACCCGGTCTCGAACTGTGGCGCTCATCGTGACCCGCTATTTGCCTACTTGCACTTTATAGGCTAGAGGCCTACTCTGCACTTTACTGCCATCACTGCCTCCATGATACCTATGCTACGTCCAAGTCTGTCGCACTTTATGCTGGCACTTGCACCTTGTACATTGTTAATAGTGTACAACAACTTGGAGGGAGGTGGAAGTTGCAGGGAGGGAGGGGTTACGGGAGAAAGATCAACGTTTTATTTGGGTGCACGAAACCAGGATTCCCTATACGGCGTTCAACTGGGTGATATGGAGAGAGAACATGCTGGCGGGCTGGTTCCGGGGGGGGCTCATATAGGGGTGGTGATCGGGAGCTGAAGATGCGGGAAAGGGAGACCCAAAGTATGGATTCGGCCTAGAATTTGTGATGGATCTAAATTACCAATTCGACCTAGAAGTGAGCACTCTAAAACTTCAATTCGGCCAAAAATTTGCGCAAGAACTTTAATAAATTTGAACCGGGCTCCTGACAAAACTAAGCTGAGCACCCAGGAAGGCGGCCCCTCCCAGTTGAAAGTGGTGCTGTTCAATGCCAGGTCAGTCAATGGTAAAACATCAACAATACAAGATTTAATTCTGGAAGAACAAGCTGACCTGGCTTGTATAACGGAGACCGGGTTGGACGAGGCTGGGGGGGGTAATCTCTCTCAGCTTTGCCCACCGGGTTATTCCGTACAGCACCAATCGAGACCGGGAGGGCAAGGAGGGGGAGTCGCAGTGGTCTATAAGGACTCCATCTCCTTGACCAGGTGCCCCATCCCGCAGTCAACCACGTTCGAATGTGTCGGCCTAAGGGTTGCTGACCGGGACAGGATAGGGATTCCGTTAGTGTACCGACCACCCCGCTGCACTACAGTCTCCTTACCTGAGCTAGCCGGAGTGGTCTCTGGCCTGGCCGTGAAGTCTCAGCGGCTCATTGTGCTGGGAGACTTCAACGTCCATGCCGAGACCACTCTATCAGGAGCGGCTCAGGACTTCATGGCCGCCATGGCAACCATGGGCCTGTCCCAGCTAATATCGGGTCCCACCCATAGCGCAGGACACACGTTAGATCTGGTTTTCTGCCAGGGATGGGATGAAGGCGGCGGAGTGGAGGAACCGACCATCATTCCTTTGCCATGGACCGACCACCACCTGATCAGGTTTAGACTTACTTTGCCTTTCCTCCTCCGCAGGGGTGGTGGACCCACTAGAATGGTCCGCCCCAGGAGACTTATGGATCCAGATGGATTCCTGACGGCTCTTGGGGATTTCCCCGCCTCCTCGGTAAGCGACCCTGTTGAGGCTCTTGTGTCTCTCTGGGATAGGGAGATGACGAGGGCTATTGACACGATCGCTCCAGAACGCCCCCTCTTGAGTAACCGAGCTAAACCAGCTCCTTGGTTTACTGAGGAGCTGGCAGCGATGAAGCGAAAAAAGAGGAGGCTAGAGTGCGTGTGGCGTCGGAAGCGGAGCAGATCAGCTCATGCGCGCCTGGTCTCCTTTTTGAGGACCTACGACGCAGCAACAAAAGCAGCACAAAAAACATCTATTGCGGCCAAGGTGGCCGCCGCGAAGAACCGTCCAGCGGAACTGTTCCGAGTCGTCAGGGGTCTTTTAAATCCGCCGCAGTGCAAGATCCCTGACGGCTCGGCGGTACGCTGCGAAGAATTTGCTAAGGTCTTCGCGGATAAAGTGGCGCTGATCCGTTCCGATTTCGATACCACTTTAACGGCAGTCTCTGAGGATGTGACACGAGCACCTGCTTGTCCGGTTTTATTGGATTCGTTTCAATTGGTTCAGCTCGAGGATGTGGACAAGATCCTTGGAGAGGCGAGGCCCACCACATGCATCCTAGACCCCTGCCCATCCTGGCTGATAAAGGAAGCCAGAGGGGTTTGGCAGAGTGGGTGAAGGTGGTGGTTAATGCCTCCTTACAGGAGGGCAAGATTCCAGCCAGCTTAAAGCAAGCTGTGATAAAACCGCTGTTGAAAAAACCATCACTGGACCCCACTCAATTAGTGAACTATCGGCCAGTTCCCAATCTCCCCTATTTGGGCAAAGTCATGGAACGTGTGGTGGCTTCGCAACTCCAGGGGTTCTTGGTAGACCCTGATTATCTTGATCCGGCACAGTCTGGCTTTAGGCCGGGACATGGTACTGAAACAGCCTTGGTCGCCTTGGTAGATGATCTACGCCGGGAACTTGACAGGGGGAGTGTGTCCCTGTTGGTTCTGCTGGACCTCTCAGCGGCTTTCGATGCCGTTGACCACGGTATCCTTCTGGGTCGCCTTGCAGACATGGGGCTTGGCGGTACTGCTCTGCAGTGGCTCCAATCCTTCCTGGAAGGTCGTACCCAGAAGGTGTCATTGGGCGACACCTGTTCGGCTCCACAGCCGTTGTCCTGTGGAGTCCCTCAGGGTTCAGTACTGTCCCCGATGTTGTTTAACATCTACATGAAACCGCTGGGAGAGATCATTCGGAGTTTCGGAGTAAGGTGTTATCTGTACGCAGATGACGTCCAGATCTGTCACTCCTTTCCACCCGTCACTAAGCAGGCTGTTCAGACCTTGAACCGGTGCCTGGCCGCTGTGTCGGACTGGATGAGGGCTAGCAAATTGAAACTAAATCCAGACAAGACAGAGGTCCTCCTAGTCAGTCGTAAGGCCGAACAGGGCATAGGGTTACAGCCTGTGTTGGATGGGGTTACACTCCCCCTGAAGACACAGGTTCGCAGCTTGGGAGTGATCCTGGACTCATCGCTGAGCCTGGAAGCCCAGGTCTCAGTGGTGGCCAGGGGAGCTTTTGCACAGTTAAGACTCGTGCGCCAGCTGCGCCCGTACCTTGGGAAGTCTGATCTGGCTACGGTCGTCCACGCTCTGGTCACATCCCGAATAGATTACTGCAACACACTCTACGTGGGGCTGCCTTTGAAGACAGTTCATAAATTGCAATTAGTCCAGCGGGCGGCAGCCAGATTACTAACGGGAGCTACATACAGGGAGCATACCACCCCCCTGTTGTGTCAGCTCCACTGGCTGCCTGTCCAATTCCGAGCTCAATTCAAAGTGCTGGTTTTGACCTTTAAAGCTCTATACGGTTCTGGCCCAGCTTACTTGTCCGAATGCATCAGCCGCTATGTCCCACCTCGCAATCTAAGATCATCCGGGGAGGCCCTGCTCTTGCTCCCGCCGACTTCTCAAATGCGGCTGGTGGGGACGAGGGACAGGGCCTTCTCGATGGTGGCTCCCCGCCTGTGGAATGCGCTCCCTATGGAGGTACGGTCCACCTCATCCCTCCTGGCATTCAGGAAAAAGGTAAAATCCTGGCTTTGGGACCAGGCGTTTGCACACCAGCACTAGGCAGCATGTTAGATGGGGATTTTAATGGAAATGGATGAAGAGGGCCAATTGTTTTTATGTTTTTATGGATTGAATATTGTTTTAACTTGGAATGACTGTGTACGATGCTGATGAAATTGTATTTTAATGTGTCTTAATGTATCTTAATTGTTGTGGGGTTTTGGGGTTTTATGCTGTTATGATGTGGGCATCGAATTGTGCCGTACTGTAGGCCGCTCTGAGTCCCCCCTCGGGGGTTGACAAGAGCGGGGTAAAATCCTGAAATAAATAAATAAAGTGTGTGGTCTGGCATTGTCATGCTGCAGGAAAACATTTCCCTTCTCCTTTTGGACTCTTGTTAGCCATCGTTTGCAGCATTGTGATGTAACACTCTCAATGTATTGTTGTTCCATGTTCAAGGAAATCAAAATGGATAACACCATCTGCATCGCAGAACACTGAGGGCTGTGTCTTGAATTTCATTTTCTGGGGCAAGTCTTTATGTCCATATTCCATAGACTGACACTTCATCTCTGGGTCGTAATAGCGTACCCACGTTTTGTCTCCTGTCACAATTGAATGGAGAAAGGCGTCGCCTTCATTCTCGTAACGCGAGAGGAGTTCCTGGCAAATTTCAAGTCTGTGCACTTTCATTTCAGGCGTCCGCATCCTGGGTACCCATCGTGCACAGATCTTCCGATAGCCAAGCAAAGTAATAATGTGACCCACACAATCTTGTGAAATGCCGATTATGCTCGAAATTTCTCTCTGAGTGATACAGCGTTCATCCTGAATCAATCTGTCAACCTTTTGCTTGTGAAACTCGGTGGTTGCTGTCACAGGATGTCCAACTCTTTGTTTGTCACGCAAGTCAGATGTCCCCACCTCAACACCTTTAAACTTACACAGTGCTCACATTCACACAATACCCATACACACCATGCATTCTCTGATGAATCTCCTTTGGGGTGACACCTTCTGCTGTCAAGAATTCAATGACTGCACATTGCTTAAGTTGCATTGACCGACCATCTGCGCAGGGTTCCATACTTTGCACTTTAACACCACAACCGTACAATGCGAAGGCTTTCTGCCAAAATGGAACTGTAGAAGAGAGTCTACTGGACAAGCCAGTAACTGCCGCATACCAGGACTGCCATCTATTGAGAAGTTAACAAAGGTGGAGGCATTACTTTTCATTCAACCCTTGTATTCTATTCACTCACCGTTCTCCCACAAAACAGGGTCTTTGAGGGCTGAAAGCGAGAAGGAGCTGAGGAGCCTTATCACCAAGGGGAAAGAAGAAAGTGCAAAAGCTGGGTTGCAGTGAATCATATAAAATAGGGCTGTCCAACTTCTATCGGCCCAGGGGCCAGAATTCCGGTCACTGATAACCTGGGGGGCCGTAGGGTCTGCCCCTCCCCGGCTCCACCCCTGCCCTTGGCTCCACCCCTCCCCGCCCCCGGCTCCGCCCTCTCCCCTGGCACCCTCTCCCCTCTTCCCTTATTTTAATATTAAATATATTTAATTCCATCCTCCCCTCCCCCCTTATTTTAATGTATCCCATCTCCCCTTATTTCATCTTTAAATATATTAAATTTTATATTTAATACATGAGGGGAGATGGGGGGAGGGAATGAGGAGCCCCCTGAGGAGCTCCCTGCTTCGGCCTACCTTTTCCAAACGCGCTGGATCCAGGAGTACCCGGACGACGAGAGAGGCGACGACCGACTGAGTCGAAGAAGGTCCTAATCGTGTCTGTGGGCCTCAGCGATCCAGTAGTAGAGTAGCCGAAGAGTATCGCGAGAATACGCAGTCCACACGGGATTTCGCTGTCAACGCTGGCGTGATCTCGCATTGACAGCGAAATCCCGTGTGGATTGCGTATTCTCGTGATACTTGCTCTGAACCCGGAAGTAGGTATTTTTTATTTATTTATTTATTTTTCAATTTTTATTTTTTATTAAAAAGCTTAGGGGGCCGTAGGGAAGGGGCTGGGGGGCCGTATATAGCCCCCAGGCCGCCAGTTGGACAGCCCTGATATTAAAAAAACCTAGATTCTGGCAACAGGACTGATTGATAACTGGCAAATCGAGGGAGAAAATGTGGAGGCAGCGACAGGGTTTGCATTTCTAGGTGTAAAGATGAGCACAGACGCAGAGTGCAGCCAGGAAATCAGAAGGTGTTTACTTTTTGGGAGGAGAGCCATGACCCATCTCGATAAAATAGTGAAGAGTAGAGATATCACACTGGCAACAAAGATCCACATAGTCAAAGCAATGGTATTCCGTTTAGTAACCGATGGATGTGAGAGCTGGACCAGAAGGACGGCTGAGCGAAGGAAGATAGACGCTTTCAAACTGTGGTGCTGGAGGAAAATCCTGAGAGTGCCTTGGACCGCGAGAAGAGCCAACCGGTCCATCCCCCAGGAAAGAAAGCCCGACTGCTCACTGGAGGGAAGGAGATGAGAAGCAAAGATGAAGTCCTTTGGCCTCATAATGAGAAGACAGGAAAGCTTGGAAAATGGAAGGAAAAAGGAAGAGGGGCCGACCAAGGGCAAGGCGGAGAGATGGTATCCATAAAGGGACTGGCTCGACCTTGAAGCAGCTGCAGGTGGTGAAGGCCGAGAAGGAGCTCTCATGTGGGATGGCCCAGGAGGTCACAAATAATTGGAAGTGACTGAACAAATAAACAACAACTGCAACTAAGGTTGTTTGTGTTTCTGCCAGAAATTTTAAACCCAGCCTTGGATATTGTCAAGCCCCGCACGTGTCACGTGATGTGTTCTGCATACAAGTTGAATAGGTTGGGTGAGAACCCTGCCGTACGCCTTTTCCAATCTTGAACCAGCCTGTTGTTCTGTGGTCAGTTCTTACTCTTGCTACTCTTGGTCAAGATTGTTAAGGAAGTGGTCTGCAAATACTTAGAAACAAATGCGGTCATTGCTAATAGTCAACATGGATTTATCAAAAACAGGTCATGCTAGACTAATCTGATACCTTAATCCCTTATTTTGATAGAGTTGCAAGATGAGTAGATGCCGGGAATGCCGTGGATGGAGCATACCTGGACTTCAGGAAGGCCTTCAACAAGGTCCCCCATGACCTTCTGGCAAGGAAACTAGTCAAATGTGGGCTAGTCACATTGAACTACAGTTAGGTGGATCTGTAATTGGTTAAGCGGACAAACCCAGAGGGTGCTTCTCCCCAATGCTTCCTCTTCTGGGCCGGAGAGATAGCACAGTGGTAACAACAGCTGTGCTGGCAATCTGACGGTTGCAGGCTCGAATCCCGGGCTGGTTTGGACACCCAGTTGTGAGCCCTGTCCACTGTTTACTCAACAGTTCAAAAACAGCTCAGCTGTGATTAGATAAAACTGGGAACCGCCAAGAAGGGGAAGGATTTTTCAAGGACTTACAATGCCTAAATAAAGTAAGATTGGCTGCCTGAAGGTGGAATGCGGAAAACAGAGGCTGTCTGTCATGAGGATGAAGCAACAGCGCCCCCTTGTGACGTAATGATGCAATCGCACTCTGTGACGCAATCACACCATGTGACGCACCCTGTGATGCAGCCTGAAGAAAATCCTTCTAAAATTGTACTTGTCATATGTTGTATGTAATTGTATGTGGAACCAGCAGGGACTATCTGCCGTATGTGTGATGTAATCCGCTCTGAGTCCCCTTCGGGGTGAGAAGAATGGAATATAAATAAAGTGTATTATTATTATTATTATTATATACGAGCAGAGTGCCATCAACAGGGCTCCCTCCTGGGCATCCCGGTCCTGCTCAGGGTCTTCATTAATGACTTAGAGGAAGGCTTAGAAGGCAGGATCATCAAGGCTGCAGATGGGACACACTTGTGTCCAGTTCTGGGCACCACAATTGGAGGGAGAGGTTGACTCTCAGCTGGAATGTGCCCGGTCCATCCGGAGAAAGAGGGCGACTAAAACGATCAAGGGTCTGGAGAAGAAGCCCTACGAGGAGCGGCTTAAAGAGCTGGGCCTGTTTAGCCTGAAGAAGAGAAGGCGGAGAGGAGACATGATGAGGGCCAGGTATGAATATCTGAGGGGAGGTCATAGGGAGGAGGCAGCAAGGTTGTGTTCTGCTGCCCTGGAGACGAGGACGCAATGGAACTACAAGAAAGGAGATTCCACCTGAACATTAGGAAGAACTTCCTGACTGTGAGAGCTGTTCAGCAGTGGAACTCTCTGCTGAAGACTGTGGTGGAGGCTCCTTCTTTGGAGGCTTTGGAACAGAGGACGGATGGCCATCTGTCGGGGGTGCTTTGAATGCGATTTTCCTGCTTCTTGGGTCGGGCTGGATGAAGGCCCAGCAGGTCCCTCCCACCTCTGTGAGTCTATGGTCCTCAGGAGACAGGCGAGGTGGCTTGGCCTCCCCATACATCCCACCAAGAACTGGCACACATCTATACATTACACACACACAACCCATATGCGCAGCCTGGGCCACCTGGCCGGGGAGGGCTAGTCACCCTATAGATAGAACAACGTGGCAGAGAAGGAACTGCTCCCGAGAGGCTTCCTGTTGCTGTCTGGGAGCAACAGCAATCTCCTTCCCTGGAAGCCCCGCCCCCTTCCCGAAGCCCCGCCCCTCCCCAGACCGCGCCTCCTCCTTTGTTCGGGCTCGAAGGGGCGTCGCCGGCGCCCCATTGGCCGAGAGAATCCCGAGGGGCGTGGCTAGGATATAGTTTACCAGGCCCGCGGGGACAGGCGTGGGTTGGGCGGGGAAAGGGGCGCGGCTCGGCTCCGGATTGGCCGGGCCAGGCTGAGGGGGCGTGTCCGGGCGGCGGGACGTGCCTGCGATGTCCTCAGGAGGGGGCGTGGCCGCGGGAAAAGGAGGAGGAGGAGGAGGAGAAGCAGAAAGGGAGAAGAAGGGGCGCAGGGCGGACAGAAGGAAGAAGG
>JARBWK010000012.1:113700010-113858423 GCA_030556195.1 Anolis apletophallus | reverse complement strand
AGAAGGGAGGAAAACGAAAGAAAGAAGGAAAGGAAGGAGAAAGAAAAAAGGGAAGAAAAGAAGGAAGGAAGGAAGGAAGAGAGAAGGAAGGAAAGAACATGAAGGAAGGAAGGAAGAAGAGGGAGGGAGGAAGAGGGAGAGATGGGAGGAACAGGAAGGAGGGAAGAAGGGAAGGAACAAGCAGGAAGGAAAAAAGGAAAGAAAGGAGAAAGATTGAAAGAAGGAAGGAAGGAAGAGAGAGAGAGAAAGAAGGAAGGAGGGAGAGAGGGGAAAAGGAAGGAAGAGAGAGAAGGAAGGAAAGAAGGAAGGGTGGATGGAAGAAGGAGGTAAGGGGGGAAGAAGGAAGGAGGGGAAGGAGAGAAAGGCAGAAAAAGAGGAAAGGAAGGAAGAGAGAAGGAAGGAGGGAAAGAAAGAAAGAAAGAGGGAAGGGAAGAAGGAAGAGAGAGAGAAGGAAGGAAAGAAGGAAGGAAGAAGGAGGGAAGGGAGGGATGGAGGAAGGAAGGAGGGAGGTAAACAAAGAAGGAGGAAAGAAAGAATGAAAGGAAGAAGAAAGGAAGGAAAGGGAGAGATGAAGGAAGAAAAAAGGAAGGAAGGAAAAAGAAAGAAGAAAGAAACAGAAAGGAGGACAGGAAAGAAGGGAAGGAAAGAAAGGAAGAGTGGAAGGATGGATGGATGGAAGCAAGAAAGAAGGGAGGAAAACGAAAGAAAGAAGGAAAGGAAGGAGAAAGAAAAAAGGGAAGAAAAGAAGGAAGGAAGGAAGGAAGAGAGAAGGAAGGAAAGAACAGGAAGGAAGGAAGGAAGAAGGGAGGGAGGGAGGAAGAGGGAGAGATGGGAGGAACAGGAAGGAGGGAAGAAGGGAAGGAACAAGCAGGAAGGAAAAAGGAAAGAAAGGAGAAAGATTGAAAGAAGGAAGAAAGGAAGGAAGAGAGAGAGAGAAAGAAGGAAGGAGGGAGAGAGGGGAAAAGGAAGGAAGAGAGAGAAGGAAGGAAAGAAGGAAGGGTGGATGGAAGAAGGAGGTAAGGGGGGAAGAAGGAAGGAGGGGAAGGAGAGAAAGGCAGAAAAAGAGGAAAGGAAGGAAGAGAGAAGGAAGGAGGGAAAGAAAGAAAGAAAGAAAGAGGGAAGGGAAGGGAAGAAGGAAGAGAGAGAGAAGGAAGGAAAGAAGGAAGGAAGAAGGAGGGAGGGAGGGATGGAGGAAGGAAGGAGGGAGGTAAACAAAGAAGGAGGAAAGAAAGAATGAAAGGAAGAAGAAAGGAAGGAAAGGGAGAGATGAAGGAAGAAAAAAGGAAGGAAGGAAAAAGAAAGAAGAAAGAAACAGAAAGGAGGACAGGAAAGAAGGGAAGGAAAGAAAGGAAGAGTGGAAGGATGGATGGATGGAAGCAAGAAAGAAGGGAGGAAAACGAAAGAAAGAAGGAAAGGAAGGAGAAAGAAAAAAAGGGAAGAAAAGAAGGAAGGAAGGAAGGAAGGAAGGAAGGAAGGAAGGAAGGAAGGAAGGAAGGAGGAAGGAAGGAAGGAAAAGAGAAAGGCGGGTGAGTGAATGGATAGATGGAAGGTCTGGCTTGGCCAAGGATCCCCGGAAAAGCCTCTTCCCCTTCCTCCTGACCTTCACCATCGTCACTCTGTCCGTCGGTCCCCCCACCGGATGGGCAATAAGAGTCCCCCCCGATCTGTATCGAGATCACCAAGCTCGGGGATATTGATTCAAGAAGAGCCTTGAGCAGCTGGAAGACTCTTTTAGGTCCACATGGAAAAACACGATTCTCAGAAACCTCAAACTATCAGGGTTACAGGAAGAAGAACTAGACCTCCTGGGATATACGAATGCCAGAGTAGCAGTAAGGCGCAGAACAATGGATATAGATTACCAAAAAACACCTAGCCTGTGCCAGATACCAGCCACTATTTAAATGCAGTACTAATGTACCCTTTGCTACACAAAATTATTTAACAAATCTAACAAACCCGAAACACAGGAAAGTGTTCACTCTGGCCTGAGTTAATGCTCTGCCAACAGCTGTGCTACTGGGCAGGTACACAAAAACACCCTATCATGAACGTATATGCCCCTGCGACACAGGGGTGGTTGAATCTATAGAGCATGTGTTCTTTCACTGCCCTCTGTATGTGGATGCCCGCCTCTCCTTAATCTCGCCAATACTGTCCCGCTTACCTGGCAGATCTGAGGAATTCTACCTATACTGGCTGCTCGACGACAAACACAAGGAGACAACCAACCTGGTGGCCAAATATCTCATGGCCGTTCTAGCTACGAGGAACCAGCATATTAAATTGAACGCAGAAACACAATAGGCTTGATACTGTTGGTGTTAAACTGTAGAGTTGAACGGAGTTTTAACATTTATATTGTTTTATTTTCTGTACAATGTGACGTTGGTCCTTGACCGTAAATAAATATCTATCTATCTATCAAGGGCCAAGGCCTGGAAGCCCCGGATACCCCTTCCTGGGAGCAGGCTTAGGGACCTGGCGGGGGTGTTTCCCTTGGAGAAGAGAAGCCATAGGAAGAGCCATGCTCAAGGGTCTCAAAGGAGGGGGGTGCTCCTTTCCTGATTCAAACTGCAGGGAAAGAGACCCCACTTCCACGCGAGGAAGGAAGAGCTTCAGCGGTGAAATGTGCTGCCTGGGACTCCGTGGGCCGGATGGGCCTTTGTCGGGAGGGCTTGGATGGTGCCTTCCTGCCTGGTTCTGTGAGCCTGTGGTTCTGTGATTGTATTGCTGACCCCCGACCCCAAATCTCCCTCCGGGCTAGTCTTTCCCCCAGCATGCGATTCAAGGGGAATTCAATTGGCAGGCCCTAATTGAATCACGCCCCCAGGATTTGCATTATTGAAATGGACACGCTGCATAATAAATGAACGGCGAGAAAGGACGGGGGGGGGGGGCGACGTCTGCCTCCCTTCCCCCCAGCACTGAGAATAGAAAAGAACCCAGCGGAACTCAATTTCCACGCGTGGAGGGGATCCACGCGTGGGAATGTCGCTCATTCTGGCCTGGGGGTGTGACTTCACCAGCTCCTTACCCACCCAGTCCTCTCCATTTCCATCTGTATGGAAAGCTGTCACAAAAAGGGGGAAGTGGCTCTTTACCCACGCGTGCCCAGCCCCCTCCTTGCGCTTCTGTTGGGGGGGGGGGTCGCTCATTCTGGCGTGGGGTGTGTCTTCCCAGCTCTTCACCCACCCATTTGTAAGGTGTCAGGGTTGGCTCATTGGTCAGTCACCACTGACCGTTCCTTTTTCAGTGTGGCAGGGCAGGCTATCCCACCATGCCACCAAATACGTCGGGGCTCGGACCCCTTGACCCTTACAGCAAATACGCTGCCACCAAATAATGTAATGAAGTATATAAAGAAGGCTTCCAGGCTCCTTATGTTAACCGTGGCAGCAGGGGCGGTCTCAGCTCTCCTGGGGGGGTAGGCGAGCCTTATTTCTGTGCCCCCCCCATGGCTGCTGGACGCGGCAGCCCGCGCGGCGACGTCACCGCGCATGCGCGAGTGCGTCATGCACGCCTGCGCATGCGCAGTGACATCCGGCGCGGTTGCATCACCGGCTGCGCCGCCTGTGCCGCCGGCTACATCACCGGCTGCGCCGCCGGTGGGGAGCACTGGCTCCCGGGCAGGAGGCGCGGCGGAGGGGCGGCCAGCGTGGTGGCGCCTCGCAGGCGGCGGCGCCCCTCCCAGGACCCGCCGCCCCACGCGCCGCTTACATGGCGGAATGCCAAAGGCCGGCACTGCGTGGCAGGGCAGGCCTACTTTGCAAATCTTACCACTGCCACTATCATGTAAGGAACGAACCCTTTTATAACTCTGGGCAGTAAGGCTTTCTTCCCACTGTGGTAGGGTGGGTACTTTCCCTTTGAGCCCCACCTACAGATGTTCAAACTGCCACCAGTTAATATATTTGCTGCCACCAATTGTATCAGATCAGCCACCGGTGTGAGGGTTTGTTCTTTTAAGGCTTGTGTGTTTAAAAAGAACGACATTGAGAGGTGTTGTAATAAAGTTGTTCAACAATTTATTTTATAACAGAGTTCAGAGCTTAGTTGGTTGCACACAAGTCTCCTAAGAGGTACAAATCTTGCGGTTACAACGTTTCAACAATAGGGTACAGTTTCCACTGTACTTCCTAACACAGAACCAAGCCAACTATAGGCTTTACCTATCTATTAAGTTAGTTTTCTACTCTAACTTGGACAAAGTCTGTCTTTCACCTGGGTTTCCCAAACCCCTAACCGAACTGCTTCTAAAAGTCCGAAAGATAGCTTCCTCCCGCCAACCGACAAAACCAACCGACTTATTTTAAAAATCTGAAAGTTCTAAAACAAGGGCAGCTCTAACTTCCGTCTCCACGGCAACAGCTTTCACAGGGGCCTGCTGCCCCAACATTCCCCGCCAACCCTCTGTGGCTTGTTAAACATTTTACCATCAAACGTATAGGCAAATAAGCAATAGCAAACTATACATTTATCTTGCAACAAAACAATATGGCTTCATCACACCTTTCCTCTCCATTTTCATCTGAAAGGAGAGATGCCACCAAAACGTAAAAGCTGCCCTTTCACCCACGCACGTGGGAGACATGACCCCACGCATGCACAGCCTTCTCCTCGATGTGATCATTACATTAGTGTACTTTCCAACACTTTCCTCAAGGAGTGGAGTATGCTGACCACATTTGGTAATGGCACCAAACTGGTAAGGGAGAATTCCTCTCCAGACGGTTGGATCAGGACCCAAAATGACCCTCACACTTTACAGAAGTCACCCAAAACTTCCCCGTTTTATTCAAATCTAATGCGCACCTTTCTTTCTTGCCAAAATGACCTTGGTGCACAGTAGATCCACGTCATATAGTAATCTTAGGGCAGAGCCAAAGCCAAAGCTTCAGGAGCATCTGGAGCTCCTCTTTGAGTGACGTCATCTCTCATGTCATGGCCAGGACTCAATACTATAGTGGCTTTTCTTCGCGAACGAAGATTCAGACTCAGGAAGGACTCACCCCACGCTTTCTACATGATGACTAAGAAGGCCAATCCGAGATAGGCAAGTCCGGTTGCAGAAAGCACAGCAGAACATCCTTGGGTGATGTTGTTTCCAAGTTGTGGTTCTCTTCAAGACTCGTTCGGCATGTCTTCTCGAAAGAGGCCGCAGCATTGTGGATAGTGCGTCTCCATGCCTCCCGATGTGAGGCCAGGGTGGACCATTGTTGGTGATCAATCTGGCCGAGCCTGAGATTGGGAGTCCTTATATCTCTTTTTGGGACACTCTCTTGCACTGACCTGTGGCGAGTTCACCGTAGAGTAGTATCTTTGGAAGGCGGTGGCCCTCCATCCTAGAGAAGTGCCCTGCCCAGCACAGCTGTGTTCTCAATAGCATGGCCTCAACACTGGCGACTCCTGCTTGCTCAAAGACAGCAACATTCGTCACATAGTCGGTCCAGTGTATATTTAGGATTGAGTAAAGGATTGGTGAAAGCGTTCAAGGAGTCGTTAGTGTTGACGATAGGTGACCCATGTTTCAGACCCATAAAGGAGAATAGAGAGTACGATAGCTCTGTCCACACTGATTTTGGTGCTTTGCCTCAGGTGCTTGTTGCTCCCGACTCTTTTGTGAAGCCTTCCGAAGGCACTCTATGCCTTTGCTAATCTGAGATCTATCTCTTTGTCAATCTTGGCGTCTGAAGAGATGATGCTTCCCAGGTAGGTGAATTGCTGAACACATTTAAGCACAGATTTGCCTATGCTGACTCAGGGATGATGGTGTTCTTCCTGTGGTGCGGGCTGGTAGAGGACTTCCGTTTTCTTCAGGCGGACTTCCAGCCCAAACCGCTCTGCAGCTGTTGCAAAGCAGGATGTGAGGCGCTGCAGGGCTGCTTCTGTGTGGGCGACAAGGGCAGCATCGTCAGCAAAAAGCAGCTCATGGACTAGATAGTTTATCTTTGTGGGACATCATCTCGAATGTAATGGCCAGGACTCAATGCTATAAAATGCTGAGATTTGTAGTTTTGTGAGGCAGCAGCATTATTTGCTCCAGACCTTGTAAATTTACACCCTCGCCCCTCACCCCCAGGATCCCATAGCATTGACCAAGGCAATTAAAGTGGATTCCTTCTACAGCAGAGATGCATCTGCTGGAAGTTGAGGTGTTCTAAGGGCCCTTCCACACAGCCCTATATATCCCAGAATATTAAAATCCCACAATATCTGCTTTGAACTGGGTTACCTGAGTCCACACTCAGATCGTGTGGGGTTTTCTGCCTCGATATTCTGGGAGATAGGGCTGTGTCGAAGGGCCCGAAGAGAGTGTATCTCAAGCTTCCTAATGCCGCGACCCCTTAATACAGTTCCTCATGTTGTGCCGATCCCCAAACATAACAGTATTTTCATTGCTTCTTCATAACTGTCATTTTGCTATTGTTATGAATCGTCGTGTAAATATCTGATTTGCAGGATGGATTTTCATTCACTGGACCAAATTGGGCACAAATACTGGTGGAGTTGGTGGAGGTTGATTTTGTCATTTGGGAGTTGTAGTTGCTGGGATTCATAGTTCACCTACAATCAAAGAGCATTCTGAACTCCACCAACAATGGAATTGAACCAAACTTGGCACACAGAACTCCCATGACCAACAGAAAATACTGGAAGGGTTTGGTGGGCATTGGCCTTGAGTTTGGGAATTGTAGTTCACCTACAACCAGAGAGCACTGTGGACTCAAACAATGATGGATCTGGACCAAATTTGGTACAATACTCAGTATGCCCAAATGTGAACACTGGTGGAGTTGGTGTGGGTTGATTTTGTCATTTGGGAGTTGTAGTTGCTGAGATTCATAGTTCACCTACAATCAAAGAGCATTCTGAACTCCACCAACAATGGAATTGAACCAAACTTGGCACACAGAACTCCCATGACCAACAGAAAATACTGGAAGGGATTGGTGGGCATTGGCCTTGCGTTTTGGAGTTGTAGTTCACCTACATCCAGAGAGCACAGTGGACTCAAACAATGATGGATCTGGAGCAAACTTGGCATGAATCCTCACTATGCCCAAATGTGAACTCTGGTGAAGTTTGGGGAAAATAGTGACATTTGGGAGTTGTAGTTGCTGGGATTTATAGTTCACCTACAATCAAAAAGCATTCTGAACCCCACCAACAATAGAATTGGGCCAGACTTCCCACACAGAACCCACATGACCAACAGAAAATACTGTGTTTCCTGATGGTCTTTGGTGACCCCTCTGACACCTGACCCCCAGGTTGAGAAACGCTGCTCTAAGACATTTGTTCTTAAAGAAGGAATCCTAAACAGGCCCCAAGTTTGCCCGTGCCTGATTTAGACAGGAATAGAGTGGTTGTCCCCTGTCTTAAAAACAGTCCCTGTGAATGGGATCCAGGAGTCTTAGGAGACCACAAACTGAATGTGAATTAGCAGGTGTGATGCTGCAGCTGAAATGGCCAATGCGACCCTAGGTTGCATCCATCGGAGGACAGTGTCTGTCTAGGGAAGACCACCTCCCACTGTATTCAGCTTTGCTCAAGCCTCACCTAGAGTAGCGCTCTGTTCAGTTCTGGACCCCAAGAAAGATATGGACGAGATTATCGGACCTCCATCTTGGAAGAGGCCTCATGGGCCATCATACAGTCCAACCCAATTCTGCCAAGAAGCAGGAAAATGGCATTCAAAGCACCCCCGACAGATGGCCATCCAGCCTCTGTTTCAAAGCTTCCAAAGAAGGAGCCTCTACCGCAGTGTTTCCCAACCGCTGTTCCGCAGCACACTAGTGTGCCGTGAGAGATCACCTGGTGTGCTGCGGAAAAACTTCTCTTCCCCCCTTTCTTCCCCCTCCTGACGAACTCCTGCTGCTGCTTGGGGGAAGAGGAGGAGGAGGAAGGGCCGGGCGGCGAAGAAGAAGAAGAAAAAGAGGCTGGGGCGCCGCCTCCTTCGGCCGTTTTCCCAGCCAGCCAGCCTCCAATCGAGGGAGGGTGGGGAACGGAAGCGGAAGTGGAAGTGCGCTTGTCTGGGCACATGCACACTAGGTCCCGGAGTTGGCAGACACATTCACCTTCCTCCTGTGGCGGTGAAGGAAGCGAAGGAGCCAGCTGCTTCCGGGGGCACCCCGGCTCGGCCCTGCTGCGTCCCAGGTGAGGCCCTGGGTCACCCTTCCCCTCGACCCGGCCCCCTCGAAGCCCCTCGGGGAGGAAGGGCCCTAAAGGGAAGAAGGTGCCTTCCTTCGCGGGGGGAAGGGTTGGGGCTTGGCAGGAGGGCCCTCAGAGGAAGGAAAGGCAGACGGGATTCCATGAGGTACTCCCTCGCCAGCCTTTCTCAGCCTTCCTCCCAAATGTCAAGATCTATTTTTCCCAAACTCCATCTGTGTTCACATTTGGGCATATTGGGTATTCATGCCAAGTTTG
This sequence comes from Anolis apletophallus, assembly GCA_030556195.1. Lineage (NCBI taxonomy): Eukaryota > Metazoa > Chordata > Lepidosauria > Squamata > Anolidae > Anolis > Anolis apletophallus. The sequence continues at coordinate 113,849,993 of JARBWK010000012.1, read as the reverse complement.
GTCCTGATCCAACATTATTTGAGTCCACTGTGCTCTCTGGATGTAGGTGAACTACAACTCCAAAACGCAAGGCCAATGCCCACCAATCCCTTCCAGTATTTTCTGAATCTGAGTCAGAGAGGGTCTACCCTAGCAAACCTTTTGTATTGTTATCCCAACACCCCCATGCATATGGGATATACTGAGCATGGTGATCAGATCATGATATAAATATACATAGCAGTTTAAATAATGTATCAGTAAGGCCTTATTGCGGACCACCCTGAGAATTTGGGGGGCTGAAACCCCAAGCCCCCCTGGCTACATGCCTGCCAGCCAGAATATCTATGTTGTGTTCATCGAAACTGGCCCAGGTTTCACACTGAGTGTATAAATACATTTAAAAACATATTAACTATATGTATGACTGTGTTAGAGTGTCATTTGGTGTCATTTTGTTTGGTGGTGTGCCCCAGGATTTTGTAAATGTAAAAAATGTGCCGCGGCTCAAAAAAGGTTGGGAAACACTGCTCTACCACACTCCGGGGCAGAGAGTTCCACTGCTGAACAGCTCTCACAGTCAGGAAGTTCTTCAGGTGGAATCTCCTTTCTTGCAGTTTGAAGCCGTTGCTCCATTGCGCCCTAGTCTCCACAGCAGCAGAAAACAAACTTGCTCCCACCTCTCTATGACTTCCTCTCACACAAAAAAAGCACAGAGCGAAGGAGGCAGCCACAGACACGGGGAAAGACCCACGAACCCATGTGAATGCGGCTGCCCTGCCCACCAGGTTGGGGGTGATGGACATCAGGGCTTTGGAACTATGCTAAGGCAGGGGAAAATAGAGGAAGTCACCCACAACAGCTGGATTCGCAGGGGTGCCCTGCATCTGTCCTGTCAGTCACCCAGGAAGGGGGGGAGGGGGAAGCATTCCTGTAGGGAGCTGTAGTCTTCAAAGGCCTGTTGCCTTCTCTGTGAAAGAAACCAGTGTCCCACCAAACTGCAAATCCCAAGATCCCATTGCATTGCACCATAAAATGCATTCTTTTTTCCAAAGCAATGTTTATTGATTACAAACTATTTACGATATCTTCAAAAAGTAAAAGGAAATAAAAGGTAAAAGCATAATCGTGTCACAAAAATTTAATATGCAGATGTGATAAATGTGGATTTGATATAATATATGTGTGCGAATGAATGGAAGAATGGAAAGATGTATGGATTGGATGGAGTTTTGGAAACATCAGTAAAATATCTTCAAACTACAAAAAAGGAGATTCCAACTGAACATGAGGAAGAACTTCCTGACTCTGAGAGCTGTTCAGCAGTGGAACTCTCTGCCCCGGAGTGTGGTGGACGTTCCTTCTTTGGAGGCTCTGGAGACCATGAATATCAGACTGACAGAGTTTTGGAGCACAAGAGTCCTGACCTCACAATCTTGGGGAAAAAACAAGTGTGGATCCTTGATCTTGCAATCCTAGGCACTAGCAGGATTGAAGAGAAACAACTGGAAAAGCCGACACGCTATGAGTATTTAAAGATCGACGGCAAAGACTCTGGCATAAGCCAGTCACGGGGGTCCCAGTGGTGATTGGTACACTGGGTGAAGTGCCTCAAGACCTTGGCCTGCACTTAAACACAATCGGCGCTGACAAAATTAACATCTCTCAGCTACAAAAGGCCACCCAACTGGGATCTGTATACAGCAGTGTTTCTCAACCTGGGGGTCGGGACCCCTGAGGGGGTCATGAGGGGATGTCAGAGGGGTCGCCAAAGACCATCAGAAAAGACAGTATTTTCTGTTGTTCATGGGGGTTGTGTGTGAGAAATTTGGCCCAATTTTATCAGTGGTGGGGTTCAGAATGCTCTTTGATTGTAGGTGAACTATAAATTCCAGCAACTACAACTCCCAAATATCAAGTCTCTTTTTCCAAACTGTACCAGTCTTCATGTTTGGGCATATTGCCAAGTTTGGTCTAAATCCATCATTGTTTGAGTTCACAGTGCTCTCAGGATTTAGGAGAACTACAACTCCAAAACTCAAGGTCAATGCCCGCCAAACCCTTCCAGCATTTTCTATTGGTCATGGGAGTTCTGTGTGCCAAATTTGGTTCAATTCCATCATTGGTGAAGTTCAGAATGCTCTTTGATTATAGGTGAACTATAAATCCCAGCAACTACAAGTCCCAAAGAACATAAATAAATAATCAAACCCCACCCCCATCAATATTCAAATGTGGGCACATTGGGTATTTGTGCCAAATTTGGTCCAGTGAGTGAAGATACATCTGGCATATCAGATATTTACATTACTATTCATAACAGTGGCAAAGTTTAGTTATGAAGTAGCAATGAAAATAATTTTATGGTTGGGGGTCACCACAACACGAGGAACTGTATTAAGGGGTCACCGCATTAGGAAGGTTGAGAACCACTGGTATACAGATTTACAGATACATCACACAGTCCTAGGCACTTGGGAAGGGGGTGACGTGTGATCCAATACAACAGCCAGCAAAGCAACCTTGTTTGCTGTGTACTAATCTTGTTATGTATCTAATAATAATAATAATAATAATGATAACAGGGAAAGATGGATAAAAAGGTGAAGATAATGATAATGATAATAATAATAATAATAGAAAAAGACAGAATAAAAATAAAGATTATGATGAAAGTAGAACAACAACAACATAATGATGAAAGTAGAACTACAACATGATGATAAAAGTAGAACTACAACAACAACATGATGATGAAAGTGGAACAACAACAGCAACATGATGATTAAAGTAGAAAAACAAGAATATGATGATGAAAGTAAAACAACATGATGATGATGATGATGGTGAAAGTCGATCAACAACAACATGATGATGATGAAAGTAAAACAACAACATTTATTTTATTTTATTTATTTATTTATTATTGGGGCGTCTATGCCGCCGACTCCCTGAGGCTCGCGGCGGCTTACAGGAGCCGAAGGCACAATAAAATACAGAGCAATAAAACAATTCAAAACAGCAGTACACGATAAAACAATAACGGAATTCGAAAATGGGACATGATGATGATGATGATGGTGAAAGTCGATCAACAACAACATGATGGTGATGAAAGTAGAACAACAACATACTAACTAACTAACTAATTTTATTATTTATGAGTCGCCCTCCACAAATGTGCTCCGGGCGACTTACACAGCTTGGCATTTACAGTACTAAAATATTAAAATGTTAAAATGTTAAAATATTGGAATAGACAGATTCCAGGTCACTGATTGTCACTCATGCATATGCTCTTCTAAATAGCCATGTCTTAAGTGCCGCCAGAAATGAAGGCAGGTCGAGAATGGCTCTTTGGTCTGGCGGCAGAGAGTTCCACAGGACAGGGGCCACAATGGAGAAAGATCTCTGTCTCGTGGGCTCCAGATGAGCCTCTCTCAGACCTGGGACACAGAAAAGGTTCTCGTAGGTTGGCCGTGGTGCTCTCAGATGGATGGGTGGTATCAGACGGTCTCTTAGGTATGTAGGACCCTGGCCCCGCCAGGCCTTAACTGTCAGGGTCAGGGTCTTATAAAGGATTCTGTACTCGACCGGCAGCCAGTGCAAATGCTGTAAGGAAGGCGTTATGTGGCACCTCATTGGCGTTTTTGCGAGGAGCCTGGCGGCAGCATTCTACACAATCAGGAGCTTGCGAGTTACTGACCGAGGTAGACACACGTATAAAGCGTTGCAGTAATCCAGCCTTGATGTAACCGTGGCATGGATTACCGTGGCGAGCGCCTCCGTTGGTAGATAGGGCGCCAGTTGCCTCGCTTGCGTAGGTGGAAAAGGGCCTTTTGCTCGTGGAGGCAATCTGGGCCTCCATCGTCATGTTAGAGTCCAGGATGACACCGAGGCTCTTCACAGTGGAGGATGGAGTCAGCAGTTCCCCTTCGAAGGGTGGCAGTGGGTTGACTAGTTCTGATGGGCGGCCCGGCCACAAAATTTCAGTCTTTGCTGGATTGACTTTCAGTTTGTGGGCTCGTAGCCATCTTGTCACTGCTCCTAGGCACTGGGCAGGCATGTAGCCGGGGGCTAAGGGGCTTCAGGCCCCCTGAAATTCTCAGGGTGGTCCGCGAAAAGGCCTTACTGGTACATTATTTAAACTGTTATGTTTATTCATATCATGATCTGATCACCATGCTCATTATATCCCACATTAATGAGGTTATTGGGATAACAATACAAAAGGTTTGCTAGGGTAGACCCTCTTCCACCCAGTCTCAGCCCCCGAACCAAACTCACCCCCCGAATCAAAATCCTGGCTACGGCCCTGGCACTGGGTAAAGTTGTCAGGCACCGAGGTTGCTCCAGGTTCCAGCTTTAGGAGGGGCTGAGTGTCGTCGGCATACTGGTAGCATTCCAGCCCAAAGCTCCGGACTAGTCCAGCGAGAGGCCGGACATAGATGTTGAACAGCATAGGTAATAATATGGCGCCTTGGGGGACTCCACACTCAAGAAGGGATTTTCCAGATGTTTGGCCTAGCCATTCTACTCGTTGGCTGCGTCCTCGCAAGAACGAGTTGAACCGAGTTATGGCTGATCCTTGGATTCCCGTGGCAGCTAGTTGTTGAATCAGCAGATCGTGGTCCACCGTATCAAAGGCAGCGGTGAGATCGAGCAGCACCAGAACATGATGATGATTATGATGAAAGTAGAACAACAACTTGCTGAAATTAGAACAGCAAGATTATTATGAAGAAAGTAGAACAACAACAAGAACATGGTGATGATGTTGATCAAAGTAGAACAACAACTTGATGATGAAATTAGAACAGCAACTTGATTATGAAGAAAGTAGAACAAGAACATGGTGATGATGGTGAAAGTAGAACAACAAGAACTACAAGATTATGATGATTTATTTATCATTTATTTATTTAAAACTTTTATATCCCGATCTTCTCACCTCCGTAGAGGGACTCAGACCGGCTCACAGCAAGAACTCAATGCTACTAGTACAAATTAAAACAACCTACACCATACAAGATTAAAATACAATAAATAGATAATACAATAGATAAAATACATATAAGCCAGATCGCCAAACTAAAATCATGTTCAACTCAGTCCGCATGTGGTCGCTCACTTTGGTCAATAATCAGTCTCAGCCCTTCTTCTGGGAATGCTTCATTCCAAAGCCAGGATTTCACTAGCCTCCTAAATGATAAGAGGGAGGGGGCAGATCTGATCTCGCTCGGGAGAGAGTTCCATAACCGAGGGGCCACCCCAGGGAAAGCCCTGTCTCTCATTCCCACCAGACGTGCTTGCGAAGGTGGCGGGACCGATAGCATCCTTGATAGCGTCCTTAGCGTTTGGCTGTTTTATGATTATGTTGTGAGCCGCCCCGAGCCATTGGGAAGGGTGACAAACAAGTACGAATAAATAAATAAATAAATAAATAAATAAATAGGGGAGAATACGTTCAGACAGGTAAACTGGGCCGGAACCGTATGGGATTTATAGGTTAAAACCAGCACTTTGAATTGTGCTTGGAAGCTAATTGGCCGCCAGTAGAGCTGGTGTAACAAGGGAGTTGTGCACTCCCTGTACCCGCTCCCGTCAGTAGCCTGGCTGCTGAACTCTGGACTAATTGCAGCATAGGAACAGTCCTCAGAGGCAACCCCACGTAGAGAGCGTTGCAGTAGTCTATTCGGGATGTAACCAGAGCGTGGACCACCGTGGCCTAGTCAGACTTCCCAAGGTACGGGTGCAGCTGGCGCACAAGCTTTAACTGTGCAAAAGCTCTCCCGGCCACTGCTGAGACCTGGGGTTCCAAGCTCAGCTATGAGTCCAGGATTACTCCCAGGCTGCAAACCTGCGCCTTCAGGGGGAGTGTAACCCCGTCAAGCACAGGCTGTAACCCTATGCCCTGTTCGGCCTTGCGACTGACCAGGAGGACCTCTGTCTTGTCTGGATTTAGTTTCAATCTGTTCGCCCTCATCCAGTCCGTTACAGCAGGCTGGATGAAAGTAGAACAGTGCTGTCCAACTTCTAACCAGCCAAGGGCCGGATTCCAGGTCACTGATGACCTGGGGGGGCGCCCGGCTGCCGGGATGCTTTGGGAGAGAGGGAGGAGCCACGGGGCACCCCCCTCCCTTCCAAGGCATCCTGGCCGCAGATGAAGCTGGCAGTTTCGCCGGCTTCAGCTGCTGCCGGGATGCCTTGCAAGGGAGGGAGGCGCCGCGGGGGACCCCCTCCTTCAAGGCATCGCGCGAGAGAGAGAAGGGAAGAAGAAGGCGGTGCAGGGAGGAGGAGCTAGCTCTCTTCCTCCTCCTTGTACCACCCCTTGTCCCTCTCTCACCGGCGCCGATGCGATCTGGTTTGCATCGACGGCACGGAGAGAGGGACGGAGGGGCTCACTTCCTCCTCCCTGCCCCGCCTTCCCCTCCCCCTCGGCCGCCATTTTTTTTAAAAAAAAATAGAAATGGCGGTCGGGGGCATAGCGGGGGCCGTGTCCAACAGGCTGGGGGGCCGTGTACGGCTCCCGGACCGCCAGTTTGGCAGCCCTGAAGTAGAACAACAAGAAGAACATGATGATGGTGGTGATGATGATGATAGTAGATCAACAACAAGAACATGATGATAGTGATGATGATGATGATGATAGTAGATCAACAACAACAAGAACATGATGATGTTGGAAGTAGAACAACAACAACAACATCAACATCAATAATATTATGATGAAAGTAGAACAACAACAACATCAACATCAATAATATTATGATGAAAGTAGAACAACAACAACATCAACATCAATAATATTATGATGAAAGTAGAACAACAACAACAACATCAACATCAATAATATTATGTTGAAAGTAGAACAACAACAACAACATCAACATCAATAATATTATGATGAAAGTAGAACAACAGCAACATCAATACTATTGATGTTGTTGTTCTACTTTCATCATCATCATGTTCTTGTTGTTGTTGATCTACTATTATCATCATGTTATTGTGATTGATGATGATTCGCCCTCCCTTTCTGCCTAGATGTGAAGAGTCTGCACCCCCCCCCCCCTCCAACCCCAACTCCCCTGGGCCACATCCCACCCTAAAAGGCCTCCTCCATTCAATGCGCAAATCATATAGCGGATGCAATGAAAACCAGAGGCCATAAAACTGCAGCATGCCCGCTGCTGTGGGGCCCAGATGTGGGGAGCTCTTATGGGTTTGGGGGGGGGGAGAGAATAGATGGAGTGTGGGGTGTCAGCCAAAGAAGCGCCATCAGCTCAGCTCATCTGGGGACCCTCCCCCCCTCCCATCTCTTTTATAAGGAAAGGACCCTTTTGTCTTGGGGGTCTCCCCCCCCCCACTCCCCACTCCTGGGCGCATTCCTTACTATTGTGTAAGAAGATGAAGTTTCAGGAAGGCGGAGGAATGGCTTCAATAGATAATATACAACTGTGTAGATCAGGCTTGGGCCAACTTGGGCCCTCCAGGTGTTTTGGACTCCAACTCCCACAATTCCTAACAGCCTACAGGAATTGTGGGAGTTGGAGTCCAAAACACCTGGAGGGCCAAAGTTTGCCCATGCCTGCTCTACCACACCTGGAAGGCCTAAATTGGGATGGTCTGGATAGCCTCTGGGGGTCCCTTCCAATTCTAGGATTTTCTCTCTCTCTCTCTCTCTGAAACCCTGACTATTTGCGTGGGAAAGTACCACGCGAAAACCCACTCACTCTCTCTCTATTTGCGGGTAATAAAAGCAACTCAAGCGAGTGAGCACTCTCCACCTTGAACAAAGCAAGGAGAAGAAAGAAATAGTGCAAAAAATGAGAGAGTAAGAGGAACACGCGTGGGAGGCTTCAGACACGAGTGGGAGGCCCCACGGTCACGTGGCGTGGGCAATCGGATACAGGGACGCGTCAATTGCTATGCATTGCGTCATAATAGGGAGAGTAAGGAAAGAGAGTGGGGAAAAGTCTCTGCCCAGACACACGTGGGAGCCCTTCTGCCTCACAGCAAATACGAAATGTTTTCCACTCAAAAAAAAGAAAACACATCTGTTCTGTCCCTTTGTTTAGTGATGAATGGTCGCGGCGTGGTAATAGGGAGACGGGAGACTAAGCGAGTGAGTGGGGAAAAGTCTCGGCCCAGACACGCGTGGGAGCCCTTCTGCCTCACAGCAAATATTAAATGTTCTCCACACACAAAAAAACCAAACACATTATTTACACAATCCCGCGTGGGTTAAGGACATAAATAACTAATGTACTATTTCCACCTGGAGAATAAAACGTCCAATGTAGAGGGGTGGAAATCCCTCCCGTGGGAGGCCCCAGGGACCTCCAAACTCTCCTTTGTGTAAAAAGAATGATGTCCCGATCGTTTCCAGAAATCAAAAGGCATTAATCCTCTATTTGCGTGAAACTCCGTGGAAAGAAAGGGTCACTCGTGGGAAGGAGGAGGAATTCTTTGGGAAAGACACGCATGGAGTGGCTCGATCATGTGGCTCTTTGAGGCCATGGGAATTCTGCTTCTGCGGAGGCTTCCAGGCTCGGGATCCCTTTCTCTGCAGCGTGTTTCCATTTCCTGCGCGAACAGATCCCGTGGATCTCGCAGTTCCTCTGCTTTGCCGACGCGCCAGCATTTAATTGAACGGAGGGTCGCAGAAATACCGTGGATTCGATTAAATTAGAATCCTAGAATCCTTAAAATGGAAGAGATCCCGGCGGTAATATATTGATGCAACAATAATAATAATAATAATAATATTATTATTATTATTCCACCCAAAACTGGGGGTTTCTTTAATTTCCCTTTCGCAAGGTGACTCATCACCCACCTGGGTGTTTCTGTTTATAGAGTCATTCAGTTCTTCTAATTTTCCTTGGTATTGGTTTTGCGTGGGACCTCCGTGGGCTCTTTCTGCATGGCTCTCGAGGGTCCTTTTTTGCGTGGGAAGCTTGGTCGGACTCTTTTCCAACCCGTAACTGCATTCGTGAGATTTCTGACATGTGTGTAGGTAACTTTCCCACGCACGTTTGTGTTTTCCTGATCCTCGCGCGTGGGAGGCATGCTTGTGCCACGGAGCCCATGAAGGCGTCAACCGAAGTCGTTGGATTTAGGCCCCCCCTTCCTTCTCTTTTCCACTCTGCCCAGAATGTGGAAAGTAGCTACTCCACGCGTGGAGATTCCACCCTCAGCACGTCTGCGGCTTTGGGGATGCTGGCCCCCTATAGGCCGCCGGGAGTAGATTCCGTGGGGAAGGGACCCATGCGGCGAGTCTCTCAGGTCCTGGAAACCACGCGTGAGAATTTCTTGCGTGGGGTATATTCCTAACCAAGTCCCTGTGGAAAGGTCCTTGTCTGCCTGCAGAGGATACTTCTTCGTCTCCTGCCCTTGTCAGTAAAGCACGCCCGTCCGCGCGTGTCCCCCGTGGGTCTCTGGGGAGGGGAGAGAATGTCGTCTGAGGAAATGAAGGCGCTCCCTCCGCCCCTTCCCCAAAGCAGACCGAGGGTCTCCTTTTCTCTCTCAACGGATCCCTCCCCTTCTCAGAGAAAACAGCTGCGGCGTCGCGCGGGGATTTGTCACGACAGAAAGTCACCAGCTGCTTCTGCCTCGCTTCGCCCGCCCGCCTCTCTCGGCAGCCCCTGGCTTTCTTCCCCCTTCTCCATCGAACCCCGTGGGTGGGGGACGCTATTGAAAATAGGGGGGGGGGTTCCTGGGCATTTTCGTGGGTCTCCCTGATGTGCGATCTGTGGCGCTTGGGCAGCAAAGGGGGGCTTTTGTGTGGAACTGAGGGGCGCCTTTGGGCAGGGCCCACAGCAGACCCGTTTGGAGGCCCGAGGCTGCGTGACCGCCCCACGTCACGCGTGGAAACGGACAGCGCGCGTGTTTCTCACAGAAGGACTCTCAAAATGACGAAAAATTATCGAAATGGCGAAATAATTTAAAATAAGTCTTCTTTCTGTTTTGGTTCGGGCTCATCCATACTGACCCTGTTATTGTTATTGTTGTTGTTGTTTCCACCAAGGCATAATCAATACAGTGCAGGTGGGGGCCCGTAGCTTCGTTTTGTGTTGTCCGTCGCTTTGGTGCAAAGCAAAGGGATTTATTAATACTTCCCACGATTCAGGAAGGAATCATTTCGGTGTGTTTCGTGGGCCTGGGTCAGTCCCGCGTGGGGTAGTTCTGGCCTGCTCTCACGTGACGCTGACGCGTGTCCTGCTTCGCAGAAATGAAAGGCCACATTAACCCCCGTTTTCCCTTCGCCGTGGGGCCTACTTAGAGCTCGAACACGCGTGGGCAGCGCGGGAAGGGCGTGCAAAGGCCTTTCCCCGGACCAGACCTTACTGAAGGACGCACACGAGCAATAATAATAACAACAACAAATTACATAGGTAAACACAGATAATGCATGCACTGAAACTACATTATATGCCAGTGTAGATTTCTATAAGGCATGCATTGTGTGTAGTTTGAAAGTGCATGATGATATGGTGAGGATAGACGTCTATAATGCATGCATTGAAACTATTATATGGTCAGTATAGGCTTCTATAATGCATGCATCATATGCCATTTGAAACTACATTATAAGGTGAGTGCAGACTTTTATAATGCATGCATCACATGCAGCTGGAAACTATTATATGGTCAGTATAGGCTTCTATAATGCACTCATTATATGCAGTTTGAAACTGTATTTAATGGTGAGAGTAGACTTCTCTAATGCATGCATTATATGCAGTTTGAATACATTATATGGTCAGTATTTACTTCTATAATGCACCATTGTGTGTAGTTTGAAACTGCACTGTATGGTGAGTGTGCACTTCTATAATGCATGCATAGAAACTACATTATAGGGTCAGTATAAACTTCTATAGGTATGCATTATGTGTAAACTATATTATATGGTGAGTGTAGATTTCTGTATAGTATACATTGACATAACATTGTATGGTGAGTGTAAACTTCTCTAATGCATATCTCATATGCTGTTTGAAACTACACTATAAGGCGAGTATACACTTTTGTAATGCATTGAAACACATTGTATGGTGAGTGTAGACTTCTATAGAATATGCACTATAACTACATTATATGATGAGTGTAGAAGCCTACAATGCATGCATTCAAACTACATTATATGGTCAGTATAGATTTCTATAACGCATGCATTATATGTAAACTATATTATATGGTGAGTGTAGACTTCTATAGAGTATGCATTGAAACTACATTATATGGTGAGTGTAGACTTCTATAATGCATCAATCACATGCAGATGGGAACTATATTATATAATGAGTGTAGACTTCCTTAATGCATGCATTATAGAAGTCTACACTCACCATATAATGTAGTTTCAACGCATGCATTGTAGGCATCTGCACTCACCATATAATGTAGTTTCAATACATACTCTGTAGAAGTCTACACTCACCATATAATGTATTCAAACTGCATATAATGTGTTATATAACACATTATATGGTGAGTGTAGACTTCTATAGAGTATGCATTGAAACTACATTATATGGTGAGTGTGGACTTATCTATACATTGAAACCACATTATATGGCGAGTGTAGACTTCCCTAATGCATGCATTATATAAAGTTTGAACACATTATATGGTGAGTGTAGACTTCTTTAGGGTATGCATTGAAACTACATTATATGGTCAGTATAGGCTTCTCTACTGCATGCGTCGAGACTATATGGTCTAGTCAGTGTGTAGGCTCTTGGGGGGAGCTGGAAGGGGGGTCTCGGGTGGGGGGGGGGGGGGGGGTTGGCTGCCGGCTCGGCTTTACGAGCGCGGGGATCATGGAGCGATTTGTCGGCGGCTTTTACGGCCGCAGTGAAACCCAAAACCCGGCCCGAGCCCCGCGGGCCTTAATGGCTCCCAGACACGGGTGGGTGGGTGGAGGGCCCACTCGGGAGGGTGAAGGGAGACCTCCGCCGCCGCGGGTGCCTCTTGGCGGGGAAAGAAGGGCCTGGGGACCCCCCCCCCACACACACACACACCCTTCTCTCCCTGCGTGCTTTCTGGGAGGCATCCGCGGGGGCTTTGAAAAGCTCTTTGCAGGCCGCTTTTTATGGCCCGCTTCTCCTTCTTCTTCTTTTTACGGGCCTGTTGCCCGTCTGCCTTGCATTAGCGGGTGGGGAGGGGAGGGGAGGGGGCGGCTTGGGGGGCAGCTGGCAGTTAGGCGGGCGGGCGGGAGGGGGAGGAGGCCGGGCGGGCGGCCGCGGGGCCCGATCCACGGATGGCCTTCCAACGGGGGACCCCAGGAAACGGGGGAGGGGGAGAGAGGGGCAAGGAAACACGCCGGGGAATGAAGGGGAGGGGGGAGGAGGAAGGGGCGCCGGAGAACAGGCCTGGAGAAGGTGGAGAGGAAGGGGCTTCTTCCAGGAGGGAAGGCACAGCCTGCCTGGGGGAAATAGAGAAGCCAGGAGCACCGCTATTATTATTAATATTATCAAGGTCATCAGCAACAACAACAACAACATTCCAGGTGGGCCAAAAGTCACAAAGGATCTATTATTATTATTATCAAGGTCATCAGTAACAACAACAACAACATTCCAGGTGGGCCAAAAGTCACAAAGGATCTATTATTATTATTATTATTATCAAGGTCATCAGCAACAACAGCAACAACATTCCAGGTGGGCCAAAAGTCACAAAGGATCTATTATTATTATTATTATTATCAAGGTCATCAGCAACAACAGCAACAACATTCCAGGTGGGCCAAAAGTCACAAAGGATCTATTATTATTATTATTATTATTAACAAGGTCATAAGTAACAACAACAACAACAACATTCCAGGTGGGCCTATTATTATTATTATTATTATCAAGGTCATCAGCAACAACAGCAACAACATTCCAGGTGGGCCAAAAGTCAAAGGATCTATTATTATTATTATTATTATCAAGGTCATCAGCAACAACAACAACAACATTCCAGGTGGGCCAAAAGTCACAAAGGATCTATTATTATTATTATTATTATCAAGGTCATAAGTAACAACAACAACAACAACATTCCAGGTGGGCCAAAAGTCACAAAGGATCTATTATTATTATTATTATCAAGGTCATCAGCAACAACAACAACAACATTCCAGGTGGGCCAAAAGTCACAAAGGATCTATTATTAGGATTCTATTATTAACAAGGTCATAAGTAACAACAACAACAACATTATTCCAGGTGGGCCAAAAGTCACAAAGGTCTATTATTATTATTATTAAGGTCATCAGCAACAACAGCAACAACATTCCAGGTGGGCCAAAAGTCACAAAGGATCTATTATTATTATTATTATTATGAAGAACATCATCAACAACAACAACAACATTCCAGGTGGGATCTATTATTATTATTATTATTAAAAGGTCAGCAACAACATTCCAGGTGGGCCAAAAGTCACAAAGGATCTATTATTATTATTATTATCAAGGTCAAGGTCATCAGTAACAACAACAACAACATTCCAGGTGGGCCAAAAGTCACAAAGGATCTATTATTATTATTATTATTACATTCAAGGTCACAAAGGATCATTATCAAACAACAACAACAACATCAACATTGCTGGTGTGCCAAAAGTCACAAAGGATCTATTATTATTATTATCAAGGTCATCAGCAACAACAACAACAACATTCCAGGTGGGCCAAAAGTCACAAAGGATCTATTATTATTATTATTATTACCAAGGTCATAAGTAACAACAACAACATTCCAGGTGGGCCAAAAGTCACAAAGGATCTATTATTATTATTATCATCAGCAAGGTCATCAGCAACAACAACAACATTCCAGGTGGCCAAAAGTCACAAAGGATCTATTATTATTATTATTATTATTATCAAGGTCATCAGCAACAACAATAACAACATTCCAGGTGGCCAAAAGTCACAAAGGATCTATTATTATTATCCTCCTCCTCATCATCATCATCATCTTCATACAGAATGGGCAGAAAAATCTCAATGTGGCCATATATAATTACCATTAAATTATTATTATTATCATCAACAACAACAACAACAACAACATTCCGGGTGGGCCAAAAGTCACAAAAGATCCATTATTATTATTATTATTATTATTACCACCATCATCATACAAAATGGGCAGAAAAATCTCAAGGTGGTCCTATATCATTACATTATTATTATTATCATTATCATTGTCATTATCATCAACATTCTGGGTGGGCCAAAAGTCATGAAGGATCCATCATCATCATCATCATACAGGGTAGACAGAAAAGTCTCAAAGTGGCCCTATATCATTATCATTAAATTATCATCATTATCATCACGCAGGTTGGGCAGAAAAGTTACAATGGGGTCTTATAACATTATCACTCTATTATTATTATTATCATCATACAGACTGGGCAGAAATGTCGTAATGTGGTCCTATATCATTATCATTACATTAATATCATTATTATCATCATCATCATACAGGTGGGAAGAAAAGTCACAATAGGGTCCTATATTATTATCCTTACATTAATATCATTATCATCATACAGGTGGGCAGAAAAGTCACAATATTACAATAATAATAATAATATGATCATTACTATAATTATACATACTATATCATTATCATTACATTATTATTATTGGCCCCCACGCACAGTGGGTCAAACCACTGAGCTGCTGAACTTGCTGACCAAAAGGTCTGGGGTGGGGTGAGCTCCCGCTGTTAGGCCCAGCTTCTGTCAACATAGCAGTTTGAGAACATACAAATGTGAGAATCCGACACTACTAGACTTAATGTCAAGGGGAAACCCAGCATTGCTATCATCATCATCATCATCATCATCATCATCCAGGGTGGGCAGAAAAGTCGCAATTGGTTCCTATATCATTATCATTACATTAATAATAACAATAATAACAACAGCAACAATATCATTATTATCATCATCAGAGTAGGCAGAAAAGTCACAGTGGGCTCCTATATCCTTATTTGTTTGTTTGTTTATTTACCTTATTTATATCCCGCCTTTTTCTACCTCCTCAGTGCCTTAAAACATACAATATCAACTAAAAAAATGGTTTAAAATTTTAAAACATAATAAACATAATTAAAATACTTTTCAATTAGGTTGCTGTGAGTTTTCCGGGCTGCCTGGCCATGTTCCAGAAGCATTCTCTCCTGACATTTCGCCTGGAATGAGTTTCCAACAGATCTCACAACCTCTGAGGATGCCTGCCATAGATGCAGGTGAAACGTCAGGAGAGAATGCTTCTGGAAAATGGTCAGGCAGCCCGGAAAACTCACAGCAACCCAGTCATTCCAGGCATTAAAGCCTTCCACAACATCTTATTTTATTTGCTGTATTTATATACTGCTTTTCTCACCCCAGTTAAGGACCCAAAGCCTTTTACAACACTGTAATAATGGCAAAATCCAATGCCTAACATACATAAAACCAAAGCATTAACGTTCTTATCATCATCATCATCAACAGAGTTGCCCAAAAAGTCACATCATTACTACTATTGTTATTGTTGTTATTGTTATTGTAATATCCCATTCTCCTAATAATAACGATAATAATACTATTACTATTATCATCATCAGAGTTGACCAAAGTCACATCATTAGTATTATTGTTATTGTTGTTGTTATTGTTATTATAATAGTTGCCCAAAAAGTCACATCATTAGTATTTTTGTTGTTATTGTTATTATAATATTCCGTTCTCCTAATAATAATAATAGTATTACTATTCCTATTACTATTATCATCATCATACAGAGTTGCCCAAAAAGTCAATCATTACTATTATTGTTATTGTTGTTATTGTTGTTATTATAATATCCTGTTCTCCTAATTATAATAATACTATTACTATTACTATCATCATCATCATACAGAGTTGCCCAAAAGGTCACATCATTACTATTATTGTATTGTTGTTATTGTTATTATAATTTCCCATTCTCCTAATAATAATACTATTACTACTACTACTGTTACTGTTACTAATACTAATACTATTATAATCATCATACAGAGTTACCCAAAGAGGTCACATCACTACTATTATTGCTATTGTTGTTGTTGTTATTATATCCAGTTCTCCTAATAATAATACTATTACTATTAATATTACTATTATCATTATCATACAGAGTTGTTGTTATTTATTATACCTGGCTCTCCTCTCCTAAAGGGGATTACCATATACGAAGCTATGGTACTGGAAGTCATGTAAATGTATGTCCTACCTATACTGTATCTATAGTGTTATTGTATTGGAACTCAAAGCAAAACAATCCCCGTTCACGCGTGGCCCGAGGCTGCTTGGGAGTATCTCTGGCCCTGAAGTTGGTAAACCGGCTCCTTCCTCTAGCTTCGAATTGCCCCTCTCAGTCGGATTAAAACCAATGTAAAGCTTCCAGGTATTTACTTACAGGTGACTGTGTTTTTTTAAGGGCCTCACCTGGCATTTCAGATTAAAGTCCCGGAGAAATGAATCCACTTCCACGGCGGTGAAGCGAATTCTATGGAGTGGACCTTTCTCCCCACTCTCTCATTGACGGGTTTGTAATTTTCTAGGGAGGAGACCCGTCACCTTCATTGAAGGAAGACCCCCCCCTCCTCTATTTTGCCGGACTTAAAGTGACCGGAAGTGGACTCGCGTGGGAGTGGGAGGGGGCGCGAAGGAAGCCCACTCCCCTCCAAAGAAGAGGGAAGGCCAAATAGGGGGTCAAAAATAGAAATGTCCAAGCGACAATCTCCTTTTTTCCGAAAGGGGCAAAAAAACAACAACAAAACAAAACAAAAACGAGGGTCCCATTTTTTTCGCATTTTTAGTGGGCGGGGGTCCCCAATTTCCCCAAGTCTGAGGGTCAACAAACCCTCTTTCAAATAGTCCCACCATAATTAGCAGATCATTATTATGAGGAACCCCCAAACCAAGGGGAAGAATTGTCTTTCCAAATACAGATGTTAATAATAATAATAATAGTAATAATAATAATGGGGGGGGTCCCTAATCCCTTCCAGAAAAGAGAGGTGGGGGGGTTCCGGGAAGGGAGGGGGAGGAAGAAAAATAAAATTGAGGGGGGCAGCGAGGCGACCCCCTCCCCAAATTAATTGAAAAGCTTAATAGACCTTTACAAATACATAAGATAATAATAATGATGATAATAGAAAATTGAGGGGTGGGGGCAGCGAGGAGACCCCTCCCCCAAATTAATGGAATAGCTTATCAGATCTTTATTATGAGGGAAACCCCAAGCCAAGGGGAGGAATCATCTTTCCAAATACGTAAGTAAATATACTACTACTACTACTAATAATAATAATAATAATAGAAAAGTGAGGGTGGGGGCAGCGAGGAGACCCCTCCCCCAAATTATTGGAATAGTTTATCAGATCTTTATTATGAAGGAAACCCCAAGCCAAGGGGGGGAATCATCTTTCCAAATACATAAGTAAATATAATAATAATATAATAACAATAACAATAATAATAATAGAAAAGAGAGGGTGGGGGCTACTACTACTACTACGTGAAGAGACCCCTCCCCCCAAATCTTTATTATGAAGGAAACCCCAAGCCAAGGGAATATCTTTCCAAATCAGATCTTTATTATGAGGGGTGGGGGAAACCCCAAAAGAATAGCTTATCAATCTTTATTATGGGAGGAATCATCTTTCCAAATACATAAGAAAATATAATAATAATATAATAACAATAACAATAATAATAATAGAAAAGTGAGGGGTGGGGGCAGCGAGGAGACCCCTCCCCCAAATTATTGGAATAGCTTATCAGATCTTTATTATGAAGGAAACCCCAAGCCAAGGGGAGGAATCATCTTTCCAAATACATAAGTAAATATAATAATAATATAATAACAATAACAATAACAATAATAGAAAAGTGAGGGGTGGGGGCAGCGAAGAGACCCCTCCCCCAAATTATTGGAATAGCTTATCAGATCTTTATTATGAGGGAAACCCCAAGCCAAGGGGAGGAATCATCTTTCCAAATACATAAGTAAATATAATAATAGTAATAATAATAATAATATAGAAAAGTGAGGGGTGGGGGCAGCGAGATCCCCCTCAAATTAATTGAATAGCTTGGTAGATCATTATTATGAGGGGAAACCCCAAGTCAAGGAGGAAAGTCGTCTTTCCAAATACACAAGCAATTACAATAATAATAATAATAATGGGGGTCCCTAATATCAGAAGAATCCTCTCTCTCTCTCTCTCTCTCTTCTGGAAGGAAAGGGGGCTTCCTGGAAGAGAGGGGAAGGAGGAAAAAGAAAATGGGGGGGCAATAAGGAGACCCTCCTACAAATTAATTAAATAGTTTAGTATATTATTATTATTATTATTATTATTATTAGGAATCCCCAGGTCAAGGAGAAGAATAATCTTTCAAAATACATAAGATAATAATAATAATAATAATAGAAAATTGAGGGATGGGGGCAGCGAAGAGACCCCCTCCCCAAATTAATTGAATAGCTTAGCAGATCTTTATTATGAGGAATCCCCAAGTCAAAGGGAAGAATTATCTTTCCAAACACAATAATAACAACAACAATAATAGAAAATTGAGGGGTGGGGGCAGCGAGGAGGACCCCCCCCCCGAATTAATTGAATAGCCATAGAGTAGTGCCCCCCCTTTCTCTTAAAAGCCGCCGGAGTGTCACTCACCGGAGCCCCCTGGATTCTTCCCTTCTGAGGAGGGAAAGAAAGAGGGAGGGTCCTAGGTCCTAGATTGGGGGGAGGGCGACAGTGGAGGAGAAGGCTCCGCCCGGAAGTGGCGGCTTAGCGCCCGGGGCGGTTGCCCTTCGGCGAGGGACCGGAGGAGGAAGAGGAAAGGGGAGGAAGAAGAAGGAAGGAAAGGAAAGGAAAGAGGGGGCTTCTCCCCACCTGCGACCCTCCCTCTCTCCCTCCCTCCGTTTCCCGCCTCTTCGCAACTTGGTGGGGAAGCGAGCCTCCCTCTCCTTCTTCCCCGAGGCTTCCTCCGCCGCCGCCGCCCGCCCGCCTGCCTGCCTTCCGGGCTGCAACGCCGGGGCGGGCGGCGGGGTCTGGCCGAGGAAGGAAGGAAGGAAGGAAAGAGAGAAGGAAGCAAGGAAGACGGACCCAGGAACTGAAGAAGGGAGGAAGACCCAAAGACCCGGGAATTAAAGAAGGGAGGAAAGGAGGAAGAGCCAGGAACTGAAGAAGGAAAGAAGGGAGAGAGAGAAGGAAGGACAGAAGGAAGGGAGACCCCGGAATTAAAGAAGGAAGGAAGGAAGGAAGACCCAGGAACTGAAGAAGGAAGGAAGAGACAGAATTTAAGGAAGGGAGGAAGGAAGGGATAGAGAGAAGGAAGGAAGGAGAGAAGGAAGGAAGGAAAGCACAGGAATTAAAGAAGGGAGGAAGGGAGGAAGGAAGAACCAGGAACTGAAGAAGGAAGGAAGGAAAGAAGGAAAGAAGGAAGGAAGGAAGGCACAGGAATTAAAGGGAGGGAGGGAGGAAAACCCAGGAACTGAAGAAGGAAGGAAGAGACAGAATTTAAGGAAGGGAGGAAGGAAGGGATAGAGAGAAGGAAGGAAGGAGAGAAGGAAGGAAGGAAGGAAAGCACAGGAATTAAAGAAGGAAGGAAGGAAAGAAGGAAGGAAAGAAGGAAGGAAGGAAGGCACAGGAATTAAGGAAGGAAGGGAGGGAGGAAGACCCAGGAACTGAAGAAGGAAGGAAGAGACAGAATTTAAGGAAGGGAGGAAGGAAGGGATAGAGAGAAGGAAGGAAGGAGAGAAGGAAGGAAGGAAAGCACAGGAATTAAAGAAGGAAGGGAGGGAGGAAGGAAGAACCAGGAACTGAAGAAGGAAGGAAGGAAGGAAAGAAGGAAGGAAAGAAGGAAGGAAAGAAGGAAGGAAGGAAGGCACAGGAATTAAGGAAGGAAGGGAGGGAGGAAAACCCAGGAACTGAAGAAGGAAGGAAGAGACAGAATTTAAGGAAGGGAGGAAGGGATAGAGAGAAGGAAGGAAGGAAAGCACAGGAATTAAAGAAGGGAGGAAGAGAGGAAGGAAGAACCAGGAACTGAAGAAGGAAGGAAGGAAGGAAAGAAGGAAGGAAAGAAGGAAGGAAGGCACAGGAATTAAAGAAGGAAGGAAGGAAGAACCAGGAACTGAAGAAGGAAGGAAGGAAGGCACAGGAATTAAGGAAGGAAGGAAAACCCAGGAACTGAAGAAGGAAGGAAGGAAGGAAAGCACAGGAATTAAGGAAGGAAAGCACAGGAATTAAAGAAGGGAGGGAAGGAGGGAGGGGAAGAGAGAGAGAGAAGGAAGAAGAGAAGAAGGAAGACCTAGGAACTGAAGAAGAGAGGAAGAGAGAGAGAGAGAGAGAGGGAGGGAGGAGGAGGAAGAAGGAGAGGGCGCAGCAGCCCTGGCGGCGTGGGATTCCCCCCGTGGGAAGCGATGACCTCGGCCACGGAAGGCACGGCGTCCCGGCGCGAGGAAGGGGCGGGGGGGAGGAAGGCGAAGAAGGGGCGCCCCCGCCGCCCCCGCCGCGCTTCCCGCCCCCGCCGCCGCCGCCGCGGCCGGGAAGCCCCTCACGCCCTTCAGCATCGCCGACATCCTGGGAAGCCCTTGCCTTGCTCGGTCGAAGAGAGGGGAAGGGGCGTGGGGAGGGCCCGGAGGGGGGGCCCGTGCTCCTCCTCGGCCCCCTCGGCCCCGGCCTTCGCCGCCTTCTCCTCCGCGGGCGCCCCTTCCTCTTCCCCTCGGAGCCCGGGCCCGTCCTCGCCGCTCTGCGCCCTGGAGCAGCTGGCCAGCAAGACCTTCCGCGCCCTCGAGGGCAGCCCCCTCCTCCAGGCCGCCGCCAACGGTGAGCAGCAGCAGCAGCAGCAGGCGCCCCTGGCTGGGGGTCCCGGGGAAGGTCCCGGGGAAGGCGGGGAGGGGAGGGAAAGAAAGACCCGCCGGCTTCCCCTCCGAAAGGCCTCCCGGTTCAGCTGCATAAGAGAGAGGGGTCTGCTGCTAGTACTAACTATAGCTATTACTATGGCTAGTCTATAGGCGCTCCTTTGGCTGTAGGCTTAGGCATTGTGGGAGTTGCAGTCCAAAACACCTGGAGGACCAAAGTTGGCCCAGGCCTGTAGTATCTGTTACTATGATTATTACTACTCCTATTACTATTCCTAGGACTGTTACCGCTGTTGCTGCGATTACTCCTACTACTGCAACTATTCATATTATTACTATTGCTATTGCTGCTATTGTTACTACGATTACTACTACTGTTGCTACTATTACCATTAGTGCTGCTACTATTGAGACTACTGTTTCTACGAGTACTATTATTACTACTACTACTATTGCTACTTCTATTATTACTACTATTACTACTGTTTACACTATTACTGCTACTCTTACTACTACGATTGCTATTACTATTACTGCTGTTACTATTGCTACTACTGTTTCCACGATTACTACTACTATTACTACTGTTTCTATAATTACTACTCCTGCTATTATTATTACTACTATTATTGCTACTATTACTTTTACTGCTACTACTACTACTACTGCTACTGTTTCTATAATTACTACTGCTATTATTATTACTATTATTATTGCTACTGTGACTTTTACTGCTACTACTATTACTGCTACTCTTTCTATAATTACTACTATTATTACTATTATTGCTACTGTTACTGTTACTATTACTACTATTACTGCTACTCTTTCTATAATTACTATTATTATTATTACTATTATTGCTACGTTACTATTACTATTACTACTCTTACTGCTACTGTTTCTATAATTACTACTACTGCTATTATTATTACTATTATTGCTACTGTTACTTATTACTGATGCTACTGTTGCTATTGCTGTTTCTACAATTCCTACTACTATTACTACTATTGCTACTACGATTACTATTGCTATTATTACTATTACTATTGCGCGATTGTTACTACAATTACTACGATCACCAATACTATTATTACCCCTAGTCTGGCCGCTTTGAAAGGTCTCGCGTGGATGTGGGGGGAGAAAACGCGGGTTCCCTCCCACGCAAAGCTCGCCGCTGGGGCCTCCACGGAAATCCGAATGAGTTCCGACTCACTTTTGCCCCTTACCCGGGCTCCATCTATTGTTGTTGTTGTTGTTGTTGTTGGTGTTGTTGTTGTTGTATTTATTTACGTCCATCCCCGGACACTGAGTGCAGTTTGGAACCCACCTTGAAGGCAGGTGATCCCCAACTGGACCCGCTCTCGAAGGGAAACCCACTCGAGGCCGTGGTTTCCTGTGAGGTTTATTACCGGAACCCAATCCCTCCGAGATTCTTCCATCTCGAAGAGAAACAGAGAGAGAAAGAGAGGGAAGGTTTACTAACTAATGAGAGAGATCTTGGTGGGAAGGGAAGGCAGGCGTTTCGTGGGGGGATCCCGAGGCAATGCCGGCGTGGCACGCGACCAGGCCCCTTCCCCAAATCGCCAAGCCTTTTGGGGCTGTCCCTTTCCCGGGTGACCTTCTCGGCTTTGGACCGTTTTAAAAGATCTCATGGTGGATTATTGGGTCTCCCGATCTCCCCGTAGCCACGCGTGAGAGTGGTTTGGCGCCTTCTTCTTCATTTAGGCAAGAAAAAGCAACGTTTTGAGCAGTTTAATAATAACCTTTTCCCACGCGGTTTTATGAGGGAACCCACTGGGAAGTGGCATTTATTTAGAACCCAGGAAGAAGGAACACACATCGTGTTGCGTGGGTGTCGTGATTCCACCAGCCTTGCTGGACGTGAAGGGGTTTCTTTGGCGAGGGCCTGGCTCGCTCGCTCCCGCCGTGGAAGTGGGTTGAGGCGGCTTTGTTGCGGGGAAAGGAAGGGAAAGGAAGGGGAAGAAGAGGGGAAGTAGAAGGGGAGGAAAGGGCTTCCCAATCTCACTTCTCCGTGGCACCTTCACGTGGGGGAGGCGGTTCATCTTCATCTTTACCATCATCATCATCACCAACATGGTCGGGGGAAAGCCGCGTCCACCGGCTTCCCACATCCCGCGTGGAAGAGGCTGGAAATGCCCCAGCCCGCCTGCCTGCCTTACCCCCCCCTTCCTCTCCCTTCGTCTTCCTTCCCCTTTCTTTCTTTCTTTCTTTCTTTCTTTCTTTCTTTTCTTTCCTTCTTTCTTCCTCCCCTCCCTTCTCTCTTCCACCCTCTCTCTTTTCCTTCCTTCGTCTTCCGTCCTCTTTCTTTCTTCTTTCCTCCCTCCCTTCCTTTCTCTCCCTCCCACCCTTCCTTCCTTTTCCTTCCCCTTCCTTCCTTCCCTCCTTCTTTCTAACTTCCTTCCTTCTGTTCTTCCTCCATTCCTTTTCCCCACTGTTTCTCCCCATCTATTTTTCAAACCTTCTCCCCTCCCTTCTTCCTCTCTCTCTCTTCCTTCCTCTTTCTTTCTATCTCTTTCTCTTTCTTTCTTTCTATCTTTCTTTCTCTTTCTTCCTTCCTTCCTCCTTTCCTTCCTTCTTCTTTCTTTCTTTCTTTCTTTCTATTTCTCTCTTCCTTTCTTCCTCACTTCCCCTTCCTTCCTTCCTTCCTTCCTCTTTCTTTCTTTCCTCATTACTTCCCTCCTTCGTTCGTTCTTTCTTTATTTCCTTCCTTCCTCCCTCCCTCCTCCTTTCTTTACTTCTTCGTTCATTCGTTCCTTCCTTCATCTATCTATCTATCGCTCTTTCTCTTCCTCCCTCCCTCTTTCTTTCTTTCTTTCTTTCCTTCTTCGTTCGTTCGTTCCTTCTTTCTATCGCTCTTTCTCTCTCTTCCTGCCTACCTTCCTATCTTCCTTCTTTCCTTTATCTATCATCTATCTTTCTCTTCCTTCCATCTTCCCTCCCTTCTTTCCTACCTTCCTCTTTCTATCTCTTTCTTCCTCTTCCTTTCTTCCTCCCTCCCTCTTTCTTTCTTTCCTTCTTCGTTCGTTCGTTCCTTCTTTCTATCGCTCTTTTTCTTTCCTTCCTACGTTCCTTCCTCTTTCTTTCTTTCTTTCTTTCTTTCTCTTCTTCTTCTTTCTTTCTCCCTTCCTCTTCCTTCCTCCCTTCCTCTTTCTTTCTTTCTTTCTATCTCTCTTTCTCTTCCTTCCTTCCTCTTCCTTTCTTTCGATTGCCCTGTCTCTTCCTACAGACCCAAGAGAAGGCTTCCCAAAATCCTGTCACATCAAAAGCTCAAAGCGAAACTGAGAACATAATCTCATCCGAGTTAGGATAATTGGTCCTTTTATTATTATTATTATTATTACTATTACTATACAGCCCAACAAAAAAGTTCCTTGGTATCCCTGTTACTAGGATTATTTTGGGGCTGATTCTTAAAATTGCACCGGATACATACCGTATATAAATTGGCCCTTGTTGTTGATGTTGTTGTTATTGCGTCTCCTCTCAGTTATCTATCTGCTTCCAGACACAGAGCACAACGCTTTGAGCCATTTTGAGTCTCCTTGTGTTGAGAAAATGCGGGGTAGAAATAAACATAAACACAAACACAAAGATACACAAAATAATAATAAAAATAATAACAACAACAAAAACAACCGTAAAAACCAGACGCAAAGGAAGGGCGGGGGTCGTCTTTGGTGCCTTTCTCTGGCTGTTTGCCCCCAGCGTTGCTTCCCGACTAATCTCCGTGGAAAACCCTTTCCACGCGTGGATCCCGTGGGAGGTGGCCTTCGAAGACTCCCCACTCCCCATTCATGCCCCGGGGTCGTAGCTTCTGTTCTGGCCCCGCTTTGCGACCTTTGGCGCATCCTCCCCTTTAGTGTCTAGTGGGAAGTGGAAAGTCCACTCGGGCCCCGTGGGTTGCCCCCTCCTCAGGCCTTCCCTCCGGCTGACCCTCGCCCTGAGGGTGTTGTGACTTGCAAAAGGGTGTGTTTAGATAGCCTCTCGCCCCTGTTTTCTATATGTTTGGTTCCCACACACAACCTCCTCCCGTCTCGCGGGGTCACGGAGGCCCCACGGCTTTGATCTGAGCGGCGTGTTTTATAAAGCCCGCGCGTGCCTTTTGTTCTTCTCGAAGGGAAACCACTTTAACTACCTTCTCTCTCAAAGAAGGCTGATGCCCCCCCCCCCCAAGCTACAGCTGTCAATCAGAATGGCATGGAATGTAGCCATGGCAGTTAAAGTGGTGCTAAACTGAATTAAGCCTACAGTCTAGAGAGCATCTGGGGGAGGGGGGGGGGTCTTTGTGTTCTTTGTTTCCGCCCTTACTAAGTGATGTCTAAATCTCAAATTATTTTTAATACCCGACAAGAAAAGAGAGGTTGGATGGGCCTCTGTCGGGAAGGCTTGGATTGTGCCCTCCTAGCCGGCAGAAGGGAATGGGCTGGATGGCCTTTGGAGGTCTCTTTGAACTGTAGGATTCTATGGGTTGATCTCCATGACTGTGAGGACCCCCTCCCCTTTTATTATTATTATCCCTGATGTTGGAGAGGGAACGTCCAAATAGTAGAAGGAGAGTCCAAAATGCATTAATTTTTTTGTAATATTGTGTGCTGTGATTAGCACAAACAACAACAGCAATTTAAAAGAGAGGATAGAATTTATTGTTATTTTTTATCTAATTAGGGAAGTTATGGAAAGGGAATATTGTGTGATTATTGCTGAATTTGAGTCGTTGCTTTGTTTTCAGTCTCTCAAAAGCAGAATACATTATGAGACACTTGGGAAGTGTCCGACGTTTGATCCAATACAACAGCCAGCAAAGTGACCTTGTTTGCTGTGTACTAATCTTGTTATGTTAATATTAGTAATAATAATAATAATTTGAAAATGGGAATAGAATTTATTGCTAGCTTTAGCTGATGGGGGAAGTTATAGAAAGGGATTATTATGGAATTATGTTTTATTTGATTAGTTCTGTTTTCAGTCTCTCAATCAGAAGAGCGAGATACAAATAATAATAATAATAATAATAGTTTCAAAGTGGGAATAGAGTGTTTTGCTAGCTTTATTATTTTTGTAGTCAATTAGTTGTTCCGGGTTCAGTCTCTCAATGTAGTCAGAAAAGTGGGATACAAATAATAATAATAACAACAATAACAATAATAATAATGTAAAGGGAGTAAATAGGTTGGATGGGTTTAAAAAGCAATAAGACTAAACCTACACCTAAACCTAAATCTTAGCCTAAACCTAAACAGCTAAGCCTAAAACTAAGCCTAAAACTAAACCTAAGACTAAACCTAATAATGTACTGTTAACTTTAGTTAATGAGGGAAATTAGCTAGGGGATATTATGGGGTTCCTAAATCTAACCCTAACCCTAAACCTAAGCTTAAATCTAAACCTAACCCTAAGCCTAAACCTAACACTAAACCTAAGCCTAAACCTAAGCCTAAATCTAAACCTAACCCTAAATCTAAACATAAACCGAAATCTAAACCTAACCCTCACCCTAAATCTAAACCTAAATCTAAGCCTAAACCTAAGCCTAAATCTAAACCTAAGCCTAAACCTAACCCTAAGCCTAAACCTAAGCCTAAGCCTAAACCTAAGCCTAAATCTAACCCTAACCCTAAACTTAAGCCTAAGCCTAAACCTAAACCTAAATCTAAGCCTAAATCTAAACCTAAATCTAACCCTAACCCTAACCCTAAACCTAATCCTAAATCTAAGCCTAAACCTAAATCTAAACCTAAATCTAAGCCTAAACCTAATCGTAACCCTAAATCTAACCCTAACCCTAAACTTAAGCCTAAACCTAAACCTAACCCTAAATCTAAACCTAAACCTAAGCCTAACCCTCAGCCTAAACCTATACTTAAGCCTAAACCAAAACTAACCCTAACCCTAAACCTAAAAGTCTAAAAGGCTAAAAGTCCTAAACCTAAACCTAAACCTAATAATAGCTGTGGCTGATGGGGGAAGTTATGGGCAAGAGCTATTGCGGGTTATGTTTCTAGTTGATTAATTGTTCTGTTTTCAGTCTTTCAACCTAGGCCAGGCCTGGGCCAACTTCGGCCCTCCCTCCAGGTGTTTTGGACTTCAACTCCCACCATTCCTAACAGCCTGCCGGCTGTTGTAGTCCCAAACACCTGGAAGGCAGGCCGAAGTTGTCCCAGGCCTGTCCTCGAGAGCCAAGCGGGCTGCTGCTGCTGCTGCAGAGGGCGATGCCTTCCGCCTGCCTTCCTGACGTGTCCTCTCTCTCTCTCCTTCCTCGTCCAGGGCGCGACCACCCACTCTCGGCCTTGGTCCCGCGCCCGTCGGCCAAGAAGCGCCGCAAGTCCCGCACGGCCTTCACCAACCACCAGATCTTCGAGCTGGAGAAGCGCTTCGTCTTCCAGAAGTACCTCTCTCCGGCGGACCGCGACCACCTGGCCGCCCAGCTGGGCCTCAGCAACGCCCAGGTCATCACCTGGTTCCAGAACCGGCGCGCCAAGCTCAAGCGCGACCTGGAGGAGATGAAGGCCGACGTGGAGTCGCTCAAGAAGCTGCCCCCCGACGCCCTCCAGCGCCTGGCCCGCCTCCCCGAGGAGGAGGAGGAGGAGGGGAGCCCCGCCCAGGGGGCCCACGCGGGGGCCGGGAAGGGCGCCGGGAGGGGCAAGGACAAGGACGCCCACCCAGACGCCCCCGAGCCCAGGCCCAGGGACGCGCTCTCCGACGGGGAGGACGAGGACGACGACGAGGAAGAGGAGGAGGAGGAAGAGGAGATTGACGTCGGGGACTGACTGAGGGGCCCCTTCCCCTATGTGACCCACTCCCACACCTGACTCCACTGCTCCCCCTCCCTCCCCCCTCAAAATGTGGGGATTGGTGCAATTTTTTTCTCTCTCCCCTCTCCATCCCGTCGTCCTGTCTCAGTGGTCGTGGATATCTCTGTCTCGCGTGTGCGTGTTTTGGACTTTTCCACTCGTGACCGTATGTGTGGGAAGAGTGAGTTCCCCTTTGAACACTAGGCAGGGGAGGGATGATGAGGGGCCCCTATTTCGGCACATTCCCACACACAGACTTTTCCACTCGTGACCGTGTGTGGGGAAGAGTGGGTTCCCCTTTTGAACACTAGGCAGGGGAGGGGTGATGAGGGGGGCCTATTTCGGCACATTCCCACACACAGACTTTTCCACTCGTGACCGTATGTGTGGGAAGAGTGGGTTCCCCTTTTGAACACTAGGCAGGGGAGGGGTGATGAGGGAGCCCTATTTCGGCACATTTCCACACACATCGACTTTTCCACGCGTGACCGTGTGTGGAAGAATGGGTTCTCCTTTTGAACACTAGGGGAGGGAGGGGTGAAGAATGGGGGGTGCTCTTTCGGGACATTCCCACACACCCGGCGCCCCCCCCCCCTCTGCCCCACGCGTGACAAGGGGAAGGGGGTAACTGGAGCCCCCGCCCCGCCCTCCGCCGTGTGCGCGTGTATATAGTTGGAATAAAAGGACACACCCAGCTGAACCTGAGTCCCCCGTGTGGTGCAGCAGAGGCTCAACAAGCCCACGCCATTCTAGGCGGCATCAAGAGGAGCCTCGTGCCTAGAGAGCGGTGGGGAGGGGTCTTCGCCTGCCTCTGGGGGCGGGGCCAAAGGGGGAGGCGAGCCTGAGGTGGTGTGGGGGGGATTCCTTCGAGGGCAACCCTCTTCTGACGTCGAAGTCCCCCCTCCCTCCTTTCCTCCAGGTAGCGGACAAGGGGTCCTCTCCCCACCCGACCCCTCCCCTTTCCTTTGGGGTTTCCTTTTGGCAGGCAGGGAAAGTCCGGTTGAGTCAGGTGAGTCAGTAAATAGGTAGGACAGGTATCCTCTAACTGCGGCCCTCCAGCTGTTTGGCCCCCACAAGCTTGTTTAATTGTCAGGAATTCTGGGAGTTGAAGGCCCAAAGACCTGGAGGGCCGCAGGTTGAGGGTGCCTGAGCTAGAAAAAATGGTTAGAGGTCATAGGTAGGTAGTTTAGATAGATAGATAGATAGATAGATAGAGGAATGCCTAGGGACAGCAGATGACAGATAAGCTAGCTAGCTAGCTAGATAAATAAATCAATAGATAAGATAGATAGGAGAGGGGGGGGGGTGCCTTAGGACACCAGATAATTAGGTAGGTAGGTAGGTAGGTAGGTAGATAGATAGATAGATAGATAGATAGATAATAGTCATGGTTAGGTTCCGTTGGAATCTTAGTAATTCGGAATAAATTCAGAAAGATTTCCTTTTTGAAGTGTTTTCTCTTAAGAATCAGTGAGTTGGAAATGATTCAGCCCCCCCCCCTCTTTTCTGTTCCCTGGCCTCGGTTCAAGCCAGAGAAGCCTTCTAACCCAGTGTGGATGGATTCCTTTCCTTAAGATTGAAGCAGGAGGGAAAGGAAAGGAATCCATCCACACTGGTTTAAACTGACGAGATGGGATGGAAAGGAAAGCAAGGGAATCCATCCACACTGGTTTAGAAGGCTTCTCTGGCTTGAACCAAGGCCAGGGACACAGAAGTGCGTGGGGAGGGGGGGGGGGGGGAGCTGAATAATTTCCGACTTACTGATTTGTAAGAGAAATGGCGGAAAAAGCTTCGGAAGGGCAAAGGGACTTCCAGTTTCCTTAAAAACTTTGAAATCGCTTCAAAAAGGAAATCTTTCCAAATTTAATCCGAATTACAAAGATTCAGACTGAACCTAACCATGCCTAATAAATAGATAGATAAGGTAGGTAGGTAGAGGGATGCCTAGGGACAATGGATGATAGATAAGCTAGCTAGCTAGCTAGCTAGCTAGATAGATAGATAGATAGATACTATAGATAGAAGAGGGAGAATGCCTAAGGACAACAGATAATTAGGTAGGTAGATATAGATAGATAGATAAGGTAGGTAGGTGGAAGGATGCCTAGGGACAATAGATGATAGATAAGCTAGCTAGCTAAATAAGAAATAGATAAGAGGGGGAATGTCTAAGAACAACAGATAATTAGGTAGATAGGTAGATAGATAGATAGATAGATAGATGAGGTAGGTAGGCAGGCAAGTAGGTAGGTAGATGGATGCATAGGGACAATAGATGATAGATAAGCTAGCTAGCTAAATAAGAAATAGATAAGAGGGGGAATGTCTAAGAACAACAGATAATTAGGTAGATAGGTAGATAGATAGATAGATAGATAGATAGATAGATAGATAGATAGATGAGGTAGGTAGGCAGGCAAGTAGGTAGGTAGATGGATGCCTAGGGACAATAGATGATAGATAAGCTAGCTAGCTAAATAAGAAATAGATAAGAGGGGGAATGTCTAAGAACAACAGATAACTAGATAGATAGATAGATAGATAGATAGATAGATAGATAGATAAGGTAGGCAAGTAGGTAGGTAGATGGATGCATAGGGACAATAGATGATAGATAAGCTAGCTAGCTAGCTAGGTAAGAGATGGGTGGGTAGGTAGGTAGATAAATAGACAGACAGACAGAGGAATGCCCAATAGATGGTAGATAAGCTAGAAAGATAAGAGCTAGTTAGCTAGCTAAGATACGGTAGGTAGGCAAGCAGATGAATGCCATGGGGCAATAGAATAATAGAGAAATAGAGTTGGAAGAGACCTCGTGGGCCATCCAGTCCAACCCCTCCCTCCCTCCCTCCTGGGGGTCTCTCTCTTCCAAGGCGAGGCTTGTATGGTTCGATGAAGTGGGGGGGGGATGAGGAGGGGGTGGATGAGAGAGACCCTCCAATGTATGTCTTCTTTATGAGGAGGGGGCGGGGCGGGGGGAGCAGCCTTTGTTCTTCAGCCTCGGAGGCATCGCCGGAAAATGAGATTTGCCCAGGAAAGTGCCTTTGGGCCCGAAGGAGGGGGGGCGGCCGGCCGGGGGAGGGGCGGGGGGGGGCTCTCCGGGGAGACTGGCACGCGCATGCGCCCCCTCCTCGCCCCCCTCCCTCCTTTAAGCGAAGGAAAGGCAAGGAGTCCAGGGCACTTGTCGGCCAGAATAGCCAGGACAAACCCACCGCTCCCAACCCCGTGTTGTTGTCCAAGGGGCTCATGGCCGGTCTCACTAGGTTGGTTGCTGGGAAATGTCCGGACTGCCTGGCCAGAGCAGGCCTGGGCAAACTTTCTCACTCGGGGGCCGCATGCTAGCACTCCCCGCTAAGAGGAATGGCTGCCCGGGAATGGATGGATGGAAGGAAGGAAGGAAGTGAAGGGGGAAGGACGGACGAAAGAGAGGAAGGGAAAGATGAAAGGAGAAAGAGAGGGGGAAAGAGGAAGGAAGAAAAGATGAAAGGGAGGGAGGGAAGAAAGGATGGAAGGAGAAAGAGGGAGGGAAGGAAGGGAAGGAGGAAGAAAAGGAAAATGAAAGACAATGGGGAAGGAGGAAGGAAAAATAGAAGGAAGGAAGGAAGGAAGATAGAAGGAAGGAAGGAACAGATAGAAGGGAAAGAAGGAGGGAGGGAGAGAGAAGGAAGGAAGGAAAGAAAGATAAAAGGGAAGGATGGAAGGAGAAAGAGGGAGGGAGGGGGAAAGAGGGAAGGAAGAAAGGATGGAAGGAAGAAAGGATGGAAGGAAGGAAGAGGAAGGGAAGGAGAGAGGAAAAATAGAAGGAAGGGAAGGAAGATAGAAGGGAAAGGAAGGAACAGATAGAAGGGAAAGTAGGAGGGAGGGAGCGAGAAGGAAGGAAAGAAAAGACAAAAGGGAAGGAGAGAGGAAAAATAGAAGGAAGGGAAGGAAGATAGAAGGGAAAGGGAAGGAAGGGATAGAAGTAGGGGGAAAGAGGGAAGGAAGAAAAGATGAAAGGGAGGGAAGGAAGGATGGAAGGAGAAAGGGAAGGAGGAAGGAAAGATGGAAGGAAGGATGGAAGGGAAGGAGGAAGGGAAAATAGAAGGAAGGGAACATAGAAGGAAGGAAGGAAGGAACAGGTAGAAGGGAAAGAAGGAAGGCGAAGGAAGGAAAGCCAAAACAAAAAGGAGGAAGGAAGGAGAAAGAGGGAGAGAGGGGAAAGTGAAGAAAGGAGGAAAGGGTGGGAGGGAAAGGAGGGAGGAAAGAGAGAAGGAAGGAAAGACAAAAGGGAAGGAAGGATGAAAGAGTGGAATGGAAGGAGGAAAGGGAAAGAGAAGGGAGGAAGGGAAGAGAGAAGGGAGGAAGGACAGAAAAGGTGGAAGGAAAGGAAGGAGGGAGGGAGAAAGAGGGAGGAAAAAGAAAAGGAAGGAAAGACAAAAGGGAAAGGAGGAAGGAAGGAAGAGGGAGAGAGGGAAAATGAAGAAAGGAGGAAAGGCAAAGAAGTGAGGAAGAGAGGGAGGAAGGAAGAAAAGAGCGAAGGAAGGATAGGATGGTGAGAGGGAAGAGGGCCTGAAAAAAGAGCCCAGGGGTTTGCCCATACCTGGGCCAGAGAAGGCTTCTGGAACATGGCCATACAGCCCGGGAAGCTCACCGCATCCCAACATCTAAGAGAAAGCAGGGAGGCACAAGTTAACCACCCCCGACAGATGGCCATCAGCCTCAGCTTCTGCCCATATTGCCACCTCTCCACTAAAATAAGGGGACATTCTCAGGGAATATAAGAATAACAATAGTAATAATAATACGTTCTCCCAGGTTAAGTCTTATCCTGAGTTGCTTTCCCCTTGTGAGTCTTCACCTCCTGGCAGATGTTGATCTTCCGGTAAGGAACCATTATGTTCTGGGTTTGACTTGAAAGAGCATTGCCTTTGACTAATGTCAACAGAGGTCATTTCCCTTCGAGTTATGTTGACAGATGTAAACATTTCTCACATCATTGTCACAGTTCTTATCACAGTTGACCATTTCAGTTCTCATTAGTAACTTTTAATTACAGTCCATGAAGCAGGCAGTTAATGATTCAGAATGGTGTCTTCAGCCAAATTATCTCTAATTCATTCCTTCATTCTCCCATTCAGTTCATTCAAACCCACACATATCAAATTCACATTGATCAAATCTGCACATTATGCTTCTTGTGACACATTGGCAGTGTGGAAAGGCCCTGAGTCTCCTTGTGGAGATAAAAAGCAAAGTATAAACAGGGGCGGTCTAAGGTAATTTTAAATGGTAAGCGAACATTATTTTGGTGCCCCAAAACATTATTTTGCCCCCACGCATGCCCAGAAGCTCCTGTGCGCAGGCGCAGAAGCCTGTAAAAACAGCACTCCCTATTCGGCACGTGCCCCCCACGCATGCCCAGAAGCTCCTGCGCGCGGCGCAGAAGCATGTAAACACAGCACTCCCTATTCGGCACGCCCCCCTCCACGCATGCCCAGAAGCTCCTGTGCGCGGGCGCAGAAGCCTGTGAACATAGCACTCCCTATTTGGCACCCCCCCACGCATGCCCAGAAGCTCCTGTGCACAGGCGCAGAAGCCTGTAAACACAGCACTCCCTATTCGGCATGCACCCCCTCGCGCGCATGCACAGAAGCTGCTGTGTGCAGGCGCAGAAGCCTGTAAACACAGCACTCCCTGTTCGCCACGCAGGGAGGTTTGCTACTGCGCGGCGTCGGAGCGCACAAGGCCCAAAAGCGGAACATCGGCCGGACGCTGTCTGGTGGGTGGGGGAATGCGCCCTTTACCCAGATGGCGCCCCATGCAGCGGCGTTCTTTGCCTACCGGTAGGACCGCCCCTGGCTAGTAGGGGCGCGTCGGAGCGCACAAGGCCCAAAAGCAGAACATTGGCCGGACGCTGTCTGGCGGGCGGGGGAATGCGCCCTTTACCCAGATGGCGCCCCATGCAGCGGCGTTCTTTGCCTACCAGTAGGACCGCCCCTGGCTATGGTGCAGCGTCGGAGCACACAAGGCCCAAAAGCGGAACATTGGCCGGACGCTGTCTGGCGGGCGGGGGAATGCGCCCTTTACCCAGATGGCGCGCCCCATGCAGCGGCGTTCTTTGCCTACCAGTAGGACCGCCCCTGGCTATGGTGCAGCGTCGGAGCACACAAGGCCCAAAAGCGGAACATTGGCCGGACGCTGTCTGGCGGGCGGGGGAATGCGCCCTTTACCCAGATGGCGCCCCATGCAGCGGCGTTCTTTGCCTACCAGTAGGACCGCCCCTGGCTATGGCGCGGCGTCGGAGCGCACAAGGCCCAAAAGCGGAACATTGGCCGGACGCTGTCTGGCGGGCGGGGGAATGCGCCCTTTACCCAGATGGCACCCCATGCAGCGGCGTCCTTTGCCTACCGGTAGGACCGCCCCTGGCTATGGCGCGGCCCGGAGCGCACAAGGCCCAAAAGCGGAACATTGGCCGGACGCTGTCTGGCGGGCAGGGAATGCGCCCTTTACCCAGATGGCACCCCATGCAGCGGCGTTCTTTGCCTACCAGTAGGACCGCCCCTGGCTATGGCGCGGCGTCGGAGCGCACAAGGCCCAAAAGCGGAACATTGGCCGGACGCTGTCTGGCGGGCAGGGGAATGCGCCCTTTACCCAGATGGCACCCCATGCAGCGGCGTTCTTTGCCTACCAGTAGGATCGCCCCTGGCTATGGCGCAGCGTCGGAGCGCACAAGGCCCAAAAGCGGAACATCGGCCGGACCCTGTCTGGCGGGCGGGGGAATGCGCCCTTTACCCAGATGGCACCCCACTCAGCGGCGTTCTTTGCCTACCAGTAGGACCGCCCCTGGCTATGGCGCAGCGTCGGAGCGCACAAGGCCCAAAAGAGGAACATCGGCCGGACGCTGTCTGGTGGGCGGGGGAATGCGCCCTTTACCCAGATGGCGCCCCACGCAGCGGCGTCCTTTGCCTACCGGTAGGACCGCCCCAGAGTATAAATAAACATAAACATGAACACGAACACGAACATAAACATAATAATAGTGTATCCCCTTCTACCCCCTGCAATCCCTCCCCTACTTTTGATAGTCGGGGTCAGACTTCCGCCCAATATCCCCAGAATGCCGCCCCTCCCGGATTTGACACTGGCAGTCCCCCATCCTTTCCGAATGGTCCCCCATAATGAAACCTCCCCTTTTTTCATGGCTGCTGCGTCTCGGATTGACGCCCCCCCCAAGAAGCCCCTCACCACAACCCCCAGATCCCTCCCCAGCTAGCTATTCCAGTGCAGACGCCCCCAGAATATCAATGAAGGGGCTCAAAAAGGGTGGGTGGTGGGGTTGTGTGTCCTACGTGTGCCTCTTTTCACACTCTGCTTTCTTTCCTGTTGTTTGGTGCTCTGGTTTTTGCCCTAAATACTGTTGATTTATGGCCTCCCTGTTGACCTGATTTATGAGCAGAAAGCAGTGGCCCCAATACGGCTCTCCGGGGAACCCCAAGGTTTCAGGGGCAGGAACCTCATGGCCAAGGCTTCCAATATCCTTGGCTTTCTATCCTGCCCCCAAGACCTGCGGCATCAAAGGCATTGCCCCCTCTTTTTTTGCTCAATAGGGTTTTGTGGGTCGGTTTCCTGGAGGGATCCCTCCTGTCCAGAGGCCTGTCTGGTTCTCCAATTGCAAGAAGGGCCTTCCTTGTCTTTTTGCAGGAGCCACACTTGAGGTTTCTTCTCTGTTCTTGATAATCTTATCCTCTCGACTGCTTTATCTGCAGCAGGCCCTGAGCCCAGCCAGCATTCATTTCCTGGCCCTCAAGGCCTCCCTCTCAAAAGAGCCTTCTTTCATTTGGTTCCCTACTTGGTCCAAATTGGAGGGGGGGGGGGGGAAAACTGGACATTCCATGTCAAGAAGGCCCCATCAAGGCCAGAGTGGGCCAAAGCATCATAGTGTTAGAAGACAGCCCCACAAAGTTCATCTAGTCCAACCCTGTCTTGCCACTCAGGAATACACAATCCAAGCCCTCCCAACAGATGTCCCTCCATCCTCTGCTAATAATAATAATAATAATAATAATAATAATAGAATCCTAGAGCTGGAAGAGACCCTACAAAGGTCATCTAATCCAAGCCTGTCTTGCCACTCAGGAATACACAATCCAAGCCCTCCCAACAGATGTCCCTCCATCCTCTGCTAATAATAATAATAATAATAGAATCCTAGAGCTGGAAGAGACCCTACAAAGGTCATCTAATCCAATCCTGTCTTGCCACTCAGGAAGACACAATCCAAGCCCTCCCGACAGATGGCCATCCAGCCTTTGCTGATAATAATAATAATAATAATAATATAGTAGGATCATAGAATCCTAAAGCTGGAAGAGACCCTACAAAGGCCATCTAGTCTAACCCTATCTTGCTACTCAGGAAGACACAATCCAAGCTCTCCCAACAAATGGTCCTCCAGCCTCTGCTAATAATAATAATAATAATAATAATAATAATAATAATAATATAGAATCCTAGAGTTGGAAGAGACCCCACAAAGGTCATCTAGCCCAACCCTATTTTGCAGCTCAGGAAGACACAATCCAACCCCCCAACAGATGGCCATCTAGCCTTTGTTGTTGATAATAATAATAATAATAGCATCATGGAATCATGGCGTTGAAAGAGACTTCCACTCAGGTCATCTAGTCCAACCCTATCACCACTCAGGAAGACACAATCCAAGCACTCCCAACAGATGTCCCTCCATCCTCTGCTAATAATAATAATAATAATAATAATAGAATCCTAGAGTTTGAAGAGACCCTACAAAGGTAATCTAATCCAAACCCATTTTGCAGCCAATCCAAGCCCTTCCAAATGATGGTCATGCAGCCTTTGCTGATAATAAAATAATAATAACAGGATGATAGAATCCTAGAGCTGGAAGAGAGCCCCACAAAGGCCATCCAGGCCAACCCTATCTTGACACTCAGGAAGACACAATCCAAGCCCTCCCGACAGATGGCCATCCAGCCTTTGCTGATAATAATAATAATAGGATCATAGAATCCTAAAGCTGGAAGAGAGCCCCACAAAGCCTTCCAGTCCAACCCTATCTTGACACTCAGGAAAACATAATCCAAGCCCTCCCAACAGATGTCCCTCCATCCTCTGCTAATAATAAGAATAGAATCCTAGAGCTGGAAGAGACCCTACAAAGGTCATCTAGCCCAACCCTATCTTGCCACTCAGTAAAACACAATCCAAGTTCTCCCGACAGGCGGCAATTCAGCCTTTGCTGATAATAATAATAATAATAGGATCATAGACTCCTAGAGCTGGAAGAGAGCTCCAAAAAGGCCATCTAGTCCAGTGTTTCCCAACCAGTGTGCCGTGGCACACTAGTGTGCCGTGAGCAATCATCAGGTGTGCCGTGGGAAATGGGAACCTCCAATCCCCTTCCCCCTCCTGCCGAACACTTTTTCTTCTCCCTACGGGCTCCCTTCTTCCCAGCCTCGCTCTGCTCGCTTTGCCTCACTTTGCTCACTTTGCTACTGCGCAGACTCGCCCCACGTCTTCTTCCCTCCCCTCCACAGTGCTCTCTGAATATAGGTGAACTACAACCCCAAAACTCAAGGTCAATGCCCACCAAACTCTTATAGTATTTTTTTCTTGCTTATGGTAGTTCTGTGTGGGAAGTTTGATTCCATTCCATCATTGGTGGAGTTCAGAATGCTCTTTGATTGCGGGTGAACTATAACTCCCAGCTGTTGAGCAAGACCTTCGTGTGTGTCTTTCTGCCATTCCTGCCAGGATATCTATGTTGTGTTCATCGAAACAGGTTTCACACTGAGGGTATAAATACATTTAAAACACATTAACTATATGTATTACTGTGTTAGAGTGTCGTTTTGTGTGTCTTTCTGCCATTCCTGCCAGGATATCTATGTTGCGTTGATCGAAACAGGCCCAGGTTTCACACTGAGTGTATAAATACATTTAAAAACATATTAACTATATGTATTACTGTGTTAGAGTGTCGTTTT
This sequence comes from Anolis apletophallus, assembly GCA_030556195.1. Taxonomy (NCBI): domain Eukaryota; kingdom Metazoa; phylum Chordata; class Lepidosauria; order Squamata; family Anolidae; genus Anolis; species Anolis apletophallus. The sequence goes on along the minus strand of JARBWK010000012.1, from coordinate 113,812,275 downwards.
GTGTGTCTTTCTGCCATTCCTGCCAGGATATCTATGTTGTGTTCATCGAAACAGGTTTCACACTGAGGGTATAAATACATTTAAAACACATTAACTATATGTATTACTGTGTTAGAGTGTCGTTTTGTGTGTCTTTCTGCCATTCCTGCCAGGATATCTATGTTGTGTTGATCGAAACAGGCCCAGGTTTCACACTGAGTGTATAAATACATTTAAAAACATATTAACTATATGTATTTCTGTGTTAGAGTGTCATTTGTTTTGTCGTTTTGGTTGGTGGTGTGCCCCAGGATTTTGTAAACGTAAAAAGTGTGCCGCGGCTCAAAAAAGGTTGGGAAACACTGATCTAGTCTAACCCTATCTTGCCTTTCAGGAAGACACGATCCAAACCCTCTCAACAGATGGCCACCAGAGGGAACAAACCAGAGGGACCAGCGCATCTGCACTGTGGAATTAACGCAGTTTGACACTCTACTCCTTCCACTGCAAGCAAGGGCCCAGTGCTACATTCCCCGAGTAGGCGACCCCCTCCCGCTCCCCCCCCCTTTTCTGTGTCCAATTTTCCGGTTGATTAGCTCCGTGGCTGTTTCCCGACACCCGCCGCTCGTGGGATTAATTTCCTTTAAGTGGTGATTAATTGCGCCTTTTCTCCGGCGCCCCGTCTCCTCTTCCCTCCGCCGCCCATTTGCATATTAATCAAATCCTACAAGAGGGATTGACGGCCCACCGAGGCAGCCCCACCCCCTTCTCCGTACCCCCCACCCCGCTATATGGGATTGGATCCCCAAAGGCTGGCAGGGGGAGACCCAGGCCCCTTCTGCACTGCCAGGTCACCCACACTCTCTGCTTGGAACTGGAGAATATGAGCCTACGCTAGGCATGGGCCAACTTCGGCCCTCCCTCCCTCCAGGTGTTTTGGACCCCAACTCCCACAATCCCCAAACATGTTCTTCATATGCGTGTGTGCTAAACCCAAAAATCCAATCTGCAACAGGCTAAAGTTACATTACAAGTGCATGTGCCTCCAAGTGGCCTGTCTTATGGCAACACTGCTTTCTGAGGGTTTTCTAAGGGAAGGGAGGGGTGGTTTCTCCAGTTCCTTCCTCTGAAATAAAGCCTCCAGCACCAGGCATTGGGGAGAGGTCTCCCACCCAAGGACGGACCAGGGCTAACCCTGCTTAGCAGCCAAGGTCACACACCACCATGTTGTGTCTTTCCCCTTCTAGTTTCCTGCTGAACTCTAGGGATTTCATAAAGTTTTCCTAGGCAAGGAATGCTTAGTGGTTTTCCCAGTTCCTTCCTGATATTTCCCAGTTCCTTCCCACTATGTCCCAGTTCCTTCCCACTATGTCTCAGTTCCTTCCTGCTATTTCTCAGTTCCTTCCTGCTATTTCCCAGTTCCTTCCTGCTATTTCCCAGTCCCTTCCCTATTTCCCAGTTGCTTCTTGCTGTGTCCTAATTCCTTCCTGCTATTTCCCAGTTTTTTTCCTGCTGTGTCCTAATTATTTCCTGCTCTTTCCCAGTTCCTTCCTGCTATTTCCCAGTTCCTTCCTGCTATTTCCCAGTTCCTTCCTGCTATGTCCCAGTTCCTTCCCACTATGTCTCAGTTCCTTCCTGCTATTTCCCAGTTCCTTCCTATTTCTCAGTTCCTTCCTGCTATTTCCCAGTTGCTTCCTGCTGTGTCCTAATTCCTCCCTGCTATTTCCCAGTTTCTCCCTGTGATGTCCCAGTTCCTTCCTGGTATTTCCCAGTTGCTTCTTGCTATTTCCCAGTTCCTTCCTGCCATTTCCCAGTTCTTTCTTGCTATGTCCCAGTTCCTTCCCGCTATTTCCCAGTTCCTTCCTGCATTGTCCCAGTTCCTTCCTGCTATTTCCCAGTTCCTTCCTGCTATTTCCCAGTTCCTTCCTGCTATTTCTCAGTCCCTTCCTGCTATTTCCCAGTTCCTTCCTGCTATTTCCCAGTTCCTCCCTGCTATTTCCCACTTCCTTCCTGCTATTTCCCAGTTCCCTCCCACTATGTCCCACTTCCTTCCCACTATTTCCCACTTCCTTCCTGCAATGTCCCAGTTTGTTGTTGCTACTCCCAGTTCCTTCCTGCTATCCTATTGGGGATTTAAACAGGGGTGGGGTGGTCTTCTCTTCTGATGGGCTTCTCCCCACCCACAAGCTCATTCAAGGCAAGGGTGGATTGGCCTGCTGAGCCCCCCCCCCCCCTTTCTGCCATGCATTGCCAGCAGTGTCTCTCTGGAACAGAATGATTGGCAGGAAGTAATTATTAGCTATGCCCCCTCCCCTTTAATCCTGGCAGCTGCCTCAGACTGTGTCAGTCAAGCAGGGGTTTCTCCCCCCCCTCCCAAACACCCTCTCCAAGGCCGGCCCCACCCTATTACTAGGCCCAATGGGAGCAGGACTGGCCCTTTGCCTCTCAGGGCCACACCTTTCACCTTCTGTCCAGGGACCAAATACTCTGGACACCCGCAGCAATGTGAAGCCAGGATCTCCCTTGTTCTTGGTGAGTTCCAGAATGTAAAAACAATGAGTCTGGACCACCTCTGGGCTGAGGCAAGAGGAAGCTGGGTTGCTGTGAGTTTTTCGGGCTGTCTGGCCGTATTCCAGCAGCATTCTCTCCTGACGTTTCACCCGCACCTGTGGCTAATGGCATCCTCAGAGGTTCTGTTGGCAATGAGGCAAATCAAAAACAAGTCATGCCAGACTAATCTGATCTATTTTTTGATAGAGTCACAAGCTGGGTAGATGCAGGGAATGCTGTGGATGGAGCATACCTGGACTTCAGGAAGGCCTTCAGCAAGGTCCCTCATGACTTTCTGGCAAGGAAACTAGTCAAATGTGGGCTAGGCAAAATTAGGGTTAGTTGGATCTGTAATTGGTTAAGTGAACAAACCCAGAGGGTGCTTCTCCCCAATGGTTCCTTCCTCTTCATCCTGGAAAGAAGTGACAAGCGGAGTGCCATCAACAGGGTTCCCTCCTGGGCCAGGGCCTGGTCCTGTTCAGGATCTTCATTAATGACTTAGAGCAGTGTTTCCCAACCTTTTTTGAGCCGCGGCACACTTTTTACATTTGCAAAATCCTGGGGCACACCACCAACCAAAATGACACAAAATGACCCTCTAACACAGCAATACATAGAGTTAATATGTTTTTAAATGTATTTATACACTCAGTGTGAAACCTGGGCCTGTTTCGATGAACTCAACATGGATATCCTGGCAGGAATGGCAGAAAGACACAAACTTCCCACACAGAACTCCCATAACCAAGAGAAAATGCTATAAGAGTTTGGTGGGCATTGACCTTGAGTTTTGGAGTTGTAGTTCACCTATATCCGGAGAGCAATGTGGACTGAAACAATATTGGATCAGGACCAAACTTGGCATGAATACTCAATATGCCCAAATATGAACGCAGATGGAGTTCAGGGGAAATAGACCTTGGCATTTGGGAGTTGTAGTTGCTGGGATTTATAGTTCCCCTACAATCAAGGAGCATTCTGAACCCCACCAATGATAGAACTGGGCCAAACTTCCCACACAGAACCCCCAGGAGGCAAGAGGAGGTCTCTACTTGGGGAAAGGGAGGCGGACCTTCCCAATGCATGGAGAGGGAGCGGCCAAGTAGACAACAAGTGGAGAGGGGGGGGTGTGTTTGCAATTTTGTGCCTTTATCGAGGTAGGTTTCTTAGGGTTTTTATACTTCAACACACTAGACTCTCCCCCCTCCCCCCTTCCTGGAGGTTCCAATTTCCCACGGCACACCTGATGATCGCTCACGGCACACTAGTGTGCCCCGGCACACTGGTTGGGAAACACTGACTTAGAGGAAGGCTTAGAAGGCAGGATCATCAAGTCTGCAGACGAGATCATCAAGTCCAGAAAACAGGAGCAGAATTCAAAACCATCTTGACAGATTAGAGATGAATGGCCCAAACTAGCACAATGACGTTCAACAGGGACACATGCAAGAGACTCCACTTAGGCAGACAAAATGAAACGCAAAGAGACAGAATGGGGGACGCATGGCTCGAGAGCAGGATGTGTGAAAAAGATCTTGAAGTCCTCGTGGAGAGAAAGGGAACATGAGCCAACTGTGTGATGCGGCGGCAAAAAAAAGCCAATGGGATTTTGGCCTGCATCAATCGGAGTCTAGTGCCTAGATCCAGTGAAGTCATGCTCCCCATGCGCGATTCTGCCTTGGTCAGACCACACCTGGCATCACACTGTGTCCAATTCTGGGCACCACAATTGAAGGGAGAGATTGACTCTAAGCTGGAATATGTCCAGAGGAGGGAAGGTTCAAGGGTCTGGAGAACAAGCCCTATGAGGAGTGGCTTAAAGAGCTAGGCATGTTTAGCCTGAGGAAGAGGAGGCTGAGAGGAGACATGATAGCCATGTGTCAGATCTGGGAAATCTGAGCTTGGAAGAAGTTCAGGTTTCCAGCCTGCCATGAGGTGGCTGACCTTTGTCCCAGTTCTCTGGGACCTTTGCCCTAGTTACTGAAGGACATGCTGAGTCAGTCTGGGAGTGATGTAACTTCCAGGTGCCTCCAGGGAAGTGAGGTAACTTCTTATGGACTTGGACATTGGACAATGATCTTAATATGCTGACTCAGGGACCCGTGAGGTCACATCCCTTTGGACTATGGGATTTGCTGATTCACCCGGATATGGTGCAACCCTGCCTGGACATTGCATGGGCAAGGGAGGGGTTTAGGTATAAAAGGTGTGTTTGTGTGGAGGGACGGTGCTTTAGCATTACAAGTGCTGTAAATGCAATAAAATCGTGTTGGACCGTGATTATATCTACAGCGTGATCCTTACCGAAATTGGAGCGTCATTACAGAAGCTAAAGCCCCATTCAACTTTCCCAGCAATGGAGAGGTTGGCTTGGAAGGAGGAGGAGTATATCGATATGTGGAATATTGCTCCCGAAGAAGTCCGGAGAACCATGGATTGGGAATTGACGACCATTGACCAGGTGGGGTTCCCGGACGAGCCCAGGAAAGTGACGGCGTGCGGAGCGTCAGCCCAGAGGGACGAACTCCGAGAAGCGGAGAGATTGTGGGACGCTCAGGTGAGCGCTTTGAGAGAAATGAGGCGGCGAGGCCAGATTCAGGCGGGTGTTCGGATGGCCGGAGGAACCAGAGAAGCTGTGCTGAAAGAAGGGCCAGCTCAGGTGGATCCAGTGGAGGGCAGGTCCAGAGAAGCTGAGAGAAAGAGTGCCTCGGCTCAGGTGGACCTGGAGGAGTGTGGTAGTGAGACCACAGAACCTGAACCGCTGTCGGAGTTGGCGGTGATGAGGTGTAGGATGGATGCGATGGAGCATACCATGAGAAGGATGTCCCAGGCTATGCCCAGGAGAGAGCCCAGGGAATCGGCGTGGAGTGCCCCGGGAGGAGGAGACTTCACTTATTATTCGTGGATGGATGGTGAACCGTCAGCAGCTGAGCGTCCTAGATCTCCCATGGGAGTGTGGGCAGACGGTGGTCATCTGGCGTCAGAGGAAGTGAATCCAGTCCGGGTGAGCAGGCCCCTGCAATCGGCAGGGATGGGAAGGGAGTTTCGAGGATGGAGGCCCCTCAGGGGAGGAGAATGCAATCTCAAGATTTTGGAGGACGATTGAAAAAGGAACCTCTGAGGGTGGAATTCGAAGGAGAAGCTTGCAAGGTGGCCTTCTTTATTGCCACAGTTAGAGACCATATGGAGGACTATGGTCATCTTTACCCCAGCGATGGTAGCAGAGTTCGAGCCATTGGAGGAGTGTTCAAGGGAAGGGCCGCGGAATGGTATGTGCAGTGCCATGACCGGAGGGATCCATGCTTAACATCGGTCCGGGCCTTCCTGCAAGCTATTAGAAACCGTTTCCGTGATCCTCTGGAGAGGATAAAAGCGAAGGAGGCGTTGCGAAGTTTATCCCAGGGATCCCGTTCAGTCACTGAATATGCGGAGGAATTTATGGGATTGGCCGGAAAAGTTGCAGAATGGTCCCAGGCAACATTGCTTGAACTATTTAAAGATGGCCTGAGAAAGGAGATTTTGGAGTGGTGTCTGCATCGCAGAGATCCAGGTGATGTCGACGGCTGGATCCAGTTGGCCGGCAGCGTGGAGGGGTTCTTAGCTCTAGTGCAACGACGGCGGTTCCAGCCGACGAGATCCAGGGTGTCGGGACGCGGTTTTGCTGAAGGCCGATTCCGGGGCGGAGAGTTTCGCCGTGGTGGCGGCGATAGCAGGGCTGGCGTTATGAAGAAACCAATGATGGGACGGGGCCGCTGTTTCATCTGTTCCCAGCCGGGCCATTTTGCGGCCCAATGCCGGCAGAAGCCGGTGCAGGATCCTGTCCGTGTGGATCCATCTAAAGTAGCATCTGCTAGAGCAGCTTTTGTGGACAATACTGATGTGAAAAGTGTTGGGGTGAGTCCCCCAAGTGTACAATGCACCCTGGGTTTATTTAAAGGGAAAGAAATCATTGAGAAGAAGGCATTGGTTGACTGTGGGTGTTCGGAGAATATAATGTCCCCTAAGTTAGTAGATGATTTAGGGGGGGCTATGAAAACTTTGGATACCTCTGTTAATTTTACTCAGTTAGACGGGTCATCTATTAAGGGTGGGCCGTTTTCTTTGGGCACTAAAGATTTAAAAGGTCGGGTGGGACCTTGGGAAGGGGGTATTGATTTTGTAGTGGCCCCCATTACAGGACATGAGGTGGTATTGGGGCTGCCTTGGTTAGAACAGGTTAATCCCAAAATTGATTGGAAGTCCGGGAAGGTGCAATGTGAGCCTAATGTGGAGAAAGGGGTTCAGGACGAGGTACAGGGGTGCCAGTAGAGTATTGGGATTATGCAGATGTGTTTAACCCTAAGCTGGCCCAAAGTCTTCCCCTTTCCGTAATGTACAATGCAGTATAGAGGTAAAGGAGGGGGCTATTTTGCCTAAACCGAAAAATATATGCCATGACTGTGCAGGAGAAAGTGGCTCTAAGAGAGCAGATTGATGGATATTTAGAGAAGGGGTTTATTAAAGGTCGGAATCTCCCATAGCTGCACCAGTTCTGTTTCGGGAGAAGAAGGATGGGAAATTGCGATTATGCATTGATTATAGGGGGTTGAACGCCATTAGCACTACGAATTGTTATCCTTTGCCCTTAATCAAAGATTTATTAGGCCAGCTAGGGGGCGGTAGATTTTTCACTAAATTGGACTTGATAGATGCGTTCCATATGGTGCGAGTGAAAAAAAGTGACCAATGGAAGACGGCTTTCTCTTGCCCTCTCGGGTTGTATGAATGGACCGTGATGCCATTCGGTTTGGCCGGAGCTCCCGGTATTTTCATGCAGCTTATAAATGAGGTGCTGCACCCCCTTTTATATAGGGGAGTTTTTGTGTATTTGGATGATATAGTGATTGTGACGCGTACGAGAGAAGAGCATGTCCGGTTAGTTCGTGAGGTGTTGGAGAGGTTGAGACAAGCTAGTTTGTATGTGAAGTTAAGTAAGTGTGAGTTTGGGAAGAATCAGATTGATTTTTTGGGGTATCGGATTAGTGAGAATGGAGTGGCTATGGATCCGGCTAAAGTGGAGGATGTGTTGAGCTGGGAGGCTCCACAAACCCGGAGGCAGTTGCAGGCGTTCTTAGGGCTGGCGAATTTTTATCGTACCTTTATATCTGGGTTCTCAGCCATAACTCTCCCACTCACAGAGTTGTTAAAGACTAAGGGGAAGGGGGAATCAAGGAAGACCAAGTCCCTTGGGGCGAGATTAAGTTGGTCTAAGGAGTGTCAGGAATCGTTTGATAGGTTAAAGGGAGCTTTTACCCAGAGTCCTTTACTAGTGCATCCGGATGTGAGTAAGCCATTTGTGGTACAATGCGATGCTTCCGCCTGGGCATATGGAGGGGCGTTGATGCAGAAGGATGAACAAGGTAGTTTGAGACCATGTGCCTATTTCTCAAAGAAGTTTGGGGAGCTGGAAAGAAAGTGGCCCGTTTGGGAGAAAGAGGCTTTTGCTGTGAAGTGTGCTTTGCAAACGTGGCGGCAGTTTCTGGAAGGGGCAGCTTTTCCTTTCGTGGTGTTGACGGATCACCAAAACCTCCAGTATTTGAGGAATCCTCAGAAGCTATCTCCCAAGTTGGTGAGATGGGCTCAATACTTTGCCAGGTTTAACTTCTCACTACAGCATATAAAGGAAAGTGAGAATGTGGTGGCAGATGCATTGTCGCGGTATCCAGGTGTGGGAGAGAATTGTTTGGAAAAAGCGGAGGAGGTGTTTACAAGAGAGCATTGGGGATTAGCAGTGCAGACAAGATCTCAGGTGAAGAGCGAGGTGAAAGAGGAGAAGGAAGTGGTGGATGAGTGGTGTTTGGAGTTACAGAAGGGTTACGAGGGTGATGTGTGGTTGCGAGATCATAAGGATGAATGTAAGATATTGAATGGGTTATGGGTTATGGGAAGGTGTATGTTCCTCGAGGTGTGCGGAGGAAAGTTTTGCAGCTTAACCACGATCATAAGTCTGCTGGCCATTGGGGAGTGACGAAGACGCTTTTGGCTATAAAGAAACGGTATTGGTGGCCAGGCATGAGAGCGGAGGTGAAAGAATATGTGGAGCATTGTGAGGATTGTGCCAGGAATAAGGAACCCGCTGCTAGACCGCGAGGGTTGATTCAGGTGGTGGCCTCCCCGTGCGGCCGTGGGCGCATGTTAGTACAGATTTCGTGGGGAGTTGCCATCCAGCCGGGGTTACAGGTATATTTGGACGGTGCTGGATTTATTCTCAAAACAGGCCCATTTTGTTCCTTTGAAAGGGTTGCCGTCGGCAGAGAGATTGGCTGAGTTGTATGTGCAGCATGTCTACCGGTTGCATGGTTGCCCAGAACAGGTTCTCAGCGATCGAGGGGTACAGTTTACTGCCCGGTTTTGGGAGAAGTTTTTAGAGGTATTGGGAGCTCAAAGAAAACTTACGACTGCTTATCATCCTTGTTGCAATGGCGGCGTGGAACGAACGCAAAAGTCATTAGGGGGGTATTTGCGGATATTTAGCAATAAGGAGCAGAATAACTGGTCAGACCTATTGCCTTATGCAGAAATGGCCTATAATAGCTCTGTACATTCTTCCACGGGGAAGTCCCCTTTCGAGATAATTTATGGCCAGGACGTGGCTCCTTTGCCTCAACTATTGGAGTTTGGCGGGGAGGAGAAAAGTGAGTGGAGGATGCGAGCACAGGACGATTGGAGGGAAGTAACCGAAGCTCTGGGAAAGGCGCAGCGAGCGTACAAACTGTTTGGGGATCGGCGGAGACAGGAGGGGGAGGAGTTTGCAGAAGGTGATCTGGTATGGTTATCCACGCGGAATTTGAAGTTGGGGGGTCCATCGAAAAAGTTAAGCCCAAGGTATATTGGACCTTTTAGAGTGGAAAAGGCAGCCAATAAGGTTTCTTATACCCTCTTGTTACCGAAGAGTTTAGGCAAGGTACACCCCACATTCCACTGCAGCCTATTAAAAAGATATTTGGGACCCCTTCCGCCCAAGGACTGAATGATGTTTTGTTTCTACAGGGGGAGGACGTGGTGGAGAAGGACGTTATGTCAGATCTGGGAAATCTGAGCTTGGAAGAAGTTCAGGTTTCCAGCCTGCCATGAGGTGGCTGACCTTTGTCCCAGTTCTCTGGGACCTTTGCCCTAGTTACTGAAGGACATGCTGAGTCAGTCTGGGAGTGATGTAACTTCCAGGTGCCTCCAGGGAAGTGAGGTAACTTCTTATGGACTTGGACATTGGACAATGATCTTAATATGCTGACTCAGGGACCCATGAGGTCACATCCCTTTGGACTATGGGATTTGCTGAATCACCCGGATATGGTGCAACCCTGCCTGGACAATGCATGGGCAAGCCGAGGGGGGGTTTAGGAATAAAAGGTGTGTTTGGGTGGCGGGCCGGTGCTTTAGCTTTACAAGTGTTGTACCTGCAATAAAATCGTGTTGGACCGTGCTTCTATCTACGCGTGATCCTTACCGAATTTGGAGCGTCATTACAGCCATGTATAAATATGTAAGGGGAGGTCATAGGGAGGAGGGAGCAAGCTTCCTTTCTGCTTCCCTGGAGACTATGAGGCAATGGAGCAATGGCTTCAAACTACAGGAAAGAAAGGAGATTCCACCTGACCACTAGGAAGAACTTCCTGACTGTGAGAGCCGTTCAGCAGTGGAACTCTCTGCCCCAGAGTGTGGTGGGGGCTCCTTCTTTGGAGGCTTTTAAACAGAGGCTGGATGGCCATCTGTCGGGTGCTTTGAATGCAATTTTCCTGCTACTTGGCAGGGGGTTGGACTGGATGGCCAATGAGGTCTCTTCCAACTTCCAACTTCTTTGCCGCATGACATTCCTGGCTCCTGTTCCCCTTCCTCCCCAGGAGGACCCCAAGATCTTTTCCCCACATCGTCCTGTTCTCAAGCCAGGCATCTTTGTCCCCCATTCTGTCTCTTTGCATTTCCTTTTCTTCTGCCCAAGTGGAGTCTCTTGCATGTGTCCCTGTTGAAGACCTTCATTGTGTTGGTTTTGGCCCATCATCCCTCTCACCTGTGAAGTTCCCCTTGAGTTCTGCTCCTGTCTTCAGGAGTCTTGGCTCTCCCTCACAAGTTGGTGTTGTCTGCAAACTTGGCGATCCTGCCTTCTCACCCATCTTCTTAGTCTTTAATACCTTGATTAATGGGAGGAAGGGGCTCCACCTGACCCGAGGGCAACTGAGGTCAAAGCAAGAGCCATGGGCCATGGAGAAGGGCCCACTGCAGCCCAGAGCCAGGCCCCTGGAAAGAGGTCTGCTCCATGCTCGGAGGAGGTGCTGCCCAGGACGTGGCATGCCCAGGCCCCCAAGGAATGCCCGGAATCTGGCTCCCAAGGGAACCGGGAAGCCAGGCAGCTTCAAAGTGCCATCAGCGGCTTGCTTTGGCCCAGCTGCCGGAAATTCCTGCCCTGGGAACGGAAATCCATGGATACCTGAAATAGAGCCCCATGAAATCAGTGAGGGTGGGAATAGCAAAAAGCACACAATGGTGGCAGCAGCTGCTGCCATGGCAGGCCGACCAGCCACCCACTCAACCCCAAACTCACAGCAATGGGGCTGCTTCCCCAAGGCACAGCTGTGGGGTGGCCACAGTTGCCTCAAAGGGTAGCCCAGCAGAGACTTCTAAGGAATCCACAACTGAGTGAAAAACAGCTGGTGACTTTCCCCTGCTGTGCTCTAGGGAGTGTCCGAACCCATTGCATCTGCGCATGGTTTGATAACTGCACAGGGGCAGGTAGGAAGGCCCAAAAGGCTACCTCTTCTGCCCATGAGTTGCCCTCTTTGCTCCTTTTTGGAAGGACTTTATCCTTCCTGCAGCTTCAAAACATTATTGGGGATCCATCTCACCCAGCATATCCTCCCCCTTTATTGCCATATGGCAGGCGGTACCGGGTGACAAAGACAAGGACAGAGAGGCAGCTTTTATCCTAGAGCTGTAACTATTTTGAAGTCTATGGCTTCACATTGATATGGCATTAGGAGCTGTACAGAAGTGGTGGGAGTGTGGAGGGACATGTGTGTGTTTTTGTGATGTGTGCTGGGGAAAGCATTGAATTTCATAGTACAATGTAAAGTAAAGGTAAAGGTTTCCCCTTGACATTAAGTCCAGTCGTGTCCGACTCTGGGGATTGGTGCTCATCTCCATATCTAAGCCGAAGCGCCAGCATTGTCCGTAGACACCTCCAAGGTCATGTGGCCAGCATGACTGCATGGAGCACCATTACCTTCCTGCAGAAGCGGTACCTATTAATTTGCATGTTTTCAAACTGCTAGGTTGGCAGGAGCTGGAGCTAACAGCAGGAGGTTCAAATCCACATCCCGGATTCGAACCTGCAACCTTTTGGCCAGTAAGTTCAGCAGCTCAGTGGTTTACCCTGCTGCACTACTGGGGACACCATGTACAATGACAATAAAGTTATCTATTCTATTATCTGTTCTATTCTAGCTGGGCATCACTCATTCTTCAGCAACTCTCTGGCACAGGAGTTGTTCATGGATGGCACAGGCCTGGCCCAAAATGGCACCCGGGGGCTCTCAAGCCAAGCAGGTACCCAAGAGCAGGGCCAGGATCCTTCCACATGGCAGCCCGCTGTCCTAGACTCATAAAGGTGGAAGAGATCCAAGGGCCAATCAGCCCAACCGCAGTATGCCAAGCAGGACATGTCCAAGCCCTCTTGACAGACAGACCATGGAGTCCTAGAGTTGGAAGAGACCTTGAGGGACATCCAGTCCAACCCCATTCTGCCAAGAAGCATGAAAATCGCCTTCAAAGCACCAACAGGTGGCCATACAGCCTGTTTCAAAGCCTCCAAAGGAGCCTCCACCACCCTCCCTCCAGGGCAGAGAGTTCCACTGCTGAACAGCTCTCACAGTTAAGTTCTTCTTCATGTCCAGGTGGAATCGCCTTTCCTGTAGTTTGAAGCCATTGTTCCATTGCGTCCTAGTCTCCAGGGCAGCAGAAAGGAAGCCTCCTCCCTCCTCCCTATGACTTCCTCTCACATATTTGTACATGGCCCTCATCATGTCTCCTCTTTGCCTTCTCTTCTGCAGGCTAAACATGCCCAGCTCTTGAAGCCACTCCTCGTAGGGCCTGTTCTCCAGACCCTTGATCATTTTAGCCACCCTCCTCTGAGCACATTCCAGCTTAGAGTCAACCTCTCCCTTCAATTGCGCTGCCCAGAATTGGACACAGTGTGATTCCAAGTAAAGTGGTCTGACCAAGAATAGAATAGAGGCATAGCATGATTTCCATGGATCTAGGCAGTAGACTCCTCTTGATGCAGGCCAAAATCCTATTGAGTTTTGGTTTTTTTTGATGCCGCGTGATCGTTTTGGTCATTCTTCTCTGGACACTTTCTGCCTATTTTTGTGGATTGCTTTTTACTGCTACTGCTTTTAAATATAACTTCAATAAACTGCTTGCGTTTTACTCAGCTGTGTGGTGTTTAAAGTCAGAGGGTTCCTGGCCTGGAGTGCAAGAGCCTGGAAGCAGATTGGCAACAAGCAGATGAGGCAAGAAGGGAGGGCTGTTTTAGTGCTTTTATTGTGAACAGTGTAGAAAAAACATGGCGGCGGCAGCAGCAGCAGGTCCCGATCTCTGCACTGACTATGCATTGCACCATGCAACTCCGAACCGCCCTTGTTCCCCGCAAGGAGCCAAACCACATTCACAAAGCCCTCTCTTCCCCAAATTGTGCAGCAGGTCTGTGGCAGGAGGCCTTGGGCAAAGTCTTGGTGGGCTCAGCTCCTGCCTCCCTTAAGGCACCTTTGGGAGAAGGATCCCTGCAATGTGAAGGGGACGGGGGCGCCTCGCTCCTCAGCACCGACAGAGACCAAGGCCCAGAGAGGCAGGCAGGCAGTCTAATGAGGGTTTTGAGGTATGCCTATCCCAGAGAAGGAGGGTGTGAGGGCCTGGGCCTGTATGCTGACCCAATGGGCCCCTGAAGGTAATCCCCCCCACTAACTTGGACAACTGACGGGCTAATCTGCTCTGCCCAGACTCCACTTTCAATCCTCCCACATCTTGCTCTGATATAAGTCAAAGCATGGTAGAGGGGGCAGAGTAGCACATGAGGCCAACTCATTCTAACTTTCCCCTGCCTTGTAAACAAGTTTCCTGAGGTTGTAGATGCCTCGTCTTTGGCTTCACGCAGGAGCCAATGGGCACCAGTGTCCTCCTTCCCACTAGAGCCCAACACAAAGCCCAGCAGCGTCTTTTCGGACAAGAGAAGTATCCAAGACTTCAGAGCCCGGTCCTGGGGAAGAGAAAGCAGAGAAAGGTTGCTGGCATTCAGGCCTGCCTTGGCCCCATTCCCTTCAGCACATTGCTCCCCAGCTGCATTTAGGAGAAACTAACACCACCACAGCCCTCCTGCCGCTTCAAATCCCCAAACCTAGTGGGATTCCACCACTGGTCATGGAGGTTCTAGAGACCACTGCTGATTAAACTGTGGGTCCCGATCCCAAATAGGGGCCCCTTCGCTCCATGTTGGGGTCCCAAAAAAACCGTCAACAGTAAAAGGTTTCTGAACCTTTACAGCAGTGTTTCTCAACCTTCCAAATGCTGTGACACCTTAACACGGTTCCTCATGTTGTGGTGACCCCCAACCATAAAATTATTTTTGTTGCTACCTCATAACTGCAATTTTGCTACTGTTTTGAATTGTAATGTAAATATATGATTTGCAGGATGCATTTTCCTTCACTGGACTAAATTTGGCACAAACACCTGATACGCCCACATATGAATACTGGGGTGGAGGGTTGTCATTTGGGAGTTGTAGTTGCTGGGATTTATAGTTCACCTACAACCAAAGAGCATTCTGAACCCCACCAACAATGGAACGGGATCAAACTTCTCACAGAGAAACCACATGATCAACAGAAAATACTGTTTTCTGAAGGTCTTTGGCGACCCCTCTGACACCCCTCTCACCCCCCTTCCAGGGTCCCAACCCCCAGGTTGAGAAACGCTGCTTTACAGGAATCTGTTGTGCAGCCTTGACAGCAAACCCTTCAGCTGTACTCCAGAAAAAGGAAATCCAGCCTGTTTAGCAAACCTTGCAAATGACAGTTTGTTATGAGAACACGTATGGTTGTTTACACTGATTTCATGTTTATATACCTAAGGCTACATACAAATTTCTCAGGTCAAAAGGGATCCCCAAGTGGAAAGGTTTAAGGTGTCCTAGGCTAGACAAGGCAGTCTTCCCCGCAAGACCAGTAGCAACTGGATCTCAATGCTCATTCTGAAACCTTCCCTCCATTTTGACAGAACGTGACCTCACCCACCCAGCTTACCTTTGGCAGCCACCGTGACCCAGAAGCGCCTGCTTATGCCGTTGGAGGCTGACGGATGCCCCCAGGAGCCTTGACGGGGGGTGGTGTGGCATGGACTGGGTGCTTGAGCTGCAGCACAATCTTGTTTCCTTCCACTACAACATTCTGCATTGGGGGGAATAGTCAAAAGGGAGAAACAAATGAAGTCAGACAAGGCCTCTCTTGAACTGTCAATCAAATGTTGCTTCTTCTACTGTGGGTCCCAACACTAAATGAGGTCCCCTTTAGCTCTGCCAAAACTAAAAGGCTCCTGGGCGCCACCTAGCGTATGCCTTAAGACATTTACAAAAATCTGTTAGCAACAACATGCAGTGTTTACAGTGAATTCTGCAGTAGATGCTTCAGTTATACTCCACAAAAGGAGTTTCCTGGTCCCTCTGTGGACAACCAGAGAAGTCAGCCAGAGCGGAGCACCTGATGAACCAACCTGGACACAGCGTATTATTGGAGAACACAGAAATGCTGGACCACTCTCACAACCACCGTGTCAGGCTACACAGAGAAGCCATTGAAATCCACAAAAAGCAGGTGGACAATTTCAACAGAAAGGAGGGAACAAGGAAAATGAACACAAATGTTCTGCCAGTATTTTTTTTTTTAAAAAAACAAACTCTAAAATCAGGACAGTAAACAAAGAGGAACACTCTGAAAACAGAGGAATTCCAGACAGGAAATAATCAGGGCCAGCTAACAGCTCCCAACAAAAGATTCTGCCAGGCAGGAAGCAGCCAGGCCTTGAAGCTGCAAGGCTTTGCAATGCTAATCAAGGTGATGAATTGCAACATTCCCACTTGCCTACAACAGGCAAGAGTTCTTTCTCCCACCCTGGACATTATTCCAGAGATATATAAATCCCATTTTCCTAGTTTCCAATAGACCTCACAACCTCTGGGGGTACCTGTCATAGATGCGGGCAAAACGTCAGGAGAGAATGCTTCTGGAACATGGCCAGACAACCCGAAAAATCCACAAGAACCCAGCGATTCCGGCCATGAAAGCCCTTGATAACACAAGACAGCTTGGAATGGCAACATGTCTCCAGAGATGGAGTTTTGTAACTTCCAAAGCCCGAGTCTTCTCTTTTGATTACAAAAGCTCATTGGCTCCTGCTGTGTTCGGAAGCTTCTGCTCTGTTGAAACAGCTCTAGTTTGCTGCTGCTTATTTTCCCTGCTTTTCATTTTTACACCCCCCCCCCATACTGCATACCTGTAATGCTGCAAAGGCAGCTTCAGCCGCTTCCCGGCGCGTATAGTTGACGAAGGCACAGAACCTCTCAGGAAGGCGGCGGATGGAAGCGATAGGCCCAAACCTGCCCCCGAAGGAGAGGAAGCGTTACTCTGCCCGCAGGGTTGCCCTGGGCCACAGCGGGAAGGGGGGCACTGGGAAAAAGGACCCCCTCTGTTGCCTAGGCAAGCCCTTCTGCTTTCTTGTCATTATGGGGTGAGGGTGGCTGCACATTTGCAGCCTAGGGAGAAAGAATTTGGCCCAGAAACAGGGAAGAGGGTGAGTTCTTACGGCTGGAAGTAGCGGAGGAGGACCTCCTCAGTGACCGCTGGGACGAGGTTCCCCACCCACACGGCAAACAATTCCCTGAAACAAGAGTCAGCGAGTCATTCTTCTCATCGCAGGGAAGATGGTGGACCCTCCTGCAGCCCATCCAGGTCTCGCTAGGTGTTTCCGCTTCCTGTTGGAACACCACTGCGTCCTGGCACATGTTTATAGTCTTCATCAAGGAAATGCACAGGCAGCCGAGTTAGCTGGAAAGGAAAGCCCTTCCCCCATTGGCCTCTTTGTCTACCTATCCTTATTGTACTGATACTTAGGGGTGCCTCTTTTTTTCTGAGCACATAGCAAGACCCTGAATCCTCCACTTTGTTCTCCTGATCTGCTAAACTGCCGCTACCACAGTCGCTGCTGCTTTACTTTAGAAATGTTTTTTCCCTCTTTTCTGGTATTACCCAACTCTTCCCACAATTGGCCTTGCCGCCCCTTTGGCCCTGGAAAGGTGTGCAAGGCAGTACGGCATCATCTCACAACCGTAACCCTTGTTGGGCAAGTGGGTTTATCCACAAAAGACCCTCCTCATAGCAGAGTAACTTATTAGTAGCAGTGTGGCCCAGCACCAGTAGCCCAAAGTGGTAAAAAGAACAAAAACACACAGACCAATGTTCTCTCTTCCATAGGAGGCTTTTCTTTGTGGTGAAATAATAATTTGTTGCACTATTTACAAGAACTAAGTTTCCATAACACAAATAACCAAATACATAGTAGCTTTACACGCAGCAGCCTTCAGACATGAGCTTTCTCACATGAGGCTTCTCTCACACAGAGGTTTACCTCACTCTCCTTGGGACGAAACTACCTTTGGCCCACTGTCTCCAACAGGCTTCGGCCTCCTCACTCTCCTCAGGACGACACTAGCTTTGGCCCACTGATTCCAACAGGCTTCGGCCTACTCACTCTCCTTGGAATGACACTAGCTTTGGCCCACTGATTCCAACAGGCTTCGGCCTACTCACTCTCCTTGGAATGACACTAGCTTTGGCCCACTGATTCCAACAGGCTTCGGCCTACTCACTCTCCTCTCCTTGGGACTAATGACACTAGCTTTGGCCCACTGTCTCCAACAGGCTTCGGCCTACTCACTCTCCTTGGGACTACTCTAGTTTTGGCCCGCTGACTCTAACAGGCTTTGGCCTCCTCACTCTTCTCAGGATGACACTAGTTTTGGCCCACTGACTAATAGGCTTAGGCCAACTCACTCTTCTTAGGATGACACTAGTTTTGGCCCACTGACTCTAACAGGCTTCGGCCTACTCACTCTCCCTGGGACAACACTAGTTTTGGCCCAGTGATTCTAACAGGTTTCGGCCTACCCACTCTCCTTGGGACGACACTACCTTTGGCCCACTGACTCTAACAGGCTTCGGCCTACTCACTCTCCTTGGGACTACGCTAGTTTTGGCTCGCTGACTCTAACAGGCTTCGGCCTCCTCACTCTCCCTGGGACAACACTAGTTTTGGCCCAGTGATTCCAACAGGCTTCGGCCTACTCACTCTCCTTGGGACGACACTACCTTTAGCCCACTGACTCTTAACAGGCTTCGGCCTCCTCACACTTTCAGTGCTTGACTCACACTTTTTGTAATAAAAAAATTGGGGGCCCCTTCCCTCCAAATCAAGCCCCCCCCCCCAGACTGTCATTTGAACAAGACACTCACTTGGCCGGCACCTGAGCAACTGAAAGCTGGACCACTCTGCCCTGTGAGTTGGTGACTATGAACGGCGCCAGGTGCCCTCCTGCCTGGGCCCTGCTGTTGCTGCTTGGGACAGGTTTCCTTCCTTGCTGCTCACCTGGCCCAGAAGACAAGGGGAAGGAGGGAGGGAGGGAAAAGAAGAGAAGACCAGGCCATTCAGGAGAGGCAGGCCTGGGTTCCATCCCAGGCATATCCCCTAATATCCCCCTATTCCCCCCATCTGCAAATAGGGACGCTGCAGCTCCGGATGCAGCCACCACTCACGGAGGCACCCATTACTCCCAAGGAAGACAAACTGGAGCCGAGACTGTCCCTTCCTGTAGCAGGGGCTGTGGGGAAGTGGGCTTATTAACAAAAGACCCTCCCCATAAATGTATAGCAGAGTAACAGCAGCAGTGTGACCCAGCACCAGTAGCCAAAGGTGATTTTTTTGTGTGTCAGGAACGATTTGAGAAACTGCAAGTCGCTTCTGGTCTGAGAGAACTGGCCGTCTGCAAGGATGTTGCCCAGAGGACGACCAGATGTGTTACCATCCTGTGGAAGGCTTCTCTCATGTCCCCGCATGGGGAGCTGGAGCTGACTGAGGGAGCTCATCTGCACTTTCCCCGGATTTGAACCTCTGACCTGTTGGTCAGCAGTCCAGCTGGCACAAGGGTTTAACCCACTATGCCACCAAGGGCTCCGTCAAAGGTGATAAAAAGAACAAAAACACATAGACCAGTGGCATCTCTTCCATAGGAGGCTTTTGTGTATAGAAAAAATAACATGGTTGCACTATTTACAAGGACAAGGCTTCCATTACACCAATAAAGTTCAGCCTTCACACTGGACTTTCACGTACAAGGCCTTCTCGGTGTTCTCGGCTTCCCGCCATCTTGGGATCCTTCAAGATGGCCTCCACCTTGGTTCCTGCCGCAGCTCGTCATCTTGAGTTTTATTTTATTTTTGTGGTTTTTGATGGTTTTGAAATGTGATTGAAGGTCTATGTAAGGTTTTGGAATGTAATTGATGCTTTGTGTATGTTATTTTATTTGCTTAATTGCTTTTATTTTACATAAAAATTATTTTTATTTAAATAAACAATTCTATTTATTATTCTTTAATATAATATAGTATAATATGGTATGGTATAATATTGTATATGCATGTAATATTGATCATGTTGTAATGCAATACAATATAATACTAATAATATATTATAATTGTATATTTTGTTACATGTAATATTACTAATCTCTCTCTGGCGTTACTTTGCGAACGAAGATTCTTAGGAAGGACTCATCCCACGCTTTCTACAAGCCCGCTGATGACTAAGGAGGATAGATGTGTCCTTCGAACCTGTGCAATGGATTTTTCTGGTGGAGCGCAGCGTGCACAGAACTGGCCTCACCCTTTAAACCAAAGGTTCGTCTGCCGAGGCCTAGCAAGCTTAGGACGGTGGCAGCGAGGTCCTCAGGTGGTAGGTTGGGTTTGAGTTTCCTTCTCTAGATCAGGGCTGTCCAACTGGCGGCCCCGGGGCCGGATCCGGCCCCGTAGCCTGTTGGACACAGCCCCCACCTATGCCCTCAGCCGCCATTTTTAAATTTTAAAAAAACTTTTTAAAAAAAACCGGGGCAGGGAGGAGGGAAGAGAGTCCTCCTTTCGGCGCCCCTGCCTACCTAGAGGGCGGGGGAGCCGAGGCCGCCAAGAGTCAAGGCCTGGCTTAGCCTAGGGGGAGGGGACGAGGAGTAGGCGAGTGCCAAGGGGCAGCGCGTCACGCCAGGCCTGTGACGCTGCCGCTGGCGAGGCCAGGCGCCCCTTCCTAGGGCAGGGCCGCTTGTGGGCAGGTTTGGTGACGCTGCTTTGAGTTTAGGGGAGGCCTGGGCCTCAGGTCTCAGTGACCTCTTATCTGGTTGACAGCACTTCTCTAGATGGTTGACCTTATGGGGTTAGACAAGCACCATCTGCCCAGGTTTGAAATCAGTTTTCCTTCTCCTAGGATGGTTGCCAAAAGGCTAGAGAGCCCATCCTGCCCCTTGACGCTCTTTGTCAGACCCTTCTTCGGTTGTGTCCTGTCTGGCATGGGAGGCCCTACCGGTGGCTATTATGCCACCGCCAGCATAGCTCACAACTTCCTTAGGGTATGCAAGCCTCCCCCCCACAACAAGGTTTCTTTACTACAAATGAGCAATGAAGAGTCCTTTTGAGTACAGGTTTTAGAGGTGGGCACACCATCCAGGGACATTGATTTTCAAACTAAGTTTTTCTGGATTTTTACTCTCCAAACACAGCATCCGAATGGGTTGAACAACACTAATTCATATGACTGCTTTTTATAAACACTTTTAATATTTCGGACAGGGGCAACTTACCAGGCCGAGGCAGCTGGAGTCCTCTGGGAGGGATGTTTAACCTGGGCAGGCAGCCGCTATTCTCCTGTTGAGAGAAAGGACAGGAGGATCAGCCTCAGAAGCCTGTAAAGTACGGTAGGCTAACATTCCAACGTTCTGCATTATCCAACGCAGTCTGCCTCCCGCCCAGATTAACAGCTGTTTCAACACATTGTGATGTTTTGGTGCTAAATTCGTAAATACAGTAATTACCATTTATTTATTTACGACATTTATATCCCGCCCTTCTCACCTCGAAGGGGGCTCAGAGTGGCTTACAAGTAAAATGTAAATACAATATATATTAT
The DNA here is from genome assembly GCA_030556195.1 of Anolis apletophallus. NCBI lineage: Eukaryota > Metazoa > Chordata > Lepidosauria > Squamata > Anolidae > Anolis > Anolis apletophallus. Next base: position 113,791,440 of record JARBWK010000012.1, on the reverse strand, counting down.
TGTTATAGCACAATATTAATATTATATATTACATTGTACTATAACATTATACTGTAATATTATTTGTAATATATATATATCATATTAGTATTATATTGTAGTACATATTATCCATATTATATGTATATACAATATACATTTTATTATATACATTATATATGTATTATATATTACATGTATATAAAAATTACTACCTAATGTTACTGTGTGTTGAACTGCTTTTTCTGATGATTGGTTGTAAAACAGGAGTTTTTGGTGCTTTATTTGTAAAATCATAACATAATTTGATGTTTAATAGGCTTTTCCTTAATCCCTCCTTATTATCCAACATTCTCATTTATCCAACGTTCTGCCAGCCTGTTTATGTTGGGTAAGCGAGACTCTACTATAATTGTATCTTAATTGCCTTTTAGGGTATATGTTGTCATGTTTTGCTCATGTTTTAGTTTGCTGTGTCTTATTGGATTGTTTTTTTTATTATGTTCACCTTGATGCTTAATTCTTTTTTGTAAGTTTACTGTTGTTTCTCTGCATTACCTTGTATTATTTTGATGTGTTTGTGCTCATTTGAGGCATTGAATGTTTGCCTTTTTGTGTCTCTAAACCACCCTGAGTCCCTTTGGGGAAAGGGGTGGTCTAGAAATAAATTATTATTATTATTATTATTGGGTTCGGTCAGTAAGACAAACAGATCAGTTCTGCCCACTCTAAAGCCGTCCCACCTGCATGGACAGGGCCAACAGGCCTCATGGGGTCACATCTAAGAGCCAGGAGCCCCTTGGCTTGTGCCGCCCCAGCCAAGCCCAACACCTCCACCTGTAAGAGCCTTTGTCTGCCTCACCAGCAGGCAGTGGGCTTGGCAGAGCCTCAGTTGGATGGCAGCATCCCCTCGAAAGTCCTCCAGTCGCATGAGCTCCTCAAAGGTTCTGGCTGCCTCTGCGTACCTCTGGGGAGAAAAGAGAGGGGTCATTCTCGGGAGCCTTGATTTCCGTCAACAAACCTTTGACAAGTCAAAAATCCAGAATAGTAAAGTAAAGCATTTGAATCATTTATAACAACAAATATGGCTTATAGTTTAATGAGAGGTCATTCTGCTGCACCCCCAGCACACACCCCCCCCCCACATCCCCAACTGCCCTGAGGGAGGCACCCCAACAAAGGAAGGCCCTTGGTACCTTGAGGCCCATGAGGGCTTTGCCCTGGCGGAAGAGGCCTTTGGGCCAACCGGGCTGCAGGCTGAGGGCTAGCTGGGCATCGCGCAGGGCCTCTGCATAGCACTGGAGCCTCTCGTAGCAGAAGGAGCGGTTCCCAAAGAACCTGACCAAGAAGAGAGGGGAGAGGAGGACGGTCGGAACAACAGAAACACCCATCCTCTTGGCCTAAGAAAACCTCACAGCAGCCTTGGGGTTGCCACACATAACTATGACTTCCCTCGATCTAGATACTATACTCCCATACAACCCGGAATGATAAAACCTAAGGATAACAATGGCTTAGATATTAGGCATGTGCGATCCATGGTTCTAAAGTACTTAGAAAACTAGGGGTGCTGGTACTTTGTTTCTAAAGTGTTTCTAAAGTTTGGGTGGTGAAAATTTCAGAACTCTAACAAAACTTTCAAAATGAATTCATGAGTTCAAAGCCAGCCCGGGTCGGAGTGAGCTTCCGAACCAATTTTGTGTAGCTTGTTGTCGACCTTTGCAAACCGAAAGACAGTTGCATCTGTCAAGTAGGAAATTTCCTATTACTGCCTTTACACCGACCTTGTAATGTAGGCTAATCCGTTACAATGAGCAAGCCAACAAAAGCCCAGGATGTGGATGCTGTCTCAATGAGCAACCACCTCACCTGTATTCCCGGGGGTTCAGCTTGATTGCCTCTGTGAAGAGAAGCACAGCGTCCTTGTAGCACCCCTGCTTTGCAGTGTCATTCGCACAACCTTGACATGTGGATCAAGAGGATCGCAGAAAAGAAAACAGAGGAAAACTTTCTGAGCACTTGGGAGAGACGCTCCACGTCTAAGGCGAAACACTCCTCCAAATATCACTGCAAATCCCCTGGGAAAGGGGGAGAGGATTGGATGGCGGCATCCCAGATTCAGTGGCTGAGCTCTGCCTGCCTCCCAGAGACAGGGTTCAAGAGCAACCGGTCAGGGGCACCCACTCAGGTCGTCCCCAGCCTCCTTTGCTCACCTGCCAGCACCAGGCTGTGCTCCATGGCAACCACCTGAGGCTTGGCCCTTGGGACCTGGGAGAAGACAAGAGTGGCCAGTGTGAGCCCTCTTCCTAAGCATAGCTGGCCCCTAGCAAAGGATCTCCCACAGCCCCATGGAAACCCTGTCAGGCTCTCCGGCCCTCTCCAGATGCTGGAAAGGGACCAACCTCACCTCCGGCTTCCTTTTCCCTTCCACTTCCTTCTTGCTAGGCTTGGCTGGCGTTTCCTTCTTGGGCAGCAATGGCTTTGAGCCAACCTTGAGGAGAGCTTTTGAGACAAACGTGCTGCTCAGGTCCAGCTCCTCCTGCAGACAAGGAAGAACAAGAACCCTTCTCCAGCACCAGTGCTCTGGAGCCTCTGAACTCGGGCGACTTCCCCCTTTGCATTCAGGGAGCACGTCTTCTACAACAAGTAGTTACTGAAAAGGACTTTCAAGTGCCACCTCGGAGTTGGTTGAGGTAGGCAGGATTTCCGTGGGTACTGGTTGTGGGGGGTCGGGAGCAGGTCAGGGTTTTGCCCTCCCTTCTGCTCGAGATCCCCGTGTACAACTGGGGGCCACTGTGTGATACAGAATGCTGGACTAGATGGGCTGAGGTCCGATTCAGCATGGCTCTTCTTATGTTCTTATGTTCTTAAGCAGCAGCATAGGGCCAAATGCCCACAAAGGACTGCCCCCTCTCTTGCAGCTAAACCCTGGCCTAGCTGGCAGCACAAACCATTCCCATTTTCAACAAAGGAATGCTAAGAAAGAACAAGGGGGGGGGGAGCCTCATAAAGGTTCTGCAAAAAGAAGGGGGTTACAGCTCGGGCCCTTTCCATGATCACATGTGTAAATCAGAATTATATTAGGTGTGCATGTGTCGTATTTTTTCTCTCCTTCTTAAAACAAATTAAGGGACCTTTTTCACGTATGGTGGCCTTGTGAATTGGTGCAGGTTTTCTGGAAAATGATAATAAAGGAAAAAAACAAAATGACCCGTAACAAAATTAAAAAAATGGGGATGTGCCTATTAGGGATATTTAGAGACAGATGAGAGCAGCTAGCAAGAGAAATCTGCCTGTAGAGCTTCACGACTGCAACTCCCAGAAATCCTCCAGATAGATAAGATAGGTAGATTAGATATAGATAGGTAGGCAGATAAATCTATTGGGAGGACCGCTGGGAGTTGCAGTCCAAGAATAGAGAAGGAAGAAAGAGGAGAAAGAGGTAGGGAAAGAAGGGAAAGAAAAGGGGGAAGGAAGGGAAGAGGAAGAGAAGGAAGTTAGGAGAGAAAGAAAGAAAAAAGGGAAGGAAGGAGAGGGAAGGAGAGAAGGAAGGAGAGAAAGTAAGGAGGAGGGAAAGAGGGAGGGAAGGTTGGCCACAGCAACGTGTGGCAGGTACAGCTAGTAAGAAATAAGAACAAGAGGAATTTATTGAGCTAGCAATACAGAGGGTTAAATAAAATGTGCACAAACTCCTCGAAGTTCAGTGACGGAAGCCAAGGTGGTGGGTAGCACTGGGGGTGAGTAGTGGGGTTACTGTACTGTGGATTCTCTACCTATATGTATATGTTTGCAATGTATATGGTGGGTGCATTACAATATAAAAATTATTAAAATTTATTAAAATATAAAGAAGGCGAATGGGACAGTGAGCCCAATTGCTGCTCCCCCTCACTAAGAATAAGCCCCCTTTCTCTGTCTATCAACTTCCCCACCCCAACCCAGAATGCAACCACCCAGTGCAAGCTCACCTCCCTTGCGGCTGCTGCTGCCACCTCTTCCTCTGCCTCCGCACTGGGGCTCCCGCCTGGAGAGGTTTCCAGGGAGTCCTCCTCAGAGTCCAGGAGTCCGGCTCCGGGTGATGCATTTGGAAGAGCAGTCGAGGAGCCTTGATTGTCCACCTCCTCCTCGCATGGAGACTTTGCCTTCAAAGAAAGAGACCCAGCCTTGTAAAGGGAACGGTGAGCCACCTGATTTCCAGGCTTTTGTGGCAGAGCTGGGGAAACCACAGAATTCTTTCCATGTTAGGCCTCTGACCAATCAAAGCTATCTTCCCTAAAACTGGTCTTAGGGCAAAGTCACTGGCAGCAGGAAGTTAGAGCGCTGATGGAATTTGAGTGGCGCAAAAGGGCCCACCCATCACTTGGGCAAAAGCTGCTTCCTCCACTCACCGACTCATCCTTGGACTCCTGGTCGTGCTTCTCCTGCCTCTTCCTGTCCTTTTGCCTCTGGAGAAGAGAGAAGGCAAGTGTCCCGCTCACTTGGGCCCCATACACCTCACACGGGCAGCAGCCCGCTGTTGGAAGTCTCTGTCCCACCCCCCAGAAATGTGCTGCAGAAAAAGTGCTACCTTCTTCTTTTGCTTCTTCTTCTGCCTTTTTTTCTCCGCCTCCCTCTTGATCCGCTCCTCCTCTGCAACTAACTCTTCGGCATTTTTCTCCACTTCCTAAGGGAACGAAAAGCACGGATCCGGGATCCTCACCCACGAAGAAGAGGGTGCATGTGTACTCATAGGTACACATTCTTCTACCCACACATTCTTCTCTGTGTGGGCAGAGATGGGGGAAAGGAGCAGGAGAGGAAGACCGCAAAGATGGCAAATACCAAGGGGCTCTCAACCCCCTCCTCCACCTGCAGCTAGAATCCCAAAGGGGAAAAGGATGAGCCCAAGGGAGGCCTCCACTTTCCTCACCTCAGCACTGAGCTGCTGCTTCTGGGGCAGAATAATGTCCAGGAGTTGGCAGCCTGGGCTGCTGTGATGCGATGGCTGCTGAGGGGCAGAAGGTGGCTTGCAAAGAAAAGACTTCTTAAATCCACAGAAGGTGCCCTGTGTGTCCTCCCAAGCCTTGTCTTCTGCCTCTGGCTCCTCGCTGCAGTCCTCCCAGTCTTCAGTGCCAAAATAATCTTCTCCTTCACAGTACCAGCAAATCTCTCGAGTGAATTCTGCAAAAGGACCACCATGTGGCAAGCATGAGCTTCAGGGGGCAAAGGCAGCAAGGCAACTGGGGAAGGATGCAAAGAAAGGTCACTCTTCTGCAGCAGAGTAGCTGAGGACCCCTCTGTCTAGGCCAGTCTCTACACCAGGTTTGCACAACCAGCAGCCCTCCAGGCATTTAGGATTTCAGCTCTCAGAATTACTGGCCATTGGACAAGCTGACAATTGGGGCATCTGGGAGTGGAAGGCCCAAACACCTGGAAAGCCACAGGTTGTGCACTATTGCTCTACAATGTCTACATCAAACCTGCATGGGCAAACTATGTCGTTCTATGATGTTTACGATGTGTGACCCTTCTGTTGAACCACCAACCTTGTGCAGCCTGTCATGGATTCATTTGCTGTTGCTTGAACACCACAGCTTACACATACCAGCTTTGAGGCCACGGAGAGAGATATGTAAACATCTGGACATCTGCAAGCCTAGCATGAGAACAGAATGATAAGAAAGGACTTGGCTTGAGAAAGGAGTGATAGCAAGAGCTGGTTCAAACTGACTGGGAAGTTGGCAGGCAAACTTTAGTGAACTCGAGAGGGGAGAGTCTAAGGCAGGCGAGGGCCAAATTGGGCCCTCCAGGTGTTATGAATGGTGGGCGTTGAAGTCCAAAACACCTGGAGGGGTAAAATTTGTCCATACCTGGTCCATGGGGTAAAAAAATGAGGATTTTCACACATGTTCCTTATTAGCAATCTACCTATCTGAAGATGGCCTCCTTCTGGACTGTTTCTGCCATCCAGGGAAGGAAGGAGGAACCCAAAGGCCCTGATGCAATTTACGTCCAAATAAATGCAGACTGCAGGTGCAACAGCTACACTTGCAGAACTTTGTGTTACTTGATTGAATGTACTTTTTATTCCTGGTATGTTCAGCTTCATGAAAAGAGAGAGAGAACGAGCGAGAGAGCAAGAGTGCTCCATTTCTTCCTGGAGGGCTGTACCCAGAAGGAAGTGGTGGGGGACTCCTGTTTGAACCACTGGCTGTTGACTTGTGGAGTTCCTCGGGGTTCTGTTTTGTCCCCCATGCTGCTTAACATATACACAAAACCACTGGGAAAGGTCACTCAGAGTTTTGGAAAATACTGCCACCTGTATGTAGATAACACAGAGCTCTACTACTCCTTTCCACCTAAAGCCAAGGAAGCTATCCTGACCCTAGACCATTGCCTCTCATCAGTAATGGACTGGATGAGGGCAAACAAGTTGAAACTGAATCCAGACAAGACAGAGGTGCTCCTGGTCAGTCAGGGAATAAGGATCTGGTCTTTGCTGGATGGGGTCCCACTCCCTCTGGAGACATGGGTCCGCAGTTTGGGGGTCCTCCTAGACTCAGCACTGAACCTGGAGGCCCAGGTGTCGGAGGGCATTCTTGGCATTAACACTTGTGTGCCAAGTATTGCTGTTGGTGTTTTTAAACTTTGAACACTGCTTTAAATCCCACCCATGGGAAGAAAGTGGGATAGAAATGAATAAATAATAATAAAAACACAATTGACTGTACCTAAAAGTATCATTAATCTTATCCATAACAAGTTATTTATTTATCACATTTCTATACCGCCCCTCTCAGCCCGAAGGCGACTCGGGACGGTTTACACAAGGCAGTCTCTGCCCTCCAATACAACACAAGCAAACAACCCAAAAAACCCCCCAAATAACAACAAATTAACAATTAAAAACATACAATTGCAGTCTCAGCGTCATGTTGAAATCACTTTCAGTCACATCGTCGTCATTCCATATATCTAATTAAACCGTTATATTTCATCAGCAAATGCCTGCTCAAACAGCCAGGTCTTGACTTTCTTGCGAAATGTCAGGAGGGAGGGGGCCGATCTGATGTCTCTAGGGAGGGCGTTCCAAAGCCGAGGAGCCACCACTGAAAAGGCCCTGTCTCTCGTCCCTGCCAGTCGCGCCTGCAAAGAAGGCGGGAGCGAGAGCAGGGCTTCTCCAGATGATCTTAAACATCTCAACAATAACCCTAAGGTTCTCAAAAGTAACTGAAACTAAAGGGTATGCCTTTCTATGTTGTCCAAGCCCTGTCCAGGGCACCTCTTACAAGATTTGCAGGTATAAATACTGGGAATTATGGACTCTGACCTCAGTCTTGACGACAATACAGATAGACTATTTACTTATATGGTAACTGCAGCAATAATTTCTTTTGCAAAATTATGGAAACAAGAAGAAGTACCGGAGATAGAGGACTGGATTAATAAGCTTAAGGCAGTGTTTTTCAACCTTTTTTGAGCCGCGGCACATTTTTTACATTTACAAAATCCTAGGGCACACCACCAACCAAAATGACACAAAATAACACTCGAACACAGTAATACATATAGTGAATATGTTTTTAAAGGAATTATACACTCAGCATGAATCCTGGGCCTGTTTCGATGAACACAACATAGATATCCTGGCAGGAATGGCAGAAAGACACGCACAAAAGTCTTGCTCAACAGCTGTCAGTTTCTCTCTCTCAGAATCACAATGTTGGAAGGAGGCTCACCACTTTAAGGTCCCTAAAACAGGCATGGGAAAACTTCGGCCCTCTGGGTGCTTTGGACTTCAACTCCTACCATTCCTAACAGCCTGAGGCGCTTTCCTGCTTAAGTGGCTGAGGGGGGGAAAGGAAAAGAGCCTGAGGCTGCTAGAAAGAAGCGCTGTGTGGGCGGAAAACAACAGCAGGAGCGCGTGCGGGGGCAGGTAGATCTTTTGGACTTGGTTGCTTTAAGAGTAGCTCACATGCTTATAAAGTGTGAGCACCCCTGCCTTTGAGCATAGAGCTCCTCAGAGCAAAAGCTGAACTGTATTCTAAAAGCCAGACAGTTATACCCCACCGGGTGTGACCCAAACATGCTGGCTGACCTACATTACCAGCTGCACATGATAATTAACATCGTAAGGTTTTTCTTCAACACACACACACTTGGTGTTGCTACGACTTACTGTAACAAGGTTTATGTCTCTGTGGAATGTCCAGGGTGGGAGAAGAGCTCTTGTCTGGTAAGTAAGAAGCCAGACCTTGAAACTGCTAGGCCAGGGGTGCTCTTAAAGCAACCAAGTCCAAAAGATCTATCTGCCCCTGCCACCGCGCGTGCTCCTGCTGCTGTTTTCTGCCCGTGCAGCGCTTCTCCCGCCTGCGGGGCATTGCAGGAAGGAGAAAGCACGAGGCGGGGCATCCAGAGGGAGCGCTCCGCCCTGCCTGTCTCACCGGCAACGGAGGCTGCACAGCTGCTTCTGGACGAGAGGCAGGGCGCTCCCTCCAGAGGCCCCGCCTCGTGCTTCCTTATTCCTGCAATGCCTCGCAGGTGAAAGAAGCACCGCGAGAGAGGAAGCCTGCAGCAGGAGTGTGCAGGAGCGCCCCGTCCGGCTGGTGAGGAGCGCCCCGTCCGGCTGGTGAGGCCCGAAGATCACCTGGAAGAGGGCCGAAGATCTACTAATAGCTCCCGAGCTACCTAATGAGCACCCCTGTGCTAGGCCATTCAATGCTAATCAAGGTGATTAATTGCAACATTCCCACTTGCCTAATCAGGATAGTAAACAAAGAGGAATACTCTGAAAACAGAGGAATTCCAGACAGGAAATAATCAGGGCCAGCTAACAGCTCCCAACAAAAAAAGATTCTGCCAGGCAGGAAGTAGCCAGGCCTTGGAGCTGCAAGGCTTTGCAATGCTAATCAAGGTGATGAATTGCAACATTCCCACTTGCCTACAACAGGCAAGAGTTCTTTCCCCCACCCTGGACATTGTTCCACAGATATATAAACCCCCATTTTCCGAGTTTCCAATAGACCTCACAACCTCTGAGGGTGCCTGCCATAGATGTGGGCGAAACGTCAGGAGAGAATGCTTCTGGAACAGGGCCAGGCTGCCCAGAAAACTCACAGCAACCCAAAATGGTGAAAGAAACAAGGAAAATGGGGTTTGTATACCTGTGGAATAATAATGTCCAGGGTGGGAGGGAGAAGAACTCTTGTCTCTTTGTCTATTTTCCTTAACCTAGGCCAGGCCTGGGCCAAGTTGGGCCCTCGAGGTGTTTTGGACTTCAACTCCCACAATTCCTCACAGCCTCAGGCCCCTTCCAAAGGAGGGGCCTGAGGCAGCCTCAGGCCCTTCCAAAGGAGGGGGCCTGAGGCTGTTAGGAATTGTGGGAGTTGAAGTCCAAAACACCTCGAGGGCCCAAGTTGGCCCAGGCCTGGCCGAGGGTCAGGACGGGGCCTGGGGCTGTGAGGAATTGTGGGAGTTGAAGTCCAAAACACCTCGAGGGCCCAAGTTGGCCCAGGCCTGGCCTAGGTTAAGGAAGGGGCCTGGGGCTGTCAGGAATTGTGGGAGTTGAAGTCCAAAACACCTCGAGGGCCCAAGTTGGCCCAGGCCTGGCCTAGGTTAAGGAAGGGGCCTGGGGCTGTGAGGAATTGTGGGAGTTGAAGTCCAAAACACCTCGAGGGCCCAACTTGGCCCAGGCCTGGCCTAGGTTAAGGAAGGGGCCTGGGGCTGAAGTCCAAAACACCTGAGGAATTGTGGGAGTTGAAGTCCAAAACACCTCGAGGGGCCCAAGTTGGCCCAGGCCTGGCCTAGGTTAAGGAAGGGGCCTGGGGCTGTCAGGAAGGTGTGGGAGTTGAAGTCCAAAACACCTCGAGGGGCCCAAGTTGGCCCAGGCCTGGCCTAGGTTAGGGGCCTGGGGAGGGGCCTGGGGCTGTGAGGAATTGTGGGAGTTGAAGTCCAAAACACCTCGAGGGCCCAAGTTGGCCCAGGCCTGGCCTAGGTTAAGGAAGGGGCCTGGGGCTGTGAGGAATTGTGGGAGTTGAAGTCCAAAACACCTCGAGGGCCCAAGTTGGCCCAGGCCTGGCTTAGGTTGAAGGAGGGCCCAACTTGGGGCCTGGGGCTGTGAGGAATTGTGGGAGTTGAAGTCCAAAACACCTCGAGGGCCCAAGTTGGCCCAGGCCTGGCCTTTGTGGGAGTTGAAGTCCAAAACACCTCGAGGGCCCAAGTTGGCCCAGGCCTGGCCTAGGTTAAGGAAGGGGCCTGGGGCTGTGAGGAATTGTGGGAGTTGAAGTCCAAAACACCTCGAGGGCCCAACTTGGCCCAGGCCTGGCCTAGGTTAAGGAAGGGGCCTGGGGCTGTGAGGAATTGTGGGAGTTGAAGTCCAAAACACCTCGAGGCCCAAGTTGGCCCAGGCCTGGCCTAGGTTAAGGAAGGGGCCTGGGGCTGTGAGGAATTGTGGGAGTTGAAGTCCAAAACACCTCGAGGGGGCTTGGCCCAGGCCTGGCCTAGGTTAAGGAAGGGCCTGGGGCTGTGAGGAATTGTGGAGTTGAAGTCCAAAACACCTCGGGGCCTGGCCCAGGGCTGTAGAGGAAGGGGCCTGGGGCTGTGAGTGTGGGAGTTGAAGTCCAAAACACCTCGAGGGCCCAACTTGGCCCAGGCCTGGCCCTAGGTTAAGGAAGGGGCCTGGGGCTGTGAGGAGGCCTGGCCTAGGCTAAGGGAAGGGGCCTGCTGGAGTTGAAGTCCAAAACACCTCGAGGGCCCAAGTTGGCCCAGGCCTGGCCTAGGTTAAGGAAGGGGCCTGGGGCTGTGAGGAATTGTGGGAGTTGAAGTCCAAAACACCTCGAGGGCCCAACTTGGCCCAGGCCTGGCCTAGGTTAAGGAAGGGGCCTGGGGCTGTGAGGAATTGTGGGAGTTGAAGTCCAAAACACCTCGAGGGCCCAACTTGGCCCAGGCCTGGCCTAGGTTAAGGAAGGGGCCTGGGGCTGTGAGGAATTGTGGGAGTTGAAGTCCAAAACACCTCGAGGGCCCAAGGGCCTGGGGCTTGGCCCAGGCCTGGCCTAGGTTAAGGAAGGGGCCTGGGGCTGTGAGGAATTGTGGGAGTTGAAGTCCAAAACACCTCGAGGGCCCAACTTGGCCCAGGCCTGGCCTAGGTTAAGGAAGGGGCCTGGGGCTGTGAGGAATTGTGGGAGTTGAAGTCCAAAACACCTCGAGGGCCCAACTTGGCCCAGGCCTGGCCTAGGTTAAGGAAGGGGCCTGGGGCTGCGAGGAATGCTGGAGGGAGGGAAGGCCCCAGCTCCCTGGCCCAACTCCTCACCTCGGCAGGGGATCCCGAACTGGCAGAGGCGGCGGTGCCGGAGGTAGGCCTGCTCCAAGTCCTCCTCGCCGTCCTCCTCCCCGCTGCTCTCCATTGCAGGCCAGCACTAGCCTACAGCGGAAGTGCGGGCGGCGGAAGGAGGCGCTGGCGGACAGCAGGGCGCGCGGGAGCCGCCTCTTCCGGCAGCACCGCAGCGCCCTCTGGCGGCGCGCCCCTTCGCATTGCAGCCTCGCTCCTTCCGGCCATCTCCCTGAACCGGAAACCCACAGGCCTTCCTTCCAAAGGAGGGCGAAGGTAGGCCGCTCTGGCTCCCCTCAGCGGAATCCGTCGCCATCCGTTACTCTACTCAATAGTAATAGTAATAATAATGGTGTATAATGATAATACTGATAATGATGACAATATATAGCCATACAATATTATTATTAATGAATATAATAATAGTTCATATCCATCTATTACATCTATCTATCTTTTATCTATAACTATGATAAAAGAGAATGTTTGCGGAGGTGCAGAGGAATATGTGGCAGCGTTTCGATTGGTTGCCACTGTGGGATTATTTGCATAAAGGACTCTGATTGGCCAGCCTCAGAACTCCAACATTCTAAGGCAGTGTTTTGCAACCTTTTTTTGAGCCGCGGCACTTTTTTACATTGTCAAAATCCTGGGGCACACCACCAACCAAAATGACACAAAATGACACTCTAACACAGTAATACATATAGTTAATATGTTTTTAAGTGTATTTATACACTCAGTGTGAAACCTGGGCCTGTTTCGATGAACACAACATAGATCTCCTGGCAGGAATGGCAGAAAGACACAAACTTCCCACACAGAACTCCCATAACCAAAAGAAAATACTATAAGAGTAGTATTTTAGGGGCATTGACCTTGTGTTTTGGAGTTGTAGTTCACCTATATGCAGAGAGCACTGTGGACTCAAACAATGTTGGATCAGGACCAAACTTGGCATGAATACTCAATATGCCCAAATGTGAACACAGATGGAGTTTGGGGAAAATAGACCTTGACATTTGGGAGTTACAGTTTCTGGGATTTATAGTTAACACACAATCAAAGAGCATCCTGACCTCTTGCAACAATGGAATTGAACCAAAGTTGGCATATTGAACTCTCATTACCAACAGAAAGTACTGAAAGGGTTTTCTTGGGAATTGACCTTGAGTTTGGAAGTTGTAGTCACCTACACCCAGAGAGCGCTGTGGACTCAAACAATGTTGTTATGTTGTTGTTTGTTTTCTATCCGGAATCACAATGTTGGAAGGAGGCTCACCACTTTAAGGTACCTCAAACAGGCATGGGAAAACTTCGGCCCTCTGGGTGCTTTGGACTCCAACTCCCACCATTCCTAGCAGCCTGAGGCCCTTTCCTGCTTAAGTGGCTGGGGGGGGGGGGAGGGCCTGAAGCTGCTAGGAATGGTGGGAGTTGGAGTCCAAAACACCTGGAAGGTCCAAGTTTGCCCATGCCAGCTTTCGACAGAGACCTCTTCACAACCTTAGGGCAGAATGGGCCACGAATTATGGGATGTTCAGTACCTTCACCGGATTCACTTCTCAAACAACACTGTAGCCCCTATAACTCACAGACCAGGCCCAAAATTGACAACAAGGCTTCCTTAACTTCATTTTCCTGACTAGGCCTCAGCTCATGGGATACTGTTTAGGGCAGGGGTGGGCAATTATTTTTTCCAAGGGGCCACAGGAGTGCCAAAAAGTATTATGGAGGGCCGCACCTTAAGGCTGAACTACATCCTAATCTACATTATTTATTTACTATATTTACTATATATTACACATTAATATTAACATACTAATATATCAAGAAATATTCATATATTATTAGTATTAATATCATAATTATTATATTATAGTATATACAGTATATAGACATAATAACATGTTGAAATTATAATATAACATTACTATATTATATTATTTATTATATTATTAAAAATTATTATAAAATAATAATAAAAAATCACTAAAATGAAATGAAATTCAAGAAGACAAGGTGCGAACCAAGATGGAGGCTGACATCCTCAAGAGAGGAAGGATCCCAAGATGGAATGGCCCAATGGACCCAGCCCAGAGGATGGCAAAGCGGCTGCAGCAGAGCAGAGCAGCAGACGATCCACCCGCTTTCGCCCCCAGCCGTTCCCCAGGTGATCGCCCTGCCATGGAGTACCTGCCATCCCGGGAGGCGATCCAGGCCTGCAGCGGAAGCAGTCGGCGAGCTGCGGCAGGTGATTGCCCTGGTGAACCGGAAGACGATCAAGTTGCTTGTTGTTGACAATGAGCAAGCCGCCAGGACCCCCGACACCGCCTGGCTCCAGCATGATGACGACGACACCGGGACAACAGCTCTCGTGAGACTTGACAGGGCAACAACCTCGCCAGAAACGCCGCCACCTTGAGAGTGGCGGATAGACTTAGACGTCGGGTCCTCACGCAGGAGCCATGTTTGGAGTGGCTAGTCCAGGTATGGCCACACTCGGGCCCAGGATAGCAGGCACTCCAAAGCCGCCGCTCCTCCAATTGTTCTTCGGAGTGGCGGACTGTCTGCCAACACAGGCCTCACAGCCCGCAATGGGATGGCGGCAGCGGCACCCTTTCCTCTTGGCCCTGCCCCCGACGCCCTTCTCCCCGGGCCAGACAGAATCGGCTGCCGGGCCGCATCCGGCATGCAGGCCGTAGGTTACCCAGGTCTGTTATAGATACTGCAATAATAATAACTTACAATAATGACAATACATAGTCATACAATATTATTATTAATGATAATAATAATAATAATTCATATCCATCTATTAATTACATAATATAATATATTATTAAATTATTGATAATGCAATAATAATATTAACTTATAATGATGACAATATATAGTAATACAATATTAATGATTATAATAATTCATATCCATCTATTACATTACACAATACAATAATAATATAAGATTAGAATAATATATAATTGATAATCCAATAATATTACCTTATAATGATGACGATATATAATCATACAGTATTATTAATAATGAGTATAATAATAATTCATATCTATTATATTACATAATACAATAATACTATAAAATGATAAAATATAATAATCAAATTCCATCTGCCTGCGACAAAGAATTGGTGGGATCACAAACTGGAAAAAGTTACAGAGAATGAATATGTCAAGCTAATCTGGGACTTCCGACAAAGGCAAGATACTCCACTTACGCAGAAAAAATTAAATGCAAAGATACAGAATGGGGGACTCGTGTCTCCAGAACAGTACATGTGAAAAAGGCCATGGGGAGGAAGGGGAACGTGAGCCAACAATGTGATGCGGCAGCAAAAAAAAAAGCCAGTGGGATTTTGGCCTGCATCAAGAGGAGTCTAGTGTCTAGATCCAGGGAAGTCATGCTCCCCATGCTCTGTTCTGTCTTGGTCAGACCACATCTGTGTCCAATTCTGGGCACCACAATTGAAGGGAAATGTTGATAAGCTGGAAAGTGTCCAGAGGAGAGCTACTACGGTAAAATGATCAAGGGCCTAGAGAACAAGCCCTATGAGGAGCGGCTTCAAGAGCTGAGCATGTTTAGACTGAAGAAGAGAAGGCTGAGAGGAGACATGATAGCCATGTATAAATATGTGAGGGGAAGTCACAGGGAGGAGGGAGCAGGCTTGTTTTCTGCTGCCCTGGAGACTAGGACGCAATGGAGCAATGGCTTCAAACAACAAGAAAGGAGATTCCACCAGAACCCGAGGAAGAATTTCCTGACTGAGAGCCGTTCAGCAGTGTATATTGTTTTTATTTATATGTCTGTATTTTAATTGTGTTGCTGCTGATGTTTTTGATTTTTATTTATTGCATTTGTTGTTTGGGCCTGGCCTCATGTGAGCCGCCCCGAGTCCCCATCGGGGAGATGGTGGCGGGGTATAAATAAAAATAAAGTTTATTATTATTTGTGCCAAATTCCATCCAGTGAATTAAAATACCTCCTGCATATCAGATATTTACATTACGATTCATAACAGTAGCAAAATCACAGTTTTGTTGTGAAGTACCAACAAAAATAATGTTATGGTTGGGGCTCACCACAACATGAGGAACTGTATTAAGGGGTCGTAAGGGGTCGTGGCATTAGGAAGGGTGAGAAACACTGGACTAGAGGTGGCCTTGGCTGCTGTGCCTGGGAGCATCCTGGCCTCTGTCAGGGGCGGTCCATCCATGTAAGCAACCTACGCGGCCGCGTGGGGTGCCATCATGGATGGGCGTCGCCATGCCAGCCGCACCGGGCGCCATCATGGATGGGCACCGCTGAAGCAGAACTCCCTGCTGCAGGCAGCAGCAGGGATCGGCGCTGGCCGTGCCGCCGAAGCGGAACTCCCTGCTGCTGCCTGCAGCAGCTTCTGGGCATCGCGGACATTCTCGTGCATGCCCAGAACTGCGGAGCTGAACTTCAGCTCCGGCAGTTCTGGGCATGTCTTGAAAATGTCCGCATGCTCAGAAGCTGCTGCAGGCAGTAGCAGGGCTCAAATCCGGCAGCTGGCCGCGCCGCCAGCGCGGAATTTCCTGCTGCTGCCTGCAGCAGCTTCTGCCATGCGCGAAATGTCCGTGCATTACGGAGGCGCGCCTGACTTGCACGGTGGCGGTGGTGGGCAGTGCGGCGGCGGGACAAAGACGCGGCGGCGGGGGGGGGGCAAAATTTTCTTCGCTTACCCCCCCGGAATAGGGTAGGCCGCCCCTGGCCTCTGTTGGGAAGTGTTAACTGCCACGTGATTCTTAGCTGTCTGGAATTCCCGTGTTGCTGAATGGTGTTCTTTATTTACTGTCTTGAGCCTGGTGTTTTTAAATACGGGTGATAACCAGATTTTGTTTCGTTTTCATGGTTTCCTCCTTTCTGTTGAAATTGTTGGACTGGGGTTTGTGCCAAGGAGGGCTCCCTGTCTGGCCAAACATAAGAGCTTGGTTCTTTTTAAAGAAAGGCATCCAAGGACGTGTGGACAAGCACCTCGCAGATGCCACGCATTCAGAAGGGATGTAGGACAATAGCCGATTAGAAGCATGTAAGATATGGAACAATAGCCAATTAGCAAGCAGATGCTGTTGTGGCTTGTTGAGACTTCACTTTAGTAGGCAAGTGCTTTGCACTTGAAATATAAAGAAAGCATTAATTGCCGTCACCATCTCGTGTTGGGATTATGATATGCTGATGCTGTTGTGGCTTGTTGAGACTTCACTTTTGTAGGCAAGTGCTTTGCACTTGAAATATAATTCCTGGTGGGATTTGGAATAGCATTAATTGCCAAGCCAGGCACTAGGACATTATCTCCCTAAGGAGGCACCTGGTGATAAGAAGAGATGCTGAGAATGCCTTGAAACCCAAGGCCGGTCTCATGTGAACAAGGAGCCAAGGGTATGATGATGTTGTGTTTTCATTAAGCTGGGGCCTAAAACACCTGGATATCTGTCAGCAACTCTGCTTCTACTGATGGAGCCCTACAAAAGGCAAGAGCCCAGCTAGCAAGGAAAGCACAACAATGGGACGGAAAAGGACCCCAGGACCATCCTTGCCCATGGGGCAACACTAGCCACGTATCCCAATGAGATGGGAGTACTTCCTTGGATTACAGTTCCCAGCATTCTCCATCTGGCATATCAATGTAATGCTGTTTTGGTTGCTGTGGTCCAGAGATAAGAACCTCTGAACAAATCCAAAAGTTATACCTCAATATAGGGCTGCCTTGGGAACACCATAGCTCAGAAATGACTTGAAGGCATACAACAACAACAGTCCTTTAGCCCCAGGGGCGGTCCTACAAGATAGGCCAAGTAGGCGGCCGCCTAGGGCGCCATCTGGGAAGGGGGCGCCATCCTGGCCGCATGGGGCACCATCCTGGCCCTGCTGATGTTCCTCAGGCAGCGCCGCAGCTGCCTGCTTTTGGGCCCCGGCCTTGTGTGTTCCGACGCCGCTTCTAGGCATGCGCAGAGGTTTACAAGAGGCGCAGTTGCTCCAGAGCTGAAGTTGAGCGCAGGAGCAACTGCACATCCGCAAAAACCTCTGCGCATGCCCAGTAGCTCCCTTGCGCAGAAGCCTGTAAGCAAAGCACTCCCTATCGGGCAGGCAGGGAGTGCTTCCCTTCTCCTTTTGTCGAGTTTGCGGGGAAGGAGAAAAGAATCAGTGAAGGAAGTGTAATTTTATGTTACATGTAATATTACAAACAATATTGCAGTCTAGTGGTATTGTACAAAATAGTAATATATAATATTTTATTTTACTTTATTTTGGGTTATTTGAGTTTTATAGGAGTCATGAAAATATTTAGTAGAGGATAATTTCATTTAAATAAATAATTTTATTTATTATTTTATAATAATAATATAATAGAATGTTATATTGTATTATAATGTCAATATATTATAATATAATTATATTGTAATGTAGTATAATATAATTATGATATAATATATTATGAGTATGGTATAATCAGGCATGTAGCCGGGGCTAAGGGGCTTAACCCCGAAATTCTCAGGAGGTCCGCGAAAAGGCCTTACTGGTACATTATTTAAACTGTTATGTTTATTCATATCATGATCTGATCACCATGCTCATTATACCCTACATTAATGGGGTTATTGGGATAACAATACAAAAGATTTGCTAGGGTAGACCCTCTTCCACCCAGTCTCAGCCCCCCCAACCAAACTCAGCCCCTCCGAGAAACAAAATCCTGGCTACGGCCCCGGGTATAATATATTGTATATACATTGATACAATATAATACTACTAATGGTATTGTGATATTATAATTGTATATTTGTTTTACATGGGGGGGCAAAATAATGTTTGGGGGGGGCACCAAAATAATGTTTGCCTACCATTTAAAATTACCTTAGACCGCCCCTGCTTGAAGGCATACAACAACAACAACAACAACAACAGTCCTTTAGCCCCTAGAAGCAACATGCGGCACTCCAGGACCGCATCCCCTTTTTGCTCCTGCAGGTGTTTCTAATGATAAGCTATTTTCCTGCTTTGCCAGCAGGGGGTGCCCTCCTATTTTGGATTACTATTATATCGTATTATTGTATTATGTAATGTAATAAATGTATATGAATTATTATAATTATTAATAATATTGTATGACTATATTGTCATCATTATAAGTTAATATTATTGCATTTTATATTATTATTGTATTGTGTAATGTAAGAGATGGATATGATTTATTATTATAATCATTAATAATAATATTGTCCCAAAGTCTTTTGCAATTCATTGTTGTTGATAAAGGTTTGAATCTTTTTTTTCTTTTTAATTATTATTTTATTCAAAAAATAAAGGGGGAGGGGAGATAGAAAGAGAAAAAAAAACACAATTCCAAAAATTAAAATTTTCCTAATATATAAAATGAAAACTACCGTACTCCCATCTAACACAACTATAGTCTGAGTGCCAACGGTGACAAATGCAAGATACTCCACTTAAAGCAAAAAAAAAAAAGGAAATGCAAAGAGACAGAATGGGGGACGATGATGCCTGGCTCGAGAACAGTCCTTGTGAAAGAGATCTTGGGGTCCTCGTGGGGAGGAAGGGGAACAGGAGCCAGGAACGTCATGCGGTGGCTAGAGAAGCCAATGAGATTTTGGTCTGCATCAAGAGGAGCCTAGTGCCTAGGCCAACTCTGGCCCTCCAGGTGTTTTGGACTTCAACTCCCACAATTCCTAACAGCCGGTAGGCTGTTAGGAATTGTGGGAGTTGAAGTCCAAAACACCTGGAGGGCCAGAGTTTGCCCAGGCCTGGCCTAGATCCAGGGGAGTCCTGCTCCCTCCTTATTCTTTATCTGACTTGGCCAGATCACTTTACCTGAAATCACACTGAGTCCCATTCTGGACACCGCAATTGAAGGGAGATGTTGACTTTAAGTTGGAAGGTTTTGCTTTTGAACTGCTAGGTAGGCAGAAGCTGGGCTAAAGGCCAGGAGCTCACCCCGAGCCAAGCGTTGAACTGTCAACCTTTTGATTGGCAAGATTTACTGCAGTTGGCAGCTAACCTGCTGTGCTAAAGGCCAGCCTGTCTGCTTCCGGACTCGGGGAATTTTTTCTTGGAAAGTGTTAGCTGGACCTGTCTGGAATTCCCCTGTTTTCTGAGTATTGCTCTTTATTTACTGTCCTGATTCTAAAGGTAAAGGTTGTCCCCTGACATTAAGTCAAGTCGTTTCTGACTCTGGGGGTTGGTGCTCATCTCAATTTCTAAGCCAAAGAGCCGGCGTTGTCCGTAGACACCTCCAAGTTCATGTGGCCAACATGCCTGCATGGAGCGCCATTACCTTCCCACCGGAGCAGTACCTATTGATCTACTCACATTTGCATGCTTTCGAACTGCTAGGTTGGCAGAAGCTGGGGCTGACAGCGGGAGCTCACGCCGCTCCCCAGATTTGAACCTGCAAATAGATAGTGTTCATTTTTATAGTTTGTCAATTTCAGTTGAAATTGTCCACACGAGTCAAGGAACTTGAAGGGCACTGCAAACTAACTCAGCCAGAGAAGTCAGCCATAGCAGAGCCATCTGGTGAACCAACCTGGACACAGCATATTATTGAAAGGCTGGACCACTCTCACAACCATGTCAGACCACACGGAGAAGCCATTGAAATCCACAGTAATGTGGACAATTTCAACAGAAATTAGGAAAAGAAAGCACCTGCACACCTGGGCCAGGTAAGAGGGCATTGGGGAGGGCAGGGCGGGGCAGGAGGAGAGCATACCTCTCTGCCTTCCCTCCGCTAAGCCAGTGACCCCCCTCCCACCCGGTTGGGATTAAGGCCACTCCGGGGAAGCCAACAGTAAGCTCATTTCCTTCTGACAACCTGCCCTTGCGCCATGGAGCAGGAGGAAGAGGGCGAAGGCTCCCTGTCCAGGAGTGGCAAGGCACCTCTGATGGAGGTAAGCGGAGCCTGGGGGGCATGGAGGCAGAGAGAAGCCCCTCCCTCCGCTGCCGGGCAACAATCCCTTCTCCCAGGCCCCAGATCCCAACATCAGGAATGGGGTCTGAAACAGGCCATTGCACCCAAAGCCCTGCCATTGCTCAACTGAGTATCCTTCCCTGTCCTTCCTAAAGAACTGCACCTTACTTTACTTAGGCGACCCCTCGTAGCTCGAGGATGATGGTCCTCCAAGGGACGTGTCTTGGCGGTGGGTTCGTAGCAGCAAAAAAAGTATTCTTGATCCACATGTTCTCCCACAGTGAGGACATCGGTTTCCAGATGGAAGGCCTTCCCACAATTAAAACTCGTGCGCCAGCTGCAACCATACCTTGGGAAGTCTGACTTGACCACAGTGGTCCACGTCTTAGTTACCTCTAGACTGAACTATTCTAATGCACTCTATGTGGGGCTACCCTTGAAAACGGCTCGGAAACTTCAACTCCTTAAACGGGGGTTGACCGCTCCCTGTAATTCGCCCCAGTTATTAATCTGGCAGCCGCACGTTGAACCGTGCGGCTGCCAGATTAATAACTGGGGCGAATTACAGGGAGTGGTCAACCCCCCTGTTTAAGGAGCTTCATTGGCTGCGGTTAATCTTCCGGTCCCAATTCAAGGTGCATCACCTATAAAGCCCTGAACGGTTTGGGACCCACCTACCTTTGTGACCATATTTCCCTACATGTACCTGCCCGGGCCCTTCATTCTTTGGGGAAGGCCCTCCTTTCGCCCCCTCCATTATCACAGTCCCGACTTATGGGAACGAGGGAGAGAGCTTTTTCCTCTGTGGCCCCCCCGACTTTGGAACACGTTGTGCCCACCGAGATTAGGCTAGCCCCCACCCTGGAAACTTTCAAGAAGAACCTCAAAACGTGGCTTTTCCGTTGCGCTTTTGGAGAATGATCTCGCATCTCCCTTGTCATGCTCCCCTAGAATGGGTGTCCTCCTATTGCGCTGTCTCTTGCCCACATGAAGGACTGTCTCTACCACCTTGTTCATGAGTCTCCCTACAAATATATAGGTTTTTAATTTTATTGTACTGTTTATTATATTTTTTACGTTTGATTTTTAAAAAATTTATTGTAATGTTTTATGTTTTTATATTACTGTATTGAAATGCACTTCTGAGCTTGGCCTCATGTAAGCCGCCCTGAGTTCCCTTTGGGGAGATGGCGGCGGGGTATAAATAAAGTTTATTATTATTAAGGCGGTCCTGGTCTGGTTTGGCTTGACGCGCCTTCCTCTTGGCACGTTTATCTCTTTCGCCCTCCATTCGTGCCTCTTTGACTTCTGCAGCAGTGCTGGTCACAACTGACCTCCAGTTAGGCTTCCCAGTTCTCGGTGGCTATGCCTCAGTTTTTGAGGTTGGCTTTAAGCCAATCTTTCAATCTCTTTTCCTGTCCTCCAACATTCCCTTTTCCGTTCTTGAGTTCGGAGTAGAGCAACTGCTTTGGGAGACAGAGATCTTTGGGCATTCGGACAGTGTGGCAAAGAGAGTAGAGCCAAATCTATGTAGAAAATAATTCAATCAAAACGGTTCTTGATATCATAATTCATTATATTGTAAGTTCAACAAGTGTGTCCAAAATAATCCAAATTTCACAGCGGTCAAAGCCTGCTGAATAACAATTGTTCGTCACAGAATACTCCCGAAGCGGCAAAAATCAATGAATAATTAATTGTAAATTATAATTCAATATTGAATGTTCTTGTCGCTTCGTTCCGGTCGACGGATTTAAAGTCCCAAGCGCAAGCTCCGTTTCGCAGTAGCTTCTTCTGGACCGGGAGTATACAGGAACATCTGTTTACGGATCACTGTGTAACCAAATATATATTTATAAGTATTTTTATAACAATAATGTTCTATAAACACAGTATTATAAGGCAAACTGTTTCAAGTAGATAACAGTAAATACAGTCAAGGCAACAGGCAGTACTATGTGTCATCAATCACATCATCCATCATTATTATCAATTCGAATTAACTTACATCCTGTTTTAATGCAATATATAAACAAACTAATACTTATACCGAAAGGAACTACAACATGACGGTCACATGTGTGTGTGTATATATATATATATATATATATATATATATATGCATGACATAATAAGCTGACAGATAGTATGTGTACCTATAAGTACTGACCTTGGAGTATCAAACAAAAGCATAAGCATATAAATGCGGCATAGGCCTGCGGGTCGGTACAACTGACAGAGGCTTGGAGTAACCGTACTGGTACTTAAAGATACATGTAATCATTAATCACACCTGATTACAATAGAATATCACTGAGGGCTAATTTTTCGTTCAATCCCCATGGGGATTCACATTTTAAATCAATTATCCAATTTCTTTCCAAGGTAAGCAACCTGCGTTTCATATCACAGTGCGGAACAAAGTCGCATCGTTCCAACACAAAACACTTAAAGTCCTCGAAACCGTGGTTTTGTTCAATGAAATGGGTATACAGTCTAGTACTCTCACATTTGTTCCTAAAGCGAGAACGGTGTTCCTGCACCCTCGTTCTCACCTCTCTCCCAGTCTGGCCCACGTAAATGTGCCCACATAAACAGACCAAACAATAAATCGTAAATTTTGAAGCGCAGGTTGCCATGAACGAACTCTGAATGTCTTTCCATTGTATGGGCTTGTGATTTCTTCTTGTCTGCTGATTAATTTACAGATCGAGCATTTCCCACATGGGTTGGTGCGATTGGGAACCCGACTTTTTTCTTTGTATCTGTGGTCTGAGTGGACTAGTAGGTCCCTTAAATTAGTGGTTTTCTTATATGCTATTAACGGAGGCTTCTCAAGGCCTGGGATTTCTTTAATTAATGGCCAAAATTTCTTAACAGTGGATACCAGTACGTTGGAGTGAGGTGTGTACGTGAGGGGCCAGACAAGCCGATCTTTAGTCTTGTTTTCCTTCTTCTCAAAAAGTGATGATCGTGGGATTCTTTTTACCCTTTCTAATGTTCTATACAATAATTTCTGGGGTAACCTCTTTCCCTCATGTCTCTGACCAAGCGGTTAGCGTCCAACAGAAAAGCTACTGCGAAACGGAGCTTGCCCTTGGGACTTTAAATCCGTCGACCGGAACGAATTATTTTCTACACAGATTTGGCTCTGCTCTCTTTGCTATAGTGCCAGTCAGGCATCATACACCCCTTTTGGAATCTTTGTTACATTCGGACAGTGTGGCCAGTCCAACGGATATGATGGTGGAGGAGCATCACTTCAATGCTGGTGGTCTTGGCTGCTTCTTCCAGCACGCTGACATTTCCCTGCCTGTCTTCCCAAGAGATTTGCGGGATTTTTTGGAGGCAGCGCTGATGGAATCATTCCAGGAGTTTTGTGTATGACATCTGTAGGCAGTCCACGTTTCGCAGGTGGAAAAACTGCACCAGCAAAAGAAGAAACAGCAAACCTTTTCTTCAGTCCAGAGCTGTGGCTTTCTCACTCTCCACAAAGAGGCGTATCATGGCGTTCCTCCAAGACTTGCAGAAAGGGGGAGGAGGGCTAGGGATGCATCTGGGGCTAGTTTTGCACAGATTCATGAGTACATACATTGACTATGGACAATGGATTCCCCCACTAAGAGTGACTGCGGGCATCCTCCCCACCGCCTCCAATGCCACCTCCAGGACAATGACAAATGGCCACAGTTGGGCCAGGCAAAGTCCCACTAGCATCCCAATGGCCAGTCCCAACAGTGAAGACTCGGCGGCTTCCCAATGGTTCCACTTCATCCTGGAAAGAAGTGACTATTCGGATGAAAGAAGTGACTATTGGGCAACCATCCTGCTCCTCAGCCCCGAGATTCTGACCTCAGGAGATTCTGAAACCAACAGGAAGTAGAAGAGTCTGTCTCTAGAAACACCAGTTGCAACCAAAGCCATCCCGACCCCCCACAACCAGTACCCGGGGAAATCCTTCCTCAACTGGGTGTCATCTTCCTCAACTGGGTGTCATCTCCCCAACCTTTACCAACAACTGCACCAGCAAACCCCTTTGTGAAGAGGCTCTCTCCCTTTCTACAAAGAGACATCTCATGACATTCCTCCAAGAGTTGCAGAAAGGAGGAATGAGGGCTTGGGATGGGTCAGGGGCTAGTTTTGCACAGAGGCATGAGCACAAGTGGCATTACTATGCACATACCTTGACCTTGGACAATCGATTTCTCCAATAAGCACCCTCCACTTTCAACGCCATCCCCAAGACAATGATGGGCCGGGCAAAATCCCACCAGGAGTCCAGTGGGTAGACAAGGCATGGGCCAACTTTGGCCCTTCAGGTGTTTTGGACTCCAACTCCCACAATTCCTAGAGTGCATCAATAGCAGCATCTACACTGTAAAGCAGGAATGGGCAAACTCCAGCCCTCCAGGTGTTTTGGACTCCAACTCCCACAATTCCTAACAGCCTACCAGCTGTTAGGAATTGTGGGAGTTGAAGTCCAAAACACCCGGAGGGCCCAAGTCTGCCCATGCATATTCTAGTGGGTTATCCAGCACATAAATGCATTATCCAGCACTAGAACCACAGAGTTGGGAGGTCAAGGGTCACCTAGTCCAACCCACCCCAGCAATGCAGAAATCCACAATGACCACCCTCCCAAGACATGCCTACCTGGCTTAGACCACTCAGATTAGAGAGCCCAGTGAAGACTCACTATAATAATAATAATATAATAGAAAATACATGCTTTGCATTCATGTTTGAAGCTTATCTGGAGGTATGTGCTTTGCAATCTAGATTAAAATACTCACATGCTACTTCTGTGCGATATATATATATATATATATATTCCATTTCATGTGTCGTTCAAACTGCATGGGCATGGGCTGAAGAGAAAAAATAGTTATAACGGTGCTTTGCTTTGCGGTCGTTCTAAGAAGCAGTGGCTCTGTGTTAATTATTTTAGAGTTAATCTTTCAAAAGAGCAGCAGACCAGCAACCTGGCCAAATTAGGAGTCTCCTGGCTGCGGGAGCAAGGACAATGCAGAACCATTCCTTGGAACTAAAGGGGCATTTCCCTGCTGTACTCCTGCCCCATCCCCCTTTCACGTACCTGCTTTTCTGGGGATTTGGTGGTTAATGAGTTAATGAGGATTATGCTCTCCATTAAGAGAGGGGGTGAGAAAAGGTAGGTGGAGAAGCAGACACGCACACAGAGGGGCCCAGCCATTGGAGCCAGATCCAGCTTTTCTTTGGGAGACCCTGCTTTGGAGACTATTATAATATTCTATTATTATATTAATATTATTGGGTCCCCCGGTGGCGCAGTGGGTTAAACCGCTGAGCTGCTGAACTTGCTAACCGAAAGGTCATAGGTTTGAATCCGGGGAGTGGGGTGAGCTCCCGCAGTTAGCCCCAGCTTCTGCCAACCTAGCAGTTTGAAAACATGCAAATGTGAGTAGTAGTAGTAGTAGTAATAATAATAATAATAATCTTTATTTATACCCTGCCACCATCTCCCCAATGGGGACTCATGGCGGCTAACATGAGTAGATCAATAGATACTGCTCCAGCAGAAAAGTAACGGTGCTCCATGCAGTCATACCGGCCACATGACCATGGAGGTGTCTATGGACAACACCAGCTCTTTGGTTTAGAAATGGAGATGAGCGCCAACCCTCAGACTGGACTTAATGTCGGGAAAACCTTTACCTATTTATACCCTGCTTTATCTCCCCAAAGGGGACTCAAAGTGGCTTGACGTAAAAGCTTGACTAGGAAAACTCATGGAGATTCAGGGGATTTCAGGGGTCCAAAGACAACACTGACTTAACCCCAATTGACAGGCCCAGATTACCCATAAGGCCAACCTAGGCCATGGCCTAGGGGTGCAAGCCGGGGGGGGGGGGCACAGATCACAGACCCAAAAAATTAAAAATGTTGAAACAAATGAAAATGCAATGCGCATGGAGATGAGGAAGGAAGTTTTAAGTGTGAACAGATTGCTCTCTGTCCGCAGAGCAGAATTACGCAGTTTACTTGAATGTCGTAGCCTACAGGAGGGAAGGGGGCGGAGTAGCTGGTATGGGGCAGGCGTCAGGCGATGACTCACCGGAAATACAGACAACTAGACGAGCCTCGCAGATTGTTTTGTACCTTGAAGTGTCACTGTTATTGTTTGTGTCGGTGAATTATTGACATTTTCTGCTAGCTTATTCGAACTGTTAACCTTCTGGTCAGCAGGTTCAGCAGTTTAACCCACTGCGCCCCCATATCTATCATATATATATACACACACACACGCACATGCGCACGCGCACACACGCACACACATACCCCTCTGCTGTAGAAATAACGTGGCTTAGCACCACTGGAGGGGCCATGGCTTCCTGCTATGGCCTGGCAGTTGTGGTTTTGTGAGGCACCAGCTCTCTTCAGCAAGGCCTGCTAAAACCACAACTCCCAGGGTGCCACACCACAGACCTGTAGGGGTTAAAGAGCTGCCAGGCTGCATTCGTTCCGCGGTGTAGCTGCAGCCATTGCGAGAGTGTGTTTCTTCTCGCTCTCCCTTCCCGTGCGAAGTAAGCGCCGGGCGTCATGAGGCGGGATGGCCTGCCTGCCTCGTAGCTGCGCCCTCTTGCCGTGGCCATTCGGTTCCGCTGAGGTAGCAGGAGCGGCGGCGGCAGGCTGCGGGCAGGGCGCGTAGCTGAAAGGTGGCGGTGAGGGAGGGAAGATGTCGGCCGTTGGCGGCGGCTCATCCGCGGGGTCCATCTCGGTGCTGTCCCCGAACGGCCGCCGCATGCCGGTGCGCATGGGCCTGAGCACGGCGCTGCTGCAGGTGGGTCCAGCCCAGGTGCCCCGCGAGCCCTGCAGATACACCTGCGCTGATTGGTGCGGGTTGTTGTTGATTTATTTGGATATTACTGATCAACTGAGATGTATTGGGCTACCTGAGTGAATTTGAGGTAAGTTGTATGATATGATTTATTTTTAGTGTGGGTCTGAGTGATGGGGGGGGTTGAGGTTGGCTTAAAGGGGCTGTGTGGCCTAGGGCGCAAAAAGGTGTTAATCCGGGCCTGCCTATTGATTTCTTTAAAATAGTTCTGGCTTTAGTTCATGAGGAACAAGGAGGTGATAGGGCCTCTACGAAGAGAAGATGGGGAAATGCTGACAGGCAAGGGACGGGGAAAGGCAGAACTACTTCATGTCTTCTTTGACTCAGTCTTCTCAAAAAGAAAGCTGTCCTCAACCTCACCAACATGGAGTGGACGAAGGAATAGGGGAAATCCAACCCCAAATTGAGAAACAAGTTGTTCAAGAATACCTGGCCGCTCTAAATGAATTCAGGTCCCCAGGGCAGATCAACTACGTCCAAGAGTATGGAAGGAAGTAGCGGAAGTTATTTCGAGACCTCTGGCAATCATCTTGGAGAGTTCTTAAGAGAATGGGACAAGACCCAGCAGATTCGAGGAGGGCCAATCTGGTCCCTATCTATCCTCAAAACAGGACGACTCAAACAATTACTGATGTCCGGTCAGCCTCACGTCGATACCAGGCAAGATTCTGGAAAAGATTGTTACCAGCTGTGCCCGTACCTTGGGAAGTCTGATCTGGATACGGTGGTCCACGCTCTGGTCACATCCCGTATAGATTACTGCAACACATTTTACGTGGGGCTGCCTTTGAAGGCGGTTTGGAAACTGCAATTAGTCCAACGGGTGGCAACCAGGTTACTAGCAGGAGCTACATAGAGGAAGCATACCATCTCCCTGCTGTGTCAACTCCCCTGGCTGCCTGTCCACTTCCGAGCTCAATTCAAAGTGCTGGTTTTGACCTACAAAGCTCTATACGGCTCTGGCCCAGCTTACTTTCTGAACGCAGGCAAGTAGCCGGGGGGGGGGCTAAGGGGGCTTCAGCCCCCCCGAAATTCTCAGGGTGGTCCGCGAGAAGGCCTTACTGGTCACGGCCCTGTCTGAACGTATCTGTCGCCACACCCCACCTCATAACCTAAGATCTTCCGGGGAGGCCCTGCTCTCGCTCCCGCCAACGTCACAAACTTGGCTGGTGGGGACGAGAGACAGGGCCTTCTTGGCGGTGGCCCCCTGCCTGTGGAATGCACTTCCAAACGAGATACGATCCACCCCATCCCTCCTGGCTTTCAGGAAGAAAGTGAAATCGTGGTTGTGGGACCAGGCCTTCGGTCAACAGACATAAAGCAGCACTTTGGTTGGAATGGACTGGAAAAATTATTTATATGAGGATATGGTGTTTTAGTAATTCAATGTTTTATATTGTTTAATTAATGGCCTATGTATTTTATGCATTTTAATGGTTAATGGTTAGGCTTAATGGTTATTGTTTTAATAGTTCTTGTAATGGCATTGAGTTGCTGCCTATGTAAGCTGTCCTGAGTCCCCCTCCCGGGGTAGAGAAGTGACGGGGTATACATTTATTTATTTATTTACTTTATTTATATTCCGCTCTTCTCACCCCGAAGGGGACTCAGAGCGGATTACAGGTACACATACTTAGCAGACAATCCCTGCCGTTTCCACATGCACACATATATACGAACAGAGGCAAACTCTGGCCACCAGGGGGAGCTGACGCACTCCTCATCTCTCAGCGTCCCTTGTTGTTCCTTCCGCATTCCTCAGCGTTCCTGGAGTTCTTTAATGGCCTCATAATTCAGTCAAAATTGGCCTCCACACTTAATGTGGTACCTTTATCTCCTACTTGACAGATACAACTGTCTTTCGGGCAGCAAAGGTCGACAGCAGGTTACACTTAAAGGTCGAGCACCCACCTTGACCTGGGCAGGCCTCGAACTCATGACCGATTGGTCAGAGAGATCTTATGCATCTAGCACTTAGCCAACTGTGCCCCAATACCAGAAATAAATAAATACCAGAAGTGGTCTGCAAACACTTAGAAAGGAGTGTGGCCATTGCTAATAGTCAACACGGATTGATCAAAAGCACGTCATGCCGGATTCATCTGATCTCTTTTTTCAAGAGTTACAAGCTGGGTAGATGCCGGGAATGCCGTGGATGTAGCGTGTCCCCCATGACCTTCTGGCAAGGAAAGTAGTCCAATGTGGGCTAGGCAAAACTACGGTTAGGTGGATCTGTAATTGCTTAAGTGAACGAACCCAGAGGGTGCTTCTCCCCAATGGTTCCTCCTCTTCATCCTGGAAAGAAGTGACAAGCGGAGTGCCATCCGCAGGGTTCCGTTCTGTACCCGTCCTGTTCGGGATCCGGGTTAATGACTTAGGTAAAGGGTGAGAAGGCAGGATCACCAAGTTTGCAAGGACACCAAATTGGGAGGGAGAGCTAATAGTTCAGAAGACAGGAGCAGAATTCAAAATCGACCTCCCTCGACGAACCTCCTACCCAGGAGGATGGACAACCCGTTGATGTTGGGTCCCGCGCCGCAGGCCAGCGTCGACCGCCACCATATGGACCTTGAGTACCTAAGGACGCGGTTTGACCTGTGGGACCCTCCACGGCTCCCCCCGTTCAATGGACGAGCTTAATAGCTCTGATCTACGCTCCTGTTGCTGTGTCCACCCCTGTTGATGCCCTTTATCTTGTTGTATGTTATGTATGTCTTACTCTGTATTACTTGTTCAACTGTGCACCGCTCTGAGCCTACGGGGAGTAGCGGTAATAGAAGTTCGATTATTAAATTAAATTAAAAATTAAATTAGAGAGATGAATGGCCAAAACGAACAAAGGGAAGTTCAACAGGGACAAATGCAAGAGACTCCACTTAGGTCAGTGTTTCCCAACCTTTTTTGCTATCAAGTCTTCTCTCAGCCTTCTCTTCTTCAGGCTAAACATGCCCAGCTCTTCAAGCCGCTCCTCATAGGGCTTGTTCTCCAGACCCTTGTGAAATTTCACCCTGAGTGAAACTTGCTTCCAGATACCTATGGATGTCATGAAGCTGTTATAAACAGTTCCTTTGGGGTGGGGTGGGGGGGGGGCAACTCTTGAAAAATCCAGTAAAATAGTAAAAAAAAACAAACATTTCCAAGCGGAAAGGCTCAATTTGTTTCTTGGAAACCTGTGAATGCTTCAGCCTCCCAATGCTCCCAGGTTCCCTCACTGCCCAATTCACCAATGTGGAGCTTCCGGCATTCAGCGGAGCCCTTCCTTTGCCTCGGGGAGGATCTTTGGGGCGGGAAAGAGGGAGAAAGAGCTGCTAGGAGGGGGAAGAGTGCCAATTTCCCACGGCACACCTGCTGATCACTCACGGCACACTGGTTGGGAAACACTGACTTAGGTAACCACTGCATCACACTAGAGAAAAAATCCACTTAAAATCTGGTTTCTACCACCTGCAGAATTCTGAGATTTGTAGTTCACTGAGGCTGTTAAAGGCTTCTCCCTTTAAGGGTGGAATGCAAAAAAAGAAAATGCAAAGAGATAGAATGGGGGACGATGCCTGGCTTGACAGCAGGACGTGTGGAAAAGATATTGGCACCCTGGTGGGGAGGAAGAGGAGCCGGAGCCAGGAATGCCATGTGGTAACTTTAAAGGCCAATGGGATTCTGGCCTGCGTCAAGAGGTGCCTGGTGCCTAGATCCAGGAAAGAAAAAACATTCACTTTTATTATATCCTAGCTTGGGGACCCGGCAGTGCCCGGGTTATTTGAGAAAGGCATTGTGTGCCAAGGTTGGTCTTTCTCAGTTATTTATGTGGCTCACAGTGGTCTCAGGAAGTTAGTGAAGGTACTGTGAGTCCCATCGTCCATGGTCCACCCTCCTCCGAACAGCACCACAATGTAGAGTGGGTCATGGAGGCTCTGCGTGCCAACTTCGTTCTTGATCAGTCGTTGGATGAGGGTTGCAGCAGACTCAGGAAGTGAGTGAAGGGACTGCAAATCCCATCATCCATGGTCCATCCTCCTCCAAACTGCACCATGGTGTAGAATGGGTCATGGGGGCTCTGTGTGCCAAGTTTGGTCTTCATCAGTCATTGGATGAGGGTCGCAGTGGTCTCAGAAAGTGAGTGTAGTTACTCCAAGTCCCATCATCCGTGGTCCATCCTCCTCCAAACTGCACCAGAATGTAGAGTGGGTCATGGGGGCTCTGTGTGCCAAGTTTGGTCTTGATCAGTCATTGGATGAGGGTCGCAGTGGTCTCAGAAAGTGAGTGAAGGTACTTCAAGTCCCATCATCCGTGGTCCATCCTCCTCCAAACTGCACCAGAATGTAGAGTGGGTCATGGGGGCTCTGTGTGCCAAGTTTGGTCTTCATCAGTCATTGGATGAGGGTCGCAGTGGTCTCAGAAAGTGAGTGTAGTTACTCCAAGTCCCATCATCCGTGGTCCATCCTCCTCCAAACTGCACCAGAATGTAGAGTGGGTCATGGGGGCTCTGTGTGCCAAGTTTGGTCTTCATCAGTCATTGGATGAGGGTCGCAGTGGTCTCAGAAAGTGAATGTAGGTACTCCAAGTCCCATCATCCGTGGTCCATCCTCCTCCAAACTGCACCAGAATGTAGAGTGGGTCATGGGGGCTCTGTGTGCCAAGTTTGGTCTTGATCAGTCATTGGATGAGGGTCGCAGTGGTCTCAGAAAGTGAATGAAGGTACTGCAAGTCCCAACATCCACTGTTCATCCTCGTCCAAGCTGCACCAGAATGTAGAGTGGGTCATGGGGGCTCTGTGTGCCAAGTTTGGTCTTGATCAGTCATTGGATGAGGGTCGCAGTGGTCTCAGAAAGTGAATGTAGGTAATCCAAGTCCCATCATCCGTGGTCCATCCTCCTCCAAACTGCACCAGAATGTAGAGTGGGTCATGGGGGCTCCATGTGCCAAGTTTGGTCTTGATCAGTCATTGGATGAGGGTCGCAGTGGTCTCAGAAAGTGAATGTAGGTACTCCAAGTCCCATCATCCGTGGTCCAGCCTCCTCCAAACTGCACCAGGATGTAGAGTGGGTCATGGGGGCTCTCTTTCCTGACTTTCTGGAAAAAGAAGTAAAGACCTGGCTCTTTGAGCAAGCTTTTGAGAATGCAGTGGAAGAGATAACACGGAAGTATGAATGATGAACATGGAATGGCCTGACCATGGTACTGAATAACATTTTTAACAGGATGACACTGATGATTATATCTTTAGCACATCCTGCTTTGCAACAGCTGCAGAGCTGTTTGGGCTGGGAGTCAGCCTGAAGAAAACAGAAGTCCTCTACCAGCCTGCACCACAGGAAGAACACCATCATCCCCACGTCAGCATAGGCAAATCTGTGCTTGAGTCCGTTCAACAGTTCACCTCCCTGGGAAGCATCATCTCTTCAGACGCCAAGATTGACAAAGAGATCGATCACAGATTAGTAAAGGCATATAGTGCATTTGGAAGGCTTCACAAAAGAATCTGGAGCAACAAGCACCTGAGGCAAAGCACCAAAATCAGTGTGTACAAAGCTATCGTACTGTCTATTCTCCTCTATGGGTCTGAAACATGGGTCACCTATCGCCAACACCTACGACTCCTCGAACGCTTTCATCAGCGCTGTCTTCGCACAATCCTAAATATACACTGGACTGTCTATGTGACGAATGTGTCTGTCCTTGAGCAAGCAGGGGTCACCAGCATTGAGGCCATGCTATTGAGAACACAGTTGCGCTGGGCAGGGTACTTCTCTAGGATGGAGGACCACCGCCTCCCAAATATACTACTCTATGGTGAACTCGCCACGGGTCAGCGCAAGAGAGGCGCCCCCAAAAAGAGATATAAGGACTCCCTGAAACAACACCTCAGGCTCGGCCAGATTGATCACCAACAATGGTCCACCCTGGCCTCACATCGGGAGGCATGGAGACGCACTATCCACAATGCTGCGGCCTCTTTCGAGAAGACACGCCGAATGGGTCTCGAAGAGAAACGACAACGCAGAAAGAACTGCAACTTGGAAACAACATTACCCAAGGAGACTTCTGCTGTGCTTTCTGCAGCTGAACTTGCCTCCCTCAGATCGGCCTTTTTAGTCATCAACGCGCTTGTAAAAGGCGTGGGATGAGTCCTTCCTAAGAACCTTCGTTCGTGAAGTAATGCCGAGAGAGAGAGAGAGAGAGAGAGAGAGAGAGATGTTTTATATTGTAACTATCTGTACCCGGCACGCGTTGCTGTGCCCTATTTAGGAGATGCGAGAAAGTCTGAGTATGTAAGGGTTGGAATTGATGTTACTTATGGTCTTGGTGGGGCCATGGCTGTGTTGTTGTGGGTTGTTCTGGTGGGTGGGATGTTGAAGTCCTGGGGAGTTGTCGGTGTGTGGTGTTGCTGGCGTTCTGCAGAGCTTGTGGATATACAATGTTTTTGTCTTTCCGTCTGCTGTGTTGATGGAAGAGGTTCAGTGGTTTCCCAACTCTGGATTTGAAAAAAAGAAACTGTGTTTCTGTTCTGGCGTTTGTTCTGCCCTTTTTTGTGTGATGTATGTAGCGTTGCGAGTGTGTCGTCCGATGCTGTTCTTTTTAGGAGGCATGGCTTGTCTTTTGGGTCAGCTTATGCCTGTGTGGAAGGAAGGAATGGCATTCAAATGGGTTGAGCAGTAGACGCAAGGTTGTGTTATGTGCGTATTGTGTTGTGTGTAGGCATTACTTTTTTGGTGAGTTAGTGGGTGTGTGGTGGCATTGTGGGTGGTAGTATGTTGTGAAATGCTTGTGTGGGTGGGGTGTTTTGGGTGTTTGTGTGTGTTTGTAGAGTATCAGTGCAGTGTTGTGTTGTGGTTGGAGTATACTGTAGGTGGAGTTGGTTTTTGTTTGTGGTGGTGGTAGGTGTTGTGTGTGCGGGGTCCCGTAAGGTTGGGGGGATGGGTTGTGATAGGAAGTTGTGTTGTGTTGTGTGGGTAGGAATTGCTGGAGAATTGCTCCCTCATAGAGTTTGGTTTTGACAGTTGAACCCTCAAACACCAACTGACTGAACTCAAATCACTCAGCATTCTATCCTAGCCTTGGCTGGCTGTGCCCAGCATTACTATGGTTACTCAGCCTCCCTGCATTTTGTGTGGGCCGATGTTGGCCAATGGGTTTCGCTGGCTGCCGCAGAGGATGCTGGGAAATGTAGTTTTTTGTATCGTTGTTTTGGGGGCCTTCTAGGTTTTTTGGGGGGGAAGTTTCTTTGCTAAAAACCTTCCTTGCCTGAGGCCTATTTGTGTTGGCAAGTTTGGTGTCTCTGCCTTGGAAGGTTTCTCTGTCTCTGTCAGTCGTTCGATGACGGGACCTCCTTTATATAATAGATATTGTTTTTAATGGCACTTTTATGAATGCCTGGCATCGAATTGTGCCGATATGTCACCAGACTTGAGTGGCCATATATATGGCTGAGAAAGGCAGGCTATAAATAATCGTAAATAAATAAATATTGGCTGGTGACGGCTGGAAGAGCACTTGGGTTTTCTCAATGTTCAGTGAGAGGCCGAGCTTCTCGTATGTTTTTGTGAAGGCGTTTAGAGTGGCTTGCAGGACTCCTTCTGAACGTGCACAGATGGCGTTGTCATCAGCATATTGAGGTTCTATAACAGATGTGATTTTGGTTTTGGCTTTCAGTCCACTGAGGTTAAGCAGCTTGCCGCCTGTCCGATAGGAGGTGATTTCCATGCTTTTCACAGCATCTTAATACCTCCCCAATGGGACTCTTAGGGTTGGAAGGGGCCCCCAAAGGTCATCTAGTCCAGTGTTTTTCAACCTTTTTTGAGCCGCGGCACACTTTTTACATTTACCAAATCCTGGGACACACCACCAACCAAATGACACTGTAACACAGTAATACATATAGTTAATATGTTTTTAAATGTATTTATACACGCAGTGTGAAACCTGGGCCTGTTTGGATGAACACAACATAGGTATCCAGGCAGGAATGGCAGAAAGACACAAACTTCCCACACAGAACTCCCATAACCAAGAGAAAATACTATAAGAGTTTGATGGGCATTGACCTTGGGGTTTGGAGTTGTAGTTCACCTATATCCAGAGAGCACTGTGGACTCAAACAATGTTGGATCAGGACCAAACTTGGCATGAATACTCAATATGCCCAAATGTGAACACAGATGGAGTTTGGGGAAAATAGACCTTGACATTTGGGAGTTATTGTTTCTGGGATTTATAGTTAACACACAAGAGCATCCTGAACTCTTGCAACAATGGAATTGAACCAAACTTGGCATATTGAACTCTCATTACCAACAGAAAGTACTGAAAGGATTTGCTTGGGAATTGACGTTGAGTTTGCAAGTTGTAGTTCACCTACACCCAGAGAGCACTGTGGACTCAAACAATGTTATGTTGTGTTGTTGTTTGTTTTCTACCCAGAATCACAATGTTGGAAGGAGGCTGACCACTTGAAGGTCCCTAAGACAGGCATGGGGAAACTTCGGCCCTCTGGGTGCTTTGGACTTCCCAGCCTCGACCCTGCATCGGGAAGGAAGGGGGGGGGGGGGCTGGGCTGCTCCTTCTTTGGCTGCCTGACCCCGATTCACACGTTAAACGCGGGGCTGATCCGGGATTAGCCTCTCCTTCCTCGCCTCTGCTTTGCTGCCTGCCAATCACCCGGGCTCACTCAGGCGCCGCGCCCTCTGCCGGCCAAGCGGGGGAATGCTTCTCGAATCATGTGCCCGCGCGTCCTTGGCTCTGATTGGCCGCCTCGTTCGGCCCGTTGCGAAGCCACGCCCCCCACCCCCACCCCGAGGTAACTAACAGCGATCCCGGGGGAGGCAGACCCGTGTCGGAAGGAGAGTGGCTCCGGCGTTGCTGTGGCGCAGCCCACTCGGTAGGAAGGGAGGGAAAGCAGCCCAGGGGACGCGGGCGTTGCCAGGGAGGCGGCCCTGCCCCGCCTCTCCTTTTGCACGCCTCCTGCACGTGTGAACGCGCCCAACTTGCGTGTCAGGGCTCCCGGGGGCCTCCCCCGCTACGGGAGAACCCCAACGAGAGTGTAGTTTCCAAACCTGCATCCTGGGAGTTGTAGTTTTAGGCAGCCGTGGCTTGAAAGACCTTGTGAAACTACAACTCCCAGAATCCCAAACGGGCCCTCCAGGTGTTTTGGACTACAACTGGCTGGGTGGCCATCTGTCGGGAGGGCTCTGATTGTGTCTTCCTGCCTGGGTTGAACAATTGGATGGCCCTTGAGGTCTCTTCCAACTCTATGAAGGTTCTTCAAGTGGAGACTAGATGGCCATCTGTTGGGAGGGCTCTGATTGTGTTTTGCTGCCTAGCAGAACAGGCTCAAACTGGGTGGCCTTTGGGGATCTCAATCCAACTCTAGCACTCCTCTATGATTCCTTCTCCGAAAGTCCTTCAAGTAGAGACTAGATGGCCATCTGTCGGGAGGGCTCTAGTTGTGTCTTCCTGCCTGGGTTGAACAACTGGGTGGCCCTTGAGGTCTCATCCAACTCTAGAATTCCTCTATGATTCCTTCTCTGAAAGTCCTTCAAGTATGGCCATCTGTTGGGTTGGTCTAGAGCAGTGATTTTCAACCTT
The DNA here is from genome assembly GCA_030556195.1 of Anolis apletophallus. Classification (NCBI taxonomy): domain Eukaryota; kingdom Metazoa; phylum Chordata; class Lepidosauria; order Squamata; family Anolidae; genus Anolis; species Anolis apletophallus. Next base: position 113,754,729 of record JARBWK010000012.1, on the reverse strand, counting down.
TTTTGAGCCGCGGCACACTTTTTACATTTACAAAATCCTGGGGCACACCACCCACCAAAATGACACAAAACGACACTCTAACACAGTCATACATATAGTTAATATGCTTTCAAATGTATTTATACACTCAGTGTGAAACCTGGGCCTGTTTCAATGAACTCAACATAGATATCCTGGCAGGAATGGCAGAAAGACACACACTTCCCACACAGAACTCCCATAACCAAGAGAAAATACTATAAGAGTTTGGTGGGCATTGACCTTGGGTTTTGGAGTTGTAGTTCACCTATATCCAGAGAGCACTGTGGACTCAAACAATGTTGGATCAGGACCAAACTGGGCATGAATACACAATATGCCCAAATGTGAACACAGATGGAGTTTGGGGAAAATAGACCTTGACATTTGGGAGTTACAGTTTCTGGGATTTATAGTTAACACACAAACAAAGAGCATCCTGAACTCTTGCAACAATGGAATTGAACCAAACTTGGCCTATTGAACTCTCATTACCAACAGAAAGTACTGAAAGTTTTTTCTTGGGAATTGGCGTTGAGTTTGGAAGTTGTAGTTCGCCTACACCCAGAGAGCACTGTGGACTCAAACAATGTTATGTTATGTTGTTGTTTGTTTTCTATCCAGAATCACAATGTTGGAAGGAGGCTCACCACTTCTAGGTCCCTAAAACAGGCGTGGGAAAACTTTGGCCCTCTGGGTGCTTTGGACTTCAACCCCCACCATTCCTAACAGCCTGAGGCCCTTTCCTGCTTAAGTGGCTGGGGGGGGCGAAAAGGGCCTCCGGCTGCTAGGAATGGTGGGTGTTGGAGTCCAAAACACCTGGAAGGTCCAAGTTTGCCCATGCCAGCTTTCGACAGAGACCTCTTCCTCCTCCTCCCCCCTTCGCGCCCTTTCTTCCCCCTCCTGCCAAACACTTACTTTTTCTTCTACACTGCCGCTTCTGCCGCCATTTTGATCAGAGGGGGCAGCGTGAGTGTGTTTAGGAGGGGAGGGGGGAGGGAGGAAGACGTGACCCGTGCGGGCGCTACTGCGCAGATTCGCCCCAGAGCAAATCGAGGCAAAGCGAACAGAGCGAGGCTGGGAAGAAGGGAGCCCAAGTGGAGAAGAAAAAGTGTTCGGCAGGAGGGGGGAGAAAGGGTATTGGAGGTTCCCATTTCCCATGGCACACCTGATGATCGCTCACGGCACACTAGTGTGCCACAGCACACTGGTTGGGAAACACTGGTCTAGATGTCCTCCTGGGGTCCCTTCCGATTCTGGGATTGTGTGACCCTGGTGCTTTCTCTCCGCAGGTGGTCCAGGCCGAGGCGGTGGGCCTGAACGCCATCTTTCTCCTCCTCATGTCTCGCGTCTCCCAGGCCTCGGGGTCCATCCTGCCGCCTTTGGGGTCCTTGGTGGCCCCCAGGAAGGGGCCCAGCCTGGCTGACGGCAACGGGGAACAAGGGGAGGCTGTGGACACAGGTGGGTTTATTTAGACCCCGCTTTTTCTCTCCACGAGGAGACTCTCAGTTGGAATTACTAACTCAGGCATGGGAAAACTTGGCCCTCCAATTGTTTTGGTGTTCAACTCCCACCATTCCGAACAGTCGGTAGGCTGTTCGGAATGGTGGGAGTTGGAGTCCAAAACACCTGGAGGGCCCAAGTTTGCCCACACCTGGTCTACTTACATCCATATCTTGCACACAACTACTATTATACACACCATCTAATAATTTAAAAAGTTCCAAGACCTGTTGTCCTGTCTCCTCAAACATTATACTCTTTCCGTATTCTATTTCCAGTTCTTTGGATATATTATTCGAGTTGTTGTTGTTGTTATAATACATGAGAATTCACTATGTTACCATGTCATATAAACACTCCAGTAAAGCCACTTTGAGTTCCCTTTGGGGTATAAATAAATGTTGTTGTTGTTGCTGCTGCTGTTGTTATTATTATTATTATTATTATTATTATGTATTTGTATATATCTGTATATCCTTCTACAATATCTAAATAGCAATGCTATTTGCTTTTGATTACTTGATTTCACTATTATACTGTACTTCATTGATTCACTATTCCGCTATTATACCGTACTTCCGTGATTCACTGTTTCACTTTTGTACTGTACTTCATTGATTCACTATTTTGCTATTACACTGTAGTTTCTCACTATTTCATTATTATACTGTACATTGTTTCACTTTTATACTATACTTAATTGCTTCGCTATTTCATTATTATGCTGCACTTCCTCACTATTTATTTATTTATTATTTCAGCTTGATAGACCGCTCTATCCGAAGCTCAGAGCGGTTTACAGCAATAAAATATACCATGTTAAAACATATAAAAAGTACGACATCATAAAACCAGTTTAAAAACCCTACCCCCCACATAAAATTACAATAAATCAACATATGATACAGGTGGCAGCAGTGGATCGGCACATAGTGAAGCGGCGACGGCGCAGCGAGGTGGCAAGTTATGGCAGGCACCAGTCAAGGACCAAACGCCTGTCTAAACAGCCAGGTCTTACAGGACCTACGGAATGTCATTAAGTCCCATAGAGCTCGCGTCTCCGCCGGCAGCGCGTTCCACAAGGCCGGTGCGGCCACTGAAAATGCGCTCTGGATAACCTACAAATCCTCATGCCAGGAACCTCCAGCATGTTGAGCCCCTCTGAGCGCAGTGATCTTCTGGGCACGTATGGGGTAAGCCGCTCCCTCAAGTACACTGGCCCCAAACCATATAAGGCCTTGAAAGTTAAAACCAACACCTTGAAGGAGACCCGGAATTCAATTGGCAGCCAGTGCAGTTCGCGCAGGAGTGGTGTTACATGAGCCGTTCTTGTGGCTACTAAGAGCAGGCGAGCTGCTGCGTTCTGCACCAGCTTGAGTTTCCGGATCGCCGACAAAGGTAGGCCAATGTACAGCGCATTACAGTAATCGAGCCTCGAGATGACCGTGGCTTGGATCACCATGGCCAGGTCGCAGCGGGAGAGGTAGAGAGCCAGGTGGTAAAAAGCGGTCTTGCAGGCGCATGCGATCTGTGCTTCCATAGACAGTTGAGGGTCCCCCGGACCCCCAAGCTCTTTACTGAGGACTGCGGGCATAGCGCCACGCCGTCAAACATCGGCAGCTGGATTCCCCGGCGGCCCAGCCACAAGATCTCCGTCTTCGCTGGATTCACCTTCAACTTACTGGCTTGCAGCCATCCAGTTATGGCTTCTAGGCAGAGTTGGAATTTATCGGGTACAGATTCCACCCCGGCGTCCATCCTCAGAATGAGCTGGGTGTCATCAGCGTACTGGTGACACTCCAGCCCAAAACTCCGCACCAATTGGGCGAGTGGTCGCATATAGATATTAAATAACAGCGGGGAGAGGATAGCCCCCTGGGGGACCCCGCACCGTAGTGGGGAACCCCCGGAGACCATCCCTCCTCACTTCACTCGCTGCAGGCGGTTTTGGAGGAAGGAGGACAGCCAGTTTAGGACTGTCCCCCTTACCTCCACCACCGCCAGGCGGTGTGTCAAAAGTTGGTAATCGACAGTATCAAACGCTACCGTGAGGTCCAATAACTCGAGCAGCGCCGATCTGCCTCGATCCAAGTGGCAATGGAGTAGGTCTGTGATGGAGACCAGGACGGTCTCTGTCCCATGCCCAGAACGGAAGCCGGACTGGAAGGGGTCTAGCCAGGTTGCATCATCCAAGAATGCCTGCAGCTGGTCCATTGCTGCCCTCTCATTTATACCTTGCCCAGGTCTGGTAGATTGGACACTGGGCAGTAATTGAGGGACCAATAAAACCCCTGGCTTCTTCAGCGACAATGAGTTACCACCGCCTGGCAGGTTAACTCCTCTGGTCAAAAGCTGCTTGCCTCAAGGGAGCAGTTGACTATATTCAACAGAGGGCCGCGTCCCCTCCACGCAAGCTCAGAATCAGCGTGAAGGGGCACTGGGTTGAGGGAGTAGGTGGTAGGTCGAAGCTTCTTCAGCAATCTTGTCAACATCCTCTTTGAACTCCAGTGGAAAAGTCGAAGGGGGACCCGGCGGAGGGCCACGGAGTCTCAAGTTCCTGTACTGTATCAACCGTTGCAGGGAGGTCCCGGCGGAGCGTCGCAATCTTGTCTGCAAAGTGACTCTGAAACACCTCGGCAGTAAGGGCCTGATCGTCATTGTTTGGGATAGTAGGGACCATCGTCAGCTGCCGAATTATCTTGAACAATTGAGCCGAGTGTGAGTCTGCAGACGCTATCAAGGAGGCATAGTGGGAATTTTTCGCCTCCTTGACATTATTATAGTGTACATTGACTCACTGTTTCACTATTATACCGTACTTCCTTGATTCACTGTTTCACTATTGTACTGTACTTCATTAATTCACTATTTCACTATACTGTACTTTATTGATTCACTATTCCACTATTATACTGTACATTGATTCACTATTTCACTGTTATGCTGTACTTCCTTGATTCACTATTTCACTATTATACTGAACTTCCTTGATTCACTATTTGACTATTATACTGGACTTCCTTGATTCACTATTTCACTATTATACTGTACATCAATTCACTATTTCACTATTATACTGTACTTTATTGATTCATTATTTCACTTCTATACTGTACTTCCTTGATTCTCCTCTGGCCCGCCTCTCAGGTCATCCAGGCAGCAGGGCGGCTTAATCCCTGGCATTAGCAGCCAATTGCAGGAGCAGCAGTGGCCACTGACCTTCAAGAGACCTTTGAGATGAGTGGCTATCCATCTAATTGGTTTTTTGTAATTAACTTTTATTCAGAAATAAGGGAGCGGATTAAAACACAAAAAAATGTATAACACTGGAACTACTAAATCGAACACAATTAAATCTAAGGCACTCACATTAATGTAAAACACGCCTACACTCGTAAACACATGGACATGTCAAACACACTACTATTCTGACTAGTCTATGAACCTCACTCTCATTGTATATTGCTTTTTACTCATTTTTTCCTGATTCCTTCAGCTAACATTAGTTGTAGTAGTAGTAGTAGTAGTAGTAGTAGTAATTTTATTTCTTACCCGCCTCTCCTCATGACTTGAGGTGAGTCACAGCACAATCAAAACACACAAACATTGCAACAAAGCTATAAACACACACATTAAAATGTAGTCCTGTAAAAACACATATTAAAACAGATTTCTATAAAACTTAGTTGGTGCCATGAGGTTGTTTATTTCAGCTAGTTTTCTTTGCCTGCAGTTGTTCCTGTGTTGGGATAACTAGTTCTTTCTATCTCTGTGCATAGATATTGTAATAATTGTCCATATTCTATTTCCAGTTGATCCTCCAGAATCATATGTATTTGAGTCCAGTGTTTCTGGGTCTTTTACAAGGCTACTCCATAGGATAGGCATGGGTTTTGGACTCCAACACGCATAATTCATAACAGCCTACTGGCTGTTAGGAATTGTGGAAGTTCAAAACCACTGGAGGAACGCAGTTTGCCTGCACTTGCTATAGGATACAGTGTTCTATATTTCACTATTATACTATACATCAACTATTTCACTATTAAATTTACTTCATTATTTCACTACTTCACCATTATACTGTACTTCATTGATTCACTATTTCACTATTATATTTCATTGATTCACCATTTCACTATTATACTGTACATTGGTTCACTGTTTCACTATTATACTGTACATCAACTCCTTATTTCACTATTATACTGTACTTCATTGATTCATTATTTCACTATTATACTTCATTGATTCACCATTTCACTATTATACTGTACATTGGTTCACTGTTTCACTATTATACTGTACATCAACTCCTTATTTCACTATTATACTGTACTTCATTGATTCATTATTTCACTATTATACTATTCTTCATTAATTCACAATTTTACTATTATACTATATTTCATTGATTCACTATTTTGTTATTATACTGTGCAACGATCCATTGTATCCTATAGAATACAAGCTTCTATAGACTCTCTAGATGCCATCCTAAGAAATGAGACCTGGGAAACTACAAAAAGGAAGAAACTGCAGAGCAGAGGCAAATGATTAACTCTGTGGTGGAAAACAATATGTTTACATTACCAAAGACAATGGAGCTTTTAAACCCCATCTATTTGTCTCCTTGATCCACCCTCCCCCTTTTTTTTCTTTTTCAGGCTCCAGCTCGCTGATGAACTTGGCCCGTCCCTTCCAGAAGGTGGAGGCCCTCCTGCGCCAGTATGTGAACCCGGGCCTGTGGCGCCAGCTCCCCTTCCAGGCTGGCTCGGGCTCCTATGACAGCGAGGAGGAGGACTCCCCCGGTGGCTTGGCTCGCCTGGCCCAGGTGGAGGGCAGCTTCTCGGGCCTCCGCCGCTGCCTGCGTGTACAGGAGAATCCCCGGAGTGAGACCTTCCGCGGCCTGGTCCGCCCCTGTAGCCCGGAGGCCGCCCGGGGCGCCTTCTCCCACCACCCGGCCCGGGCCAGTGTGGCCCGCCAATGCGCCACCCTCCACGCTCTGCTGCAGCACCGGCACCACCTCCGCCTGGCCCGCCACTATGGCCGCCGGCTCAAGGCCGCCTCGGACTTTGTGAGCCACCTGCGGGCTGCACGACGATGCCTCTTGCTCCCGGCTGGAGGGCGGAATCCCTGCTGGCCCCGTTTGCTACGTGGCCTCTGTGAGGAGATGCGGGCCCACGCTGCGCATTGGGAAGGGCTGCGGCAGCACATCCGCCGCGACCCCTGGCTGCGGCCCCTGCTGCTCCAGCGCCCGGAGGCGGTGCGGCGCATGAAGCATGCCCTCTCCCTGCTGGCCTTGCATGCGGCTCGTCTGCTGGAAGGATGCTTGGAGGCCTTCCTACGCTCGGTCACCTACCCAGCTGCCCCCGGGCCCCTCTCGGACCTTTTCCAGGGCCTGGAGATCTACAACCAGGTGCTAGGGGACCAGGCCCTGCAGCAGGCCTTCCTGGAGCTGGGGGAGACCAACCTCGGGCCACGGAAAGTGCCAAGCGGCTCCCAGGGCACTTTCCCCATAGAGAGGGTGCTGGGCATTCTAGCGTCAGAGCGGGGCCAGTGGGCAGGCCAGAAGCTGTACCGGCTCCTTCTCCAACAGCCGCCACTGGCAACCGGGCCAGCTTGGGAGGGCCACCCTGAGTATTGGCTGGGGGAGGAGGAGGCCTGTCGGCGGGACCCCAAGATGGGAGAGGGGCCACCCAGCCTCCCTGAAGAGCTGCAGGACCTATGCCAGAGGGAGGAGGAGACACTGCTGCCCATCCTGCGGGAACTGGTGTCCTCTGCCCAAAGCCTGCGCCACCACATTTTCCTGCGGCCCAAGCAGGAGAAGCCCCTGCCCTTCCTGGAGGAGTCCCCCGAGGTATCGGCCACCCTGCCTGGATGGAAATCCGTGCGCTGGTTGGACGCCTCCTTCGCCGAGGCAGCCGCTGGGCTCTATGCCGAACTCCGGCCACTCCTCTGGAGAGTTGCTGCATCCACCCTGGAGCACCGGCTCCAGCTCCATTGGCCTGTGGCTCGGTGGCAAGTGGGTGCCGGAGCCATCCTGGGCCAGCAGCTCACCTGGGCCCTGGCACAGGGTAAGCATGTGCAAGAGAGAGGCGGATGGGTCGAATGGGTTCAGGACCTGGCCGATTGCTTATCACCAAGCTGAGCAGCAGTTGGGAGTCTGGGGTCCTGAAACTGCTCCCCGCCCGGGTATCATCCCCCAATTGGCACCCCAGACACAGCCAGGCTTCTTGCAAAACCAGTGTCCGGAATACTCCTCTATTTTATGGTCAGCACCGTGTGTGAATGAAAGGTTTTCCTGTAATCTTGTGGCTCAGGGAAGAGCCAAGCAGAGCCCCAACTGTGGTCCAGTCATGTCCAGGAATTCTTCACTGCAGCTTCCTTGGGACACCCTGTCTGTTTTAACAGCAGAACATTGGGCAGTGTTTTGTTTTGACCACTTTGGGGGCCAGGGAAGGGATAGGCCAGTAGGACTCCCTTGAATAATAATAATAATAGTAATAATAATAATGTTACTTGCTGGCTTTGGCCCAGACATGCATGAAAAGACTTGCCTTAAGGTCCACAGTCATCTTGGGTGGTAGATTTAGGCAGGGCAGGAAAGGGTCATACAGGCAGCTCTCTGCATTATTTAGACTCCCAACTGGAAGTCCCAACTTGGTTTTATGAGAACTTAAGTGCATATTTATTTATTTTTATCGAGTCAGAAGCAAACCGAGGGTACAGTTGTAATGTATTTAATAACACAAACGAAGTTTTAAAACTTGCCATTATGCTAAATGTCCTTTGACCAGTAGCTGGCCACTTGGAGTGTCTCTGGTGTCACTCTGAGAAGGTCCTCCATTGTGCATGTGGCAGGACTCAAGTTGCATTGTAATACAGGTCCTTCTCAAAAAATTAGCATATAGTGCTAAAGTTCATTGTTTTCCATAATGTAATGATACAAATTAAACTTTCATATATTGCACACCAACTGAAATATTTCAGGTCTTTTTTTGTTTTGTACTGATGATTTTGGCATACAGCTCCTGAAAACCCAAAAATACTGTCTCAAAAAATTAGCATATTTGGTCGGATGGAATATGCTAATTTTTTGAGAGATGTATGCCAAAATCATCAGTATTAAAACAAAAAAAGACCTGAAATATTTCAGTTGGTGTGCAATGAATCAAAAATATATGAAAGTTTAATTTTTATCATTACATTATGGAAAATAATGAACTTTAGCGCTACATGCTAATTTTTTGAGAAGAACCTGTATGTTCTCTGTGGTTTGCTCTTCCCCGCACTCACACGTTGTGGACTCCACTTTGTGGTCCCATTTCTTAAGGTTGGCTTTGAATCTCGTGCCAGAGTGCAGTCTGTTTAGCACATTCCAAGTCATCTTGTCTTCTGTGTGCCCAGGAAGGAGTCTCTCATTCGATATCAGTCACTGATTGAGGTTCTGGGTCCTAGCCTGCCACTTTTGGACTCTCGCTTCTTGAGGCGTTCCTACAAATATCTCTGTAGATCTTAAGAAGCTGTGTCTTGATTTAAGTCGTTGGCGTGCTGGCTGATAGCCAAACAGGGGATGGGCCGGAGATGTCACTGCTTTGGTCCTTTCACTATTGGTTGCTACTTCTCGGCAGGTGTCAGGTGATGCAATACCGGCTAAACAGTATAATTTCTCCAGTGGTGTTGGTCGTAGACATCCTATGATAATGCGGCATTATCAGAGCTACATCCACTGTTTTAATGTGAGATGTTTTCTACTCTGGGCATGCATATTCAGCAGCAGAGTAGCAAAGCGCAAGGGCGGATGTCTTCACTGTGTCTGGTTGTGATCCCCAGGTTGTACCAGTCAGCTTTCGTATGATACTATTTCTAGCACCCACTCTTTACTTGATAGTCAAGCAGTGCTCCTTGCAGGTCAGGGTAACTCCCAGGTATTTGGGTGTGTTGCAATGTTCCAGTGGGATTCCTTCCCTGGTCATCCTCAGAGCTCGAGATGCTTGTCTGTTCTTAAGGTGAAAAGCACACGTCTGTGTTTTAGATGGATGAGAAATCAGCTGGTTTTCCTTGTAATAGGCTGTAAGTGCTGAAGTACAGAAACTTGGAGAGCCAACGACTGGGAGAAATATTGTACACTGACTGCCTTAAGGAAGTGGCAGAGAGGGACCTTCATTCATCTGCCCAGCTCCTTGAAGGCCCACTTCCAGAGAAAGGGGCTTAAGGAGCACCAAAGTCTTGCTTAGGGTCCCCCCAGGGCAGGGGTGCTCACACTTTTTCAGCATGGGAGCTACTGATTAAAAAACCAAGTCCCAAAGATCACCTACCCAGAAATGTAAAACGTATAACTATTTTCTTATTTATTTATTTATATTTATTATTCATTTTCATGTACCGCTCCTCCCAGCAGGCTCGGGGCAGTTTACATAAAATGAAGTTATAAAACATCAACATTTCAATTTAATAACAACAATATAAAACAGAGCATAAAAATACATCCAACCACCCCATTTCTCCCACACTGCCATATTACCACACGTATTATCAGCCAGAAAGTAAGAAGAGAGGCTTTTGAACTGCAAGGCCATTTAATACTCAGCAAGGTAAACAAAGGGGCATGGAAAAATACATCCAACCACCCCATTTCTCCCACATTTCCATATTCCCCAACATATATTTCTCAAGGAACAAAGCAAGCAGAGAGGTTTGGAGCTAAAAGGCCATTTTTAAACATTAAAAATAAACAAAGAGACATGCCACAGAACAATCAAGCACCCACCCCAAAGTAAAAAGACCGACCTTTGAGATGTGGTATGGAAATGACCCCAAAGCGTCCTTCTTCTCCTCCTCCGTCGTTGCTCCTATTTCCACGCTGCCAGCATGCGTGCTGCCTCCAAGAGCTCACGAGAAGTCCGAGAGGCAGAATGGGTGCTTCTGTGCATGCGCGCGGGGCCAGCCATGCATCGCGTCATCCAGGCCCGCCCCCTTTGGTCTCCTCAAACTCCGAGTGGCTGGAGAAGGACGGAGGGAGGAGGAGGAATCCAAAAGAGGGGGCCCAGTCTGCCTCTTGGACTCTGGAGCTTTTGGAGGCGGCGCACAAGCAGGGAGGAGCAACGACGGAGGACTTCTTTGCAGCGTGCAGGGGCGCGTGAAGAGGACCAATAGCAAAAAACCTGGTCAGGAGTCTGAAGATCACCAGGATGAGGCCCGAAGATCACCCTGGTGATCCCGATCACCATTCTGAGCACCCCTGCCCTAGGGGAATCCTGTTCTGTGCCGGAGCGGCCTTCAGCAGCCTGGGCCTGGGATGGGAATGACTCCTCGCCTGCTTTCCTGCCTGTCTTTTCTGCTTCAATTGTATTTTACGAACTGTTGTAAGTCGCCCCGAGCCGGTGGGGGGGGGGGGGGGCGACAGACAAATGTGAAATAATAAAAAATAATAAAATAAATAAATGTTCCTCCGCATTGCAGCCCAGCTGCCCCGGGAGAGTGCCGAGGAGCTGAGCGCATTGGCGCTTCACCTGCTTCTGCAAGATGTCCGCCAGCACTGGGACCAAGGTAACGTGGTTTAGCTATGGGCAATTTGGGATTCTGTGGGTCAGTCAGAGGGGAGGCAGGGGTCTCCCTGTCCCAAATATGCACCTTGTGCCAGGGCTGTTCCTGGGTCAGGATAGCACCGTCTACCAGTCTCCAACCAGCTCCGATCCTTCCTGGTCCAGCTTTCTGCCATGCTCTGGGCTCCAGCCTCACCGACAAATGCATGGCCAAGCCAGCCGTCCCAGGCGCCGATGCTGCCCACAGCCAGACTGCGCAGCGTTTGCAGAGCCTCTACCTGCCGCTGAACTTCATGCTTGGCTGCCTGGATGCCACATCTGCCGGGAGTGCCGGTAAGTGGCAGAACATGGGAAGCCTGGGCAAGTCGCTGTTAGGCGAGTGGGCCTATTAACAAAAGATCCTCCTCACAAACGTACAGCAGAGTAACTTCTCAGCAGCAGCGGTTTTGACCACCTTAGGGGCCCAAAGTGAGAAAAAGAAGAAAAAACACTCCGACCAATGTTATCTCTTCCCGAGGAAGCTTTTCTTTGTAGCAAAATAATATGGTTGCACTATTTACAAGAATAAGGTTTCCATAACACAAATAAACAAATACATAGTAGCTTTACACACAGCAGCCTTCACACTGGAGTTTTCTCACATAAGGCTTCTCTCACACAGAGGTTTACCTCACACTCCTCAGGACGACACTAGCTTTGGCCCACTAATTCTAATACGCTTTGGCCTACTCTCCTTAGGACGACACTAGCTTTGGCCCACTGATTCCAACAGGCTTCAGCCTACTCACTCTCCTCAGGGCGACACTAGTTTTAGCCCACTGAGCCAAACAGGCTTTGGCCTACTCACTCTCCTCAGGACGACACTGGCTTTGGCCCACTGACTAACAGGCTTCGGCCTAATCACTCTCCTCAGGACGACACTAGCTTTGATCCACTGACTCTAACAGGCTTCGGCCTACTCACTCTCCTCAGAATGCCACTAGCTTTGGCCCACTGACTAACAGGCTTTGGCCTACTCACTCTCCTCAGGACGACACTAGCTTTGACCCACTGACTAACAGGCTTTGGCCTACTCACTCTCCTCAGGACGACACTAGCTTTGGCCCACTGACTTAACTGGCTTCGGCCTCCTCACTCTCCTCAGGACGACACTAGCTTTGGCCCACTGACTCTAACAGGTTTCGGCCTACTCACTCTCCTCAGGACGACACTAGCTTTGATCCACTGACTCTAACAGGCTTCGGCCTACTCACTCTCCTCAGGACGACACTAGCTTTGATCCACTGACTCTAACAGGCTTCGGCCTACTCACTCTCCTCAGAATGCCACTAGCTTTGGCCCACTGACTAACAGGCTTTGGCCTACTCACTCTCCTCAGGACGACACTAGCTTTGGCCCACTGACTAACAGGCTTCGGCCTACTCACTCTCCTCAGGACGACACTAGCTTTGGCCCACTGACTCTAACAGGCTTCAGCCTACTCACTCTCCTCAGGACGACACTAGCTTTGGCCCACTGACTAACAGGCTTCGGCCTACTCACGTTCCTCAGGACGACACTAGCGTTGGCCCACTGACTAACAGGCTTCGGCCTCCTCACTTTTTTGTAAAGTGGCTTACACTTTTGTAATCAAAAATTCCCAGTTAATTTTTAATATTTCCGACAGTTACAATTGGGAGCAAGTGGACCACAAATGGCTTGTGTACCAACGTGTTCCTCTCCTTTCAGCCGAGGGTCTCCTCCCCGCTGGCCTCCGCCTGGAGCTGCTCTCCCTCTCGGCAGCCACCGCTCACGCCTCCTGCTTCTGGGTCATGAGCAAGGCCTACCAGTACCTGGCCTCCTGGTCCCTCAGCCAGTTCCTCCTCGTGACCCAAGGGGACTTGCAGGCAAGTTGGAGAAGTAATCCATAAGTAAACATCAGTATCTTAATATCTATACATTATTTTAGTAGCTATACACTATTTTAAGTCTTTATAAACCCTCCCCACACGCTCATACACGACATAACCCTCCTTGAACGTGTTGTTCATGTAATCCTCGGCTCCGGCTTTACCCGCAGGGGCAGCTTCTCCATAGAGACAAACGCTCTTAAGCCCATATTGAAATACTGTGAAACAGCGAGTCCGCGAAAAGCGAACCGCGAAGTAGCGAGGGACCACTGTACAGATAACGAACCAAGTAGGGAGAGGGGACAGAGTTGCGGGGAAATGCTGACCACTGAGTCCTTGATGAAGTAATTATATTATTACAGTCACAGACCAGGAGTGTAAAACATTACAAACAGAGTTGTTGAGCATTAACATGAAGACCAGAAATTCACAATATTAAAAGTGGAAAGTCCATAATATGGAGTCGACCTACACGACTTCATATATGATGCTTATATATGACCATATCCTCTATAACAGGCATGGTAGGAGATACCTCTAAACCTACCCTACAGTAATGCTGATGGCAGCACATTGGATCTGCCAGGGGGAAGGATCTTCTAAATTGGGGAATGTCTACGTTGGATAAATAGACTCTCTCTGGAGTGAATGAGATCAGAGTCTTGTTTGCCTTCAGGGCAGATGGGTGGCTTTAGCCGTTGTTGCAGCATTCTTAACCTGTTCAAAAGTCTTCTCAGATAAGGAATTTGCCATTAAGGCTCTCGCCCACCTGTCGATTTGTGCCCATGCTTCATATCATCATCAGCTTGGGGGGCATCTTGTTGACAGGCCTTGGTTTGCTTTGAATCCAGAAGCAGCTCCAATCTCTTATTCCAAGTTGAATAATTAGACCCATTTTCGTTAGGGGAAACTGCCCTAAAATTAGCAGAGCACCCAAAAATCATAAACAGGATGCAAAAGTTGAGAATCCGCTCACTCGCGAGCAGAGAGTGTGAAGTGCCATGTGGTCTGGCTGTAAAGGATTCAGAGCTCCGGCCGGCAAAGATGCAGAGTCCAATCTTTCAAAAAATCCCAAAAGGTTTCTTTACAATAATAAGAAATAACTGCATTTCTTAATAATCAAGAACTGGATCTGAGCTACTCTTCACACCCATCTCTTCTAAGGTTTCAAGAAAGGGAAAAACTCAATCACTACATCTCTCCTGGCACACACAAGCAGAGAGAGATCTTAAAGCACACAGCACATACTCAGGGGCGGACGAAGGTAATTGTAAATGGTAAGCGACCATTATTTTGGCGCCCCATTTTTTTTTTTATCCCGCCCTTCTCAGTGGCTAAGAAGGCAGCAATTTGATGCCCAAACATAAAATGTACAGAACCCTAAAACATACATAATTAAACAATAAATAAATCATGATCCAAAAGGTGATGCCTACTAATAATTGTAAATGTAATCTATGTATATAATAAAAGTGAATATGTGCCAGCGTTTCGATTGGCTCCCACTGTGAGGTAATTTGCATAAAGGACTCCCATTGGCCAGCCAACACAAACATTCCGACCCTCTAAAGTGCCTGAGGGGGGTAAGGAAAAGGCCTGAGGCAGTCAGGCATGGTGGGAGTTTAAGTCCAAAACACTTTGCAGCCCTCAACAATGAGACAACAAAACCAAACTTGGCACACAGAACCCCCAAGACCCACTTTACGTCTTGGTGCAGTTTGAGGGAGGATGGACCATGGATAGGCCAGCATTCCAACATCCCAAATCTCAAAGGTGCCAGACAGAGTTCTTTAGAAAAAGGCTTTCTTTACCTGCTTTTACAAACTAGGCCTCCCCCTGAAATGACAGTAAGGCTTCCCCAACTTGATTTTAGAGACTAGGCCCCCAACAATGACAGAACAAGATTACAGTTGGCACACAGATCCCCCCCCCAAGACCCACTCTACATCCTGGTGCAGTTTGGAGAAGAGCAGAGCATGGATGATGGGGCTTGAAGTACCTCCACTCACTTCCCGAGACCGCTGCGACCCTCATCCAATGACTGATCAAGACCAAATTTGGCACACAGAACCCCCTACATCCTGGTGCAATTTGGAGGAGGATGGACCATGGATTATGGGGCTTGAAGTACCTTCACTCACTTCCCAAACCACTGCGAGCCAAATGAACAACTGATACGGACCAACCTTGGCACACAATGCCTTTCTCAAATAACCGGGCAGCGCCGCATCCCCAAGCTAGTAACAAAGATAATAACAACACATAGGTATAGTATTACTTCAATAGCAAAGCATGCAACAGGGACAATAGAGAAGCACCATTTCAATTCCAAAAGCCAAGCATACAATGGGGACCATAGAGCAGCACATTTTAATTCCAAAAGCCATGGGCCAACTTTGCCCTTCCCAAGTTGGATTTGGTCTCCAACTACCACCATTTCTTGCTGCCTCAGGCCCTTTCCTATTAAGCAAAGCAACTGAGGGGAAAGGAAGGGGTCTGACCAATTCCCTCTCAAAGGAAGGCCCAAGGCAAGCTCAGCCCCGAACTGCACTGACCTGAATGCCCCTGATCACTACTGACCAAAAGGTCATGAGTTCGAAGCCAGCCCGGCTTTGGATAGAATTAATAATAATAGCAAAAACCACCTATGCTCTCCCCACTTTAATATATATTATATTGGGTTATTTCATTATATTAATATCAACAAAAGAACCCCCAAATCTCCCCACTTTAATATTATATATTATATTGGGTTATTTCATTATATTAATATCAACAAAAGAACCCCCAAATCTCCCCACTTTAATATTATATCAATATTAGTAATAATAAAAGCTCAGGAGGAAAGAAACTCCACTGACCTGAATATGTTGTGCTTGTGCAATGACCCACTGACTCAGTCTCCGCCCGGCCTCGTCGTGCTGCTACCGCGGCAGGTGAGGTGAGCCTCCTCGAGTCCTCCTCGAGGAGGTTTTTTTGCACGTGCGCAGTTCCTTCTGCGCGCTACTTCGCCTTGGAGGAACTGCGCACGCGTAGAAGCAGCAAGCAGCCCCAAAGACGCTGTGGCCCGCGGCTGCCTGCTTTTGAGGCTTGCCTGCCGCTTGTGCGCGTGCGTACAGGTGCTCCACGTGCGTATGGGCGCTCCGCATTCCGCCGCCCGCCATGTGGAGCGCCCATGCGCAGCCGGCAAGGCAAGCCCCAAAAGTAGGCAGCCGCAGCGCTGCCTGCGGCCGGCCGCCGCGTGGTGCGCCCATGCTGGCTGGCCAGCAGAGGGCGCTCTACGCGGTTGCTTCCTCCGCGTAATGGACGCGCCGGCCCTGCACATACTCTCCATTCTAAAGTGTAATTTATTTATTTATTTAAAACTTTTGTACCCCGACCTTCTCACCTCTATCGAGGGACTCAGACTGGCATAACAGCAAAAATTCAATGCTATACAGTTTAAAAACAACTAGAACAACATATTAAAATACATCAAAATCCAGCATAAAACACATCGCCATTAAAACAATTCCACTCAATCTGTAAACGTGGTCATACATTCAGACCATAGCCAATCTCAGCCTATTCTGGGAAGGCCTGGTTTCACACCCAGGTCTTCACCAGCCTTCTAAAGGACAACAGAGAGGGGGCAGACCTAGCATCACTTGGTAGGGAGTTCCACAGCCGAGGGGCGACCACAGAGAAGGCCCTGTCTCTCGTCCCCACCAGACGCGCTTGCGAAGCTGGCGAGACCGAGAGCAGGGCCTCTCCAGAGGATCTTAATGTTCTTAGTGGTTCGTAGGGGAGAATCCGTTCGGACAGGTAAACTGGGCCAGAACCGTATAGGGTTTTGTAGGTTAAAAGCAGCACTTTGATATGAGCCCGGAAGCTAATTGGCAGCCAGTGGAGCTGGCACAGCAAGGGAGTTGTATGCTCCCTGTACCCCGCTCCTGTTAGTAATCTGGCTGCCGAACGTTGGACTAATTGCAGCTTCCGAGCAGTCTTCAGAGGCAACCCCACATAGAGAGCATTGCAGTAGTCTATTTGGGATGTAAGCAGAGCGTGGACCACCGTGGCCAAGTCAGACTTCCCAAGGTACGGGCGCAGCTGGCGCACAAGCTTTAACTGTGCAAAAGCTCTCCCGGCCACCGCCGAGACCTGGGGCTCCAGGCTCAGCGATGGATCCAGGATCACTCCCAGACTGCGAACCTGCGCCTTCAGGGGGAGTGTAACCCCGTCAGGCACAGGCTGTAACCCTATACCCTGTTTGGCCTTCCTACTGACCAGGATGTGATGTCTGGATTTAGTTTCAATTTGTTAGCCCTCATCCAGTCCGTTACAGCGGCCAAGCACCGGTTCAGGACTTGAACAGCCTCCTTAGTAGCAGGTGGGAAGGAGTGGCAGAGTTGGACATCATCTGCATACAGATGACACCGCACCCCGAAACTCTGGATGATCTCCCCGGAGACAGTGTAAGGAGACAGATTCAAAAAAGCTTGCAGTAGAAAGATATCCATTTTAAACAAACACTCAGAATGAGAGCAGAAAGAGAGAAGAAAAAAAGTTAGATACATTCCAACTGTCATACAGGAGACATGGGGGAAAGGAAACCCTTAGTCTATACCAGTGTTTCTCAACCAGTGTGCCGGGGCACACTAGTGTGCTGTGAGCGATCATCAGGTGTGCCGTGGGAAATTGGAACCTCCAAGGGGGATCTAGTGTGTTGAAGTATGAAAACCCTAAGAAACCTACCTTGATAAAGGCACAAAATTACAAAAACCCCCTCCCCACCCGTTGTCTACTTGGTCTCTCCTCTCCATGCATTGGGAAGGCCCACCTCCCTTTCCCCAAGTAGAGACCTCCTCTTGCCTCCTGGGGGTTCTGTGTGGGAAGTTTGGCCCAGTTCTATCATTGGTGGGGTTCAGAATGCTCTTTGATTGTAGAGGAACTATTAATCCCAGCAACTACAACTCCCAAATGTCAAGGTCTGTTTCCCCTGAACTCCATCTGCGTTCATATTTGGGCATATTGAGTATTCATGCCAAGTTTGGTCCTGATCCAACATTGTTTGAGTCCACAGTGCTCTCTGGATATAAGTGAACTACAACTCCAAAACTTAAGGTCAATGCCCACCAAACTCTTATAGCATTTTCTCTTGGTCATGGGAGTTCTGTGTGGGAAGTTTGTGTCTTTCTGCCATTCCTACCAGGATATCTATGTTGTGTTCATCGAAACAGGCCCGGGTTTCACACTGAGTGTATAAATACATTTAAAAACATATTAACTATATGTATTACTGTGTTAGAGTGTCATTTTGTGTCATTTTGGTTGGTGGTGTGCCCCAGGATTTTGCAAATGTAAAAAGTGTGCCGCGGCTCAAAAAAGGTTGGGAAACACTGATCTAGACACTATACATCGGTTGGTTGAGGCCAGAATCCCATTGGCTTGTTTAGCTGCTGCATGACATTCCTGGCTCGTGTTTAACTTCCTGTCCACGAGGACTCCAGGATCTTTTAGTATATACTAAACTAACTGCTCCTCATTGAGGACTTGAGACTTGGGCAGTGTGGGGTTGAATTCCAACAAGAGGAAGGAGCAACTCCGCTCACCATCGCTCTGTCTTTCCCAGCTTGGCCCAGGATGTGTCTGTGTGTGTTATGTGTGTTGTCCGGAGCCTGTGTGTAAGCGGAATTAATATCCAAGTTATAATGTAATAATAATAACTTTATTTTTATACCCTGCCTTTATCTCACCGAAGGGACTCTGAGTGGCTTACAAAGGGACAAGCCCAGAGAGCACAGAATTAAAATGTAATGCAATAAAATAAAAAACAAAGCAAAACCAAATAGAAACATACCACAATAAAACATAACACCACGAGAACAGTACCATGGGAGCAATACAAGGGGAAGGGGCGGTGGGACAGTCTGGTGGAAGGGTTTGCTACAGGGCCCAAGCTTCTCCCACCCCCTGAAGACTTCTCCTTCCAACCACAGCTGCTGAAGGAGGAGGTGAAAGAGATGTCGGCTTTGGTTTGCCAGTCCTTTGCGGATGGCAGGAGGACACAGAGGCCGCTCCTTGCTGGCCAGGAGCGAGAACTGGCCCAGCAAATCCACTCCACTGCCGCCAGCATTGAAGTAAGTCCAGCCTTTGGGTGGAATGGGGTTGAGAGTGGATGGCCCCGCAGCCAGCCAGGTGGTATTGACCTGCAGCTACTTCTCAGTGGGACTTACGCAGATAGGCTTTGTGGTGACTCTTGTCTTCCAAATTGGGGGAAGTGCCACAGTTCTAAGCGACTCACCCCCATCATGTGCTTACTCTGCTCCCCTCTGCTCCCCTTCTACAGCATTTCTCCCACAATGTGCTGAGGCTCTTCTCCTTGGACTGCAAGCGCATGTCAGCTGAGATTTTCAGCCAGACCATGCCACTGGGCAAACACTGGCGCCTCGCCCTCCGGACAGGTATGGCAGCAGAACGCATGGGAGAGGGTCAGAAGGCGGCTCTGTGCTACGTCCCTGTGATGTGGGACAATGAACTGACCTTTTCCATGCCATTTGGAGGCATCCCCCCTTTCTCCAACTGGTTTTCAGGAAGCCCGAGCAAAGAGGCTGCAGTGGTCCATGTTATGTCCAGTCTGCGGCCAGTGTGGGGCACAGGGATACTGCGTCCAGTGTGGGGCACAGGGATACACAGAGGCCCTCTGTTTGAGCACAAGGCTTCTGCTGCACTTCAGGTTGCAAAGAGATTCAAGTCAGAAGAGATCCATGCACATGTTGGGAAGGAAGTCCTGATAGTTTGAGAGTGGGATTGGCTTTCTTGGAGCAGAGTGGACTCTCTAATCTGAGTGGTCTAAGCCAGATAGGCATCTCTTGGGAGGGCGGTCATTGCGGATTTCTGCATTGCTGGGGTGGGTTGGACTAGGTGAACCCTTGAACTCACAACTCTGTGGTTCTGTTATCTTAAAGCATTGCCAATTTCTGGTGCCGGATAACCCACTAGGACAGGCATGGGCAAACTTGGGTCCTCCAGGTATTTTGTACTTCAACTCCCACAATTTTGAACAGCCTTAAAAAAACCCGGTTGTTAGGGATTGTGGGAGTTGAAATCCAAAACACCCAGAGGGCCCAAGGTGATCCTTTTCCTCAGGGTGGCCGAGGCTTTTCCCTAAGGCCGCAGCTAGCTTGTGCCACCCAAGGTCTCTGTCATTGCCTGCTAACGTCCCCCTCTCTCAGTGGCAGCCATTGGCCGCATCCCAATTCCAAGTGGACAAAGAGCTCCCTGTCACGATGGCAAGGCTCTGCCGGTAAGCAGGCAGAGGTGAACCAAACAAACACCCAGCTTGTGTTAAACCGTTTAATTAAAGCACCGCTTAGAATCATAGAGTTGGAAGAGACCTCATGGGCCATCCAGTCCAAGCTCTTTAAGCCGCTCCTCATAGGGCTTGTTCTCCAGACCCTTGATCCTTTTAGTCGCCCTCTTTCTCTGGACACATTCCAGCTTGTCAATATCTCCCTTCAATTGCAGTGGCCAGAATTGGACACAGTGTGATTCCATGTAAAGTGGTCTAACCAAGGCAGAATGGAGCATGGGTAGCATGACTTCCCTGGATCTAGGCACTAGACTCCTCTTGATGCAGGCCAAAATCCCATTGGTGCTTTTTTGTCGCTGCATCGCATTGTTGGCTCATGTTTAACTTGTTGTCCACGCTGACTCCAAGATCTTTTTCACACGTACTGCTCTCGAGCCACGAGTACTGTCTGGCTGTTTTCATAGTCTGAAATATAAAACATGAAGATAGCACTCAGCTACAGAATGTAAGCAAAGTCTGACAGCAAACGCTGGGGCAGGTCTGAGAAAAATGTCCAGTTCGGTAGTCACGCTCTGAGAGTTCAATGAGTCAAGCCCAAGGGTCAAGAGTGTGTACCGTAGTCAAAAGCCAGTCCAGAGATTCAAGGTTCCAGAGTTCAGAGACAGGTCAGGATACCGAAAATCCACAAACCTGAGGAAAAAACAACAGCATCTGCCACTAAAATAGGACAAATACTTTTCTCCCAAAGATCAATCCCAAGGTTAGCTCCTTATATTGAGTAACGCCCAGCTGCGACCTATCTGTTGCATGTCTCCACCCTTAATTGCTTTCACCCATAAACTCTTACAGATTACTCAGCCCTTTATAACTAAGACTTACCTTAACCCCTGCCACCACTAACCACCATCAACTGCAGAACATGATACATGACACTGCCATTGGCCAGCCCTGGGGAGGAAGGACGGGGGTCTGGATGTCACGTGGTAACCCGGGTTCATCCTATCTGTCCCCCTACAGAGCTGCCCGCCTCCCCCAGCGAGTACGCCTCGGCCGCCGCCCAGACCGTGCTGGGCCAGGTGCTGCAGGGAATCCTGCTTCTTCCCCACGAGGCCCAGGGGCCAGCCCTCAGCCAGGTCACCACGGCCTTCCTGGAGGCCTGGATGGACCATATCCTGGCCCAGAAGATCAAGTTCAGGTGAGTTGCCGGTCCCATAGACGGGCGAGGGGATCTTTTACATGAGCCAGGGGGTTCCTCCCTATCTGACCAGTGGCCTTTCTTTCTTTCTGCCCCCGTCCCCAGTCTGCAGGGGGCGCTTCAGCTGAAGCAGGACTTTGACCTGGTGCGTGAGCTGCTGCAGTCGGAGGACTACGGGCTCTCCCCCGAGATCCGACAGCGGGTGCTCTCCCTGCGCGTCTTCCAGCAGACGGACAATGCCATTGCCTGCCTCCTCCAGCAGCCCAGCAAGGCTCCCCTGCCCTCCCACACCTGGGGGGCCTTCCAGAAGTGCTGTGAGTGGACCTTCCTCCCCCCCCCCCCCCCGGCCCTCCCAGCATTATGCATTTTGCAAAAGTGGATCCCAGTCAGCCAGGAAGGCTTTTGGGTGCTAAACTGCAGCGGCTGCATCCTGGCTTCAGGTCTCTTGCCACCTCCCCTTAGCTCAGTCTCCTTCCTCAGTCTATAGCGGGATTATTATTATTATTATTATTATTATTATTGTACCCACCTCTCCTTGCAGCTTGAAATGGGGTAAAAGTAAAGGTTTTCCCATGACATCAAGTCTAGTCGTGTCCAACTCTAGGAGGGTTGATGCTCATCTCAATTTCTAAGCTGAAGAGCCAGCGTTGCCCTTAGACGCCTCCTAGGTCATGTGGCCAGCATGACTGCATGGAGTGCCGTTGCCTTACCGCAGAAGAGCTACATATTGATTCACTCACATTTGCATGTTTTCGAACTGCTAGGTTGGCAGAAGCTGGGGCTAACAACGGGAGTTCATCCCACTCCCTGGATTCTTCAGTCAGCAAGTTCAGCAGCTCAGCGGTTTAACCCGCTGCACCACTGCGGGGCCCTTGAAATGGGATACAAGATGGTTAAAACAGAGAGATAAAACACACAGTTAACATGCAAATTAAAATCCAAATAAGAAGGTTTCCTGGTGGTGGAAACTTAGCAAAGCTGTTTAAAGCACCTTGAACACTCTATAAGCACAGTGTAAAACCACATGCAAAGAGGAGGAGGATGCCAGCTGGCCTATGGGGAGGATGCTGGGCCTCCTTGTCCTGATTCAGATTGGTAACTGTCATGTAGCCTTCCCAAAATGACAGATCTGCCCACTCTTAGACAGGGTCAAATTGTCCAGTTGAGGGTATGCAGCTCTTCATAATGGGAAAGTGTCATATATCACATGCTGAAGAAGAGAGTGTCTCTGAGCATTATTATTATTATTTGAAACACAACATGATTAGTACACAGCAAACAAGATCACTATGCTGGTTGTTGTATTGGATAACACGTCGGACACTTCCTAAGTGCTTAGGACTATATGATGTATCAGCAAATCATGCATGCAGATCCCAGTCGGGTGGCCTTTTGCAGCTGGCAGGTGGTAATTTTGTCAGCGCCGATTGTGTTTAAGTGCAGGCCAAGGTCTTTAGGCACTGCACCCAGTGTGCCGATCACCACTGGGACCACCTTGACTGGCTTGCGACAGAGTATTTGCATTATTATTATTATTATTATTATTCCCACTCAAGATGGGATACAACATTGTTTAAACAGATAGATCAAACACAAGACTGTTACAATACGTATCACAAGATACACACAGTTTAAAATACAAGTTAAAATCCAGCTCACAGGGATCCAAAGCATCTTCAACCCTCTAAAACCTCAGCCTAAATCCACATTCACAGAGGAGGAGCCCAGCTGACTAATGGGGAGGATGCCAGGCCGCCCAGGTTCTCTTTGGCCTGATTCAGATCGATCACTGCGTCATATAGTCTCCCTGGAGTGACAGGTCCCCTCCCTCTCAGGCAGGCGGGGGTTATTCAGCTCTTGATACATGGGGCTGGTTCACCTGGGAAAATGTCCTATACCGCATGAGGAAGGGCTGAAGAGGAGAGTGTCTCTGAGCATGCAATGTTTCTGCTCCTTTCCCTGGCTTTGACTTGAGCTACTTCTGTGGGCAAGGGGGGGACGGACGGACGGACAGGGACACAAGGGGAAAACACAGTACTGACCTTGGCAAGTCCTGCTGCAGCATTTCCCCAATCACAGCCACCATTCCTTTCTCACTCTTCCACAGGCTCCACTGATGGGATCCGCACCCAGGACGGTGGCCCAGGAAGCCTGAACAGCCTGCAGAGCCTGGAAGGGTTGCCCGCCGCTCGCCCAGGGGCCGCTCTGGAGACCCCGGCGGTGGCGGTGGCTGGAGCGGCGGGGGACTTGCTGAACCGCATACAAGGGCCTGGCTGCAGCCCCGAGACCTACCTCAGCTCCACACAGCAAGACTGGCTGGCGCTGCGCTTGCACGGAGGCCGCCGCTGGAGGGTGCCTGCCCTGCCCTGCATGAGCCGGACCTCCGAGCCCTGAGCGGCTGCCCATCCCTCCCCTCATTGGTGTGCCTCTGTCCCACACGTGCCTTGTGTGACTCTTCTCTCGAGCAACACTCCATGGCGCTGGGGACTTTCCCCCTTTGCCTACTTGCGCCAGCTCCCTGCCGGTGCTAAAGAAGAAGTGCTCCCCTTCTGGGTCTGTCCTTCCTCTCCTGTGTCCTCGGATGTCCAGGAAGAGGCATTTGGAGAGGAAGAGCCCCTGGGACCAATGCAGGGGCGGCCGGAGTGAGACTTTTGGGGGTTGCTCCTGAGTTGCTTGTTTTGTAGCAGCACCTGAGAAAATAAAAGGTTTCTTGGTACTTTGAGCCTGCAAGGCTGTCGTGAATACTTTTATTTATTATTTATTTATTTAGCACATTTGTATACCGCTCCCTCTCAGCCCGAAGGCCACTCGGGGCGGTTTACAACAATATCATAAAAAACAACATTTAGAGCAAATTAAAACCATAACTCATTGATTAAAATCATAACCATAAAAACATCAATACGTCTCCAAGATAAAATCCTAGTTCGATCTCATAGTCCATTGTTCCAAATCCTATGTCAGTTACACTGCGTTTTCGAACGCCTGCTCTAATAGCCAAGTTTTAACTTTTTTCTGGAAGGCCAAAAGAGATGGGGCAGATCTAATGTCCCTGGGAAGGGCGTTCCATAGCCGAGGGGCCACTGCTCCCAGATATTTGAACAGATGGGTTTGTTCTTTGGTATGTTGGTCTAAAGACCACTTATACCTGGCGACGTGTCTGCCAAAAACCATAACCTTGGTCTTGGAGTACTTTATTGGCAGGTCTTCCCCTTGGCAGCAGGTGCTAAGACTGCAGAAGATTTTTAAGACCCAACAGAGAGAGGGAGAAAAGTGCTATATCATCCGCATACATTAGGATGAAAATCTATTGCTGATTACTGGTGAAGGAGAGGCACTGAATCATTCATATAGAGCAGGGGTGCTCATTAGGTAGATCGCGATCTACTGTTAGATCGCGTAGGGCATCCTGGTAGATCGCAGGAAGGGCTGGAGGAAGGCTCAGTCCCGCCCCACAGGCTCCCGACACCGCCCAGGTGCAGAAGGAGGTTGGACTGGATGGCCCTTGGAGGCCTCCTCCTATTCTAGGAACCCATTGTTATTATTATCAGAGGCAGAATGGCCATCTGTGAGGAATGCTTTGGTTGTGTTTTTCCTTTATGGCAGAAGGAGGTTGGACTGGATGGCCCTTGGAGGTCTCCTACTCTAGGAACCTATTGTTACTATTATTATTATTAGTAGTAGTAGTAGCAGAGGCTGAATGAATATCATCATCATTATTATGAATAAATTCAGGGAATATTATACTCACATTTAGTTGAATTCAGTCTTAAAATATATTATATGGCTCTCACTGAAAACAAATTTCCAAATATTTTCCTTTTATGGCTCTCTGAGTAGTGGGAGGGAGATCATTTTGACTTGGTTGTTTTATAAGTAGCTCGCATGCTGAAGAGGTGTGAGCACCCCTGATATAGAGGCACTGAATCATTCAAACAAGGCACTAAATCATTCATATAGATCAGGCATGGGCAAACTTTGGCCCTCCAGGTGTTTTGGACTTCAACTCCCAGAATTCCTAACAGCCTCGGGCCCTTTTTTTCCCACGGCTGAGGGAGGAAAGGAAGGAACCTGGGACTGTTAGGAATTCTCGAATAGATGCAATATTGTGGCCTTAGAAGAAACTTACATTTCACAAAAACACGTTGCACATTTGGTCCAGAAGAATATAGGTAAAGAATTCTCTTCGTCTTTAGCTGAAGGGAAAAAAAGAAAAGAGGTTTGATAAAGGTAAAGGTTTCCTTTCTCCTTTGGTAAGTTATTGAGGCTGGAAATTCTTTTAAGATTGATTCCATTAACAGAAAGAGATTATGGGGAAAGTTCTTAATAGTCTATGATCAATATCCGAATTCCATAGCTTTCCCCATAATTTCTTTTTCTGTCAATGGAATCCATCTTAAAAGAATTCCCAACCTCAATGCTTATCAAAAGAAGAAAATAGGATGCAGAGCAATGGCTTCAAACGGCAAGAAAGGAGATTCCACCTGAACATGAGGAAGAACTTCCTGACTGTGAGAGCTGTTCAGCAGTGGAACTCTCTGCCCCGGAGGGAGTGTGGTGGAGGCTTCTTCTTTGGAGGCTTTTAAACAGAGGCTGGATGGCCATCTGTCGAGGGTGCTTTGAACGTGTGATTGTCCTGCTTCTTGGCAAAAAGGGGTTGGACTGGATGGCCCACGAGGTCTCTATGATTCTGTACATGTTTCTAATGGAAGAACTATTGAAACACTAGATGAGGTTTAGATGGGAGAGGACAGAAGGCATCATGGTACTGGCTGACATCAGAGGCTAAAGCAGGGCTGCTCAAGTAGTCGATCACAATCGACTAGTCGATCTTCGGCCCTCATCCAATCGATCTTCAGGCCTCACCAGACGGATGGGGCGCTCCTGCAATGTGCGCGCACATCCTGTGCGCACGCGCACTCCTGCTGCTGGCTTCCGCTCTCGCGGTGCTTCTTCTGCCTGCGGGGCATTGCAGGAAGGAGGAAGCACGAGGCAGGGCCTCCAGAGGGAGTGCAAGGTGGGGCGGAGCTGCTTCTGGACGAGAGAGAGGCAAGGCAGAGCGCTCCCTCCGAAGGTCCCGCCTCGCGCTCCCTCCTTCCTTGCCTTGCGGGCGGAAGCAGGACCGCACGAGCAGAAGTCGCGTGCCTGCTGCTGCCTTCCGCCCGGGCGGCACTTCTTCCGCCCACGGGGCATTGCAGGAAGGAGGAAGTACGAGGCAGGGCCTCCAGAGGGAGCGCCCTGCCTCTCCCTCCTCCAGAAGCAGCTGTGAAGCCTCTGCTGCCGGCGAGATAGGCAGGGCGGAGTGCTCCTTCCCGCCTCGTGCTTTCTCCTTCCTGCAATGCCCCGCAGGCGGAAGAAGCGCTGCGCGAGTGGAAAACAGCAGCAGGAGCACGTGCAGCGGCGGGAGCATGCGCGGCGGCAAGAGCGCGCGGCGGCGGGAGCGCGAGGTGGTGGGAGCGCACGGCAGCGGGGCAGGTAGATATTTACGATTTGGTTGCTTAAGAGTAGCTCGCATACTGAAAAAGTGTGAGCACCCTTGGGCTAAAGCAGAGGAATTTTACAAAAAGTTTAAAAAAGGACCTTGAAACCACCAAACCAAGAGGTCAAAAAGAATTTAAGAAAATAAAAGATCAAGGACAGAATCTCCAGGAAAGACCGATTTCCCCGCTGGAATGGCTCCAACGAACCTGGAGGAAGATCTTGAAGAGCAGAAACACGGAAATCAGGTGCCACTCAAGTAATGTTAAATGGGCTAAATTCACCCAATAAACGAAATAAACTATTTAACAAAACTAAAAAGAATAGATACGATATTGTGGCCCTACAAGAAACGCACATTTCACAAAAACATGTTGCACATTTGGGCCAGAAGAATATGTAGGTAAAAAATTCTATTGTTTTCAGTGGGGGAAAAAAAGAGGGGTGGTAAAGGTAAAGGTTTTCCTTGTCGACTCTGGGAAGTGGTGCTCATCTCAATTTCTAAGCCGAAGAGCTGGCATTGTCCATAGACACCTCCAAAGTCGTGTGGCCAGAATGACTGCATAGAGCACCTTCACCTTCCTCCAGAAGCGGTAGCAATCTACTTACATTCGCATGTTTTCAAACTGCTAGGTTGGCAGGAGCTGGGGCCAATAGCGGAAGCTCACCCTGCTCCCTGGATTCCATCTGCCAACCTTTCGGTCAGTAAGCTTGACCTGGGTATCAGCTGCATTAAGATCACTACTGACCGAAAGGTCATGGGTTCGAAGCCAGCCCAGGTTGGAGTGAGCTTCTGGCCTATTGTGTAGCATGTTGTCGACCTTTGCAACCTGAAAGACAGTTGCACCTGTCAAGTAGGAAATTTAGGTACCACCTATGTCTGGGGTGGCTAATTTTTTTTTAAAAAAATTAAAATTTTATTTTTCAACATCCATACAAGCATATATACATAAACAACATAAACAACAGTGTGCCCTGTGAACGTGACCCTCCCCCCTCACAAACATCCACGCCCCTCCACCCCTGCTGAGGGTTACATCTTGGTTTTCTTCTTCCTCCTCTTCTGCAAGCTTCTCGGACAGTTTACATTACATCTTAAATAATAACTCCAACTTATTGCTAATGGTTTGATCCCGGGTTCTCCATACGATGTATCCTCTCACCCGGTCCCACCGTCCCAACAGCTGTTGCAATTTGTCCTCATGTAATTGATTGACCTTCATCTCCATAATTTCGAATTGAATGTGTTCTACCAAATACCGCAGCCAATTGTCTATTGTCCATTTCGTGGAGTCCTTCCATCCTAAAACCACCACGGCCTGGGCGCTTTCTATCATTGCTGACTTAATTTCCGAGTGTTCACCCATCTTGTTCTTTTTAACCAACACCGCCATCTCTTTTGTGATGGTCCATTTTATATTCAAAGCTCTGTTTATCTCCCCTTCTACCTCTTTCCAGAATCTTTGGACTACCTCGCATTCCCATAGTAGGTGCATATAAACCCCTTTATCTCGGCAGCCGTGCCAGCATCGAGAACTTGCATTTTGGGAGATATATGTTAATTGGCCGGAGTACGATACCACTTATGCAGTAGTTTCCTCCTTGTTTCCCCTCACTCGTGTTCTTAAGTTTGGCAATATCCCCCACTATCCTCTCCATCTCTGCTTCTGAGACTTGCAATTCCCTCTCCCACATTGTGGTTAACTCTTCTACAGTACGGTGGGGTGGCTAATTTAACAAAATTTACGAGGCCATAAATAAATCCTCAGCAAAAGCATGCGGGGAATGTGTAAAGTACTTCATCAGTGTCACAGATGGATGGTGAAGCGACAGCTCCCCTGGTGGCCAGAAGTTGGAATGTTAAATAGCCTCTGACCATCTGTCTATATGTGTTGTGTGTCTATGGCATTGAATGTTTGCCATGTATGTGTACATTGTAATCCGCCCTGAGTCCCCTGTGGGGTGAGAAAGGCGGAATATAAATACTGTAAACAACAACAACAACAACAATAATTTGTATCAGAAACACGCCAAAATGTTTTCAAAGTGGTGCTTGCTCCAGTTCAGATCCTGCTTCCAGCTGAAAGAGACCCATAGAATGACAAACCCTGCGCAATGAGGGCAACCAGGAGCTGTTCACCTAGTATACAAGAGTGTGCAACTCTGTGTGTAATAATAATACCCGAGAAGCTCCACATGCAAGGTAGGAAGGGGGCTCAAAGTATGTGCATAGTGAGCTGTATCCAATTCATACACAGGTTTGGAAGGCAAGGAATGAAACCTTGATTCCTAACCTGCGCAGAAAAGGCTTCTGGGCAATCATTGACAGGGCAAGCACCGGCTCTACCTGTTTCCTGGCCTTCTTTCAAGGCTCTCTGACCAGCAGGACGTTCCTATCTGATGGGTCCTTTGCCACCTGCCTTGGCACGAGCCCATCGGCTGCAGGTGGCTCATGACCTGCGAGAGAAGCAAACACTTGCGTGCCTGCGGCTAAAACATTTCACAGCGAAACAGCTTTAGCCTAATACCCGCAGGAAAGGGTTTAAGCCAGGCCTGGGCCAGCTCTGGCCCTCCCCCCCCCCTCCAGGTATTTTGGACTTCAACTCCCACCATTCCTAACAGCCTGCAGGCTGATTGACGATGTAGATACCCTCACTGGTTGACTTTGTAGCTGCAAGGCTACTCAAGGCTAATCAAGCTTGCTAATTGCAACATTGGCACTGTTCTTCAAACAGACAAGGGGGCTGGATTGGATGGCAGGTTCGCACCTTGGGAGTGATCCTGGACTCATCGGTGAGCCAGGTCTCGGCGGTGGCCAGGGGAGCTTTGGCACAGTTAAAACCTGTACCTTGGGAAGTCTGACTTGGCCACGGTGGTCCACGCTCTTGTTACATCCCAAATAGACTACTGCAACAATCTCTACATGGGGTTGCCTATGAAGACTGCTCGGAAGCTGCAATTAGTCCAACGCTCAGCAGCCAGGTTACTAACAGGAGCGGGGTACAGGGAGCGAACAACTCCCTTGTTGCGCCAGCTCCACTGGCAGCCAATTAGCTTCCGAGCACTATTCAAACTGCTGGTGTTAACCTACAAAACCCTATACGGTTCTGGCCCAGTTTACCTGTTCTCCCCTATGAACTATCAGGGCTATTGAGATCTTCTGGGGGGCTCTCAGTCCCGCCACTTTCTCAATTGTGTCTGGCAGGAATGAGAGACAGGGCCTTCTCTGTGGTGGCCCCTCGGCTATGGCACTCTCTCCCGATTGAGATCAGGTCTGCCCCCTCCCTCCTGTCCTTTAGGACAGTGTTTCCCAACCAGTGTGCCGTGGCACACTAGTGTGCCGTGAGCGATCATCAGGTGTGCCGTGGGAAATTGGAACCTCCAATACCCTTTCTTCCCCCTCCTGCCGAACACTTTTTCTTTTCCACTGTGCAGACTTGCCCCACGACTCCCTCCCCCCCCCCCCCCAAGTGCTCTCTGGATATAGGCGAACTACAACTCCAAAACTCAAGGTCAATGCCCACCAAACTCTTCTAGTATTTTCTCTTGGTTATGGGAGTTCTGTGTGGGAAATTTGATTCCATTCCATCATTGGTGGAGTTCAGAATGCTCTTTGATTGCGGGTGAACTATAACTCCCAGCTGTTGAGCAAGACCTTCGTGTGTATCTTTCTGCCATTCCTGCCAGGATATCTATGTTGAGTTCATTGAAACAGGCCCAGGTTTCACACTGAGTGTATAAATACATTTAAAAACATATTAACTATATGTAACTGTGTTAGAGTGTCATTTTGTGTTATTTTGGTTGGTGGTGTGCCCCAGGATTTTGCAAATGTAAAAAGTGTGCCGCGGCTCAAAAAAGGTTGAAAAACACTGCTTTAGGAGGCTAGTGAAATCCTGGCTATGGAACGAAGCATTCCCAAAATAATGGCTGAGACCGGGCACAGAACAAAGTTATTGACCACACATACGGACTGAGTTGGACATCTCGGCGAGTTGGCTTATTTGTAATGTTATTCTATACGTATTTTAACCTTTTGTTGTTGTGTGATGTTTTTAGATTGTATTATGGCATTGAATCCTTGCTGTGAGCCGGTCTGGGGTGTCCCTCGACGGAGGCCGAGAAGATCGGGATAGCAAAGTTTTAAATATAAATAAAAATAAATAAATAAATAATACTGGTGGCCAGATTTTCTTCATGTTCATGGTTCCTTTCTTTCTGTTGACCTTGTTCACATGCTTCTTGTGGCTGTCAGTGGCCTCTCTTTGTGGTTGTGAGGGTGGTCCAGCATTTCTGTGTCCTCCAATAATCCTCTGTGTCCAGGTGGGTCCATCAGGGGACCTGCTATGGCTGACCTCTCTGGCTGAGTGACCCTGCAGTGCCTCCCATGCTCTGCCAAGAGATGCTTCCTTGCACTTTCCCAGGCTGAAGGGCTATGGAGTATATTTATGCAAGGGGATCCACTAGTGCAGCGTTTCCCAACCAGTATGCCATGGCACACTAGTGTGCTGTGAGCGATCATCAGGTGTGCCGTGGGAAATTGGAACCTCCGGTACCCTTTCTTCCCCCTCCTGCCGAACACTTTTTCTTCTCCACTCGGGCTCCCTTCTTCCCAGCCTCGCTCTGCTCGCTTTGCCTGGCTTTGCTCTGGGGCAAGTCTGCGCAGTATCGCCCGCATGGGTCACGCCTTCCTCCCTCCCCCCTCCCCTTGTGAACATGCTCACGCTGCCCCCTCAGATCAAAATGACAGCAGAAGCGGCAGTGGAGAAGAAAAAGTAAGTGTTGGGCAGGAGGGGGAAGAAAGGGCGCGAAGGGGGAGGGGGAGGAAGAGGTCTCTGTCGAAAGCTGGCATGGGCAAACTTGGGCCTTCCAGGTGTTTTGGGCTCCAACTCCCACCATTCCTAGCAGCCTCAGGCCCTTTTCCTTTCCCCCCCTCAGCCACTTAAGCAGTAAAGGGCCTCAGGCTGTTAGGAATGGTGGGAGTTGGAGTCCAAAGCACCCAGAGGGCCGAAATTTTCCCATGCCTGTTTTAGGGACCTTAAAGTGGTGAGCCTCCTTCCAACGTTGCGATTCTGGATAGAAAACAAACAACAACATAACATTGTTTGAGTCCACAGTGCTCTCTGGGTGTAGGTGAACTACAACTTCCAAACTCAAGGTCGATTCCCAAGCAAACCCTTTCAGTACTTTCTGTTGGTAATGAGAGTTCAATATGCCAAATTTGGTTCAATTCCATTGTTGCAAGAGTTCAGGATGCTCTTTGATTGTGTGTTAACTATAAATCCCAGAAACTGTTTGCTTCCTTCCCAAATGTCAAGGTCTATTTCCCCCAAACTCCATCTGTGTTCACATTTGGGCATATTGAGTATTCATGCCAAGTTTGGTCCTGATCCAACATTGTTTGAGTCCACAGTGCTCTCTGGATATAGGTGAACTACAACTCCAAAACTCAATGCCTACCAAACTCTTACAATATTTTCTCTTGGTTATGGGAGTTCTGTGTGGGAAGTTTGTGTCTTTCTGCCATTCCTGCCAGGATATCTATGTTGTGTTCATCGGAACAGGCCCAGGTTTCACACTGAGTGTATAAATACATTAAAAAACATATTAACTATATGTATTACTGTGTTAGAGTGTCATTTTGTGTCCTTTTGGTTGGTGGTGTGCCCCAGGATTTGGCCAATGTAAAACATGTGCCGCGGCTCAAAAAAGGTTGGAAAACACTGCCCGAGTGTTTTTTTCCCGCGTGGGAGAGGGTCCTGTGATGAGTTTCCAAGGAAATGAGTGGGGGGAGGGCTAAATGTGTGTGTCCCACCCCCTCCCAAAAAATCTGGAAGCCTTGGCCCCGCCCTTTGCCCCGCCCCTTGAGCTCACTTCCTCCACGGGCGGCCCACGGGAGAAGGAGGAGGAGCAGCGTCCACGGAGCGAGCGAGCCAGCCAGCCAGGCGACCCCCGCCCCACGCCTCCCTCCCACCCATGTCGGCCTCTGCAGAGCTGCTCCGTGGGCACCCTTTCGTGCAGGTAAACAAACCCACAGGCACGAGGGGGCCACCAGATCCAGGCAACACCCCCCCCCCCAAGCTAAAACCCAACCTCAGTGCCTCTGTGCATGTGCAAAGGGCCAGGAGGAGGCAGGTACCTTATAGCAAAGCACAGCATGCATTAGAGCAGGCCTGGGCAAACTTGGGCCCTCCCCGGGTGTTTGGACTCCAACTCCCACAATTCCTAACAGCCGGCCGGCTGTTGGGAATGGGAGTTGGAGTCCAAACACCTGGAGGGAGGGGAGGGCCCAAGTTGGCCCAGGCCTGCCTGGAAAGGGAAGAGATCCAGGGCGGAATGGGCTTTGCAACAACGCCAAACACATTGTATCCTTTCCCGTCTTCCCTGTGGAACGTGGACTGTCTACAGAGGTCACGACCCCGATTCCCCATCCCGAGGCCTCTGCTGCGCTGATGCGCATCTCTCATTCCAATCCTCGCAAAGCAAGCGGTCCTCCTAGGCCATTCCCACGCTCAGTGTCATCCAGTCGCCTTCCCGGACTCTCGAATCGTTTCCAGGCATGGTCATCCTTGTACCTTGAGGATGACGGTCTTCCAGATGCCGTGTCCTGGCGGCGGGTCCGTAGGTGGGTGTAGAGCCCTATTCTTGACCCACACGTTCTCCATCTATTTCCAGACAAGGCGGTCCCGGTCAGGGTTGATTTGATGCGCCTTCTTCCCCTTGGCACGTATCTCTCTTTTGCCCTCCGTTCATGCCTTTTCAAATTCCGCAGCACTGCTAGTCACAGCTGACCTCCAGCTGGAGCGCTCAAGGGCCAGGGCTTCCCAGTTCTCAGTGTCTATTTATGTATTTACTTCATTTCTATTCCACCCTTCTCACCCCGCAGGGGACTCAGGGCGGATTACAATGTACACATTACATTTAGACACACAAACACACAAGGCAGACAGAGGCAATTTAACATCTGGCCACCAGGGGGAGCGGTCGCACTCCTTCATTCCTCAACGTGTTTCCTGGAGGTCTTTTTTTATGGCCTCGTAAATCAGTTAAATTTGGCCTCCCCACTAAGTGGTACCTTTAATTTCCTACTTGACAGATGCAACTGTCTTTCGGGTTGCAAAGGTCGACAACAGGCTACACAATAGGTCGAGAGCTCACCTCGACCCGAGCAGGCCTCGAACTCATGACCTTCTGGTCAGTAGATATCTTATGCAGCTGACACCCGGTGTATGCCACAATTCTGCAGCACTGCTGGTCACAGCTGACCTCCAGCTGGAGCGCTCAAGGGCCAGGGCTTCCCAGTTCTCTGTGTCTATGCCACAATTCCGCAGCACTGCTGGTCACAGCTAAGTGTTTGAAGATCGGGACATTTTTAGGGAGACCAAGGGGCTTCTTTATAAAGCCGTTGCCCTCCCAACCCCGTTCTAAACCTGCGAAACGTGGACTGTATATAGATGTGATACACAACTCCTGGAACGATTCCATCAGCGCTGCCTCCGAAAAATCCTGCAAATCTCTTGGGAAGAGAGGCGGGGAAATGCCAGCGTGCTGGAAGAAGAAGCCATGCTCCTCCGCCATCAACTCTGCTGGACTGGCCACATTGTCGAAATGCCCAAAGATCCCCATGTCCTGAAGCAGTTACTCTACTCCCAACTCAAGAATGAGAAATGTAATATTGGTGGACAGGAGAAGAGAGTGAAAGATGGGTTTAAAGCCAACCTTAAAAACTGTAGCATAGACACAAGAACTGGGAAGCCCTGGCCCTTGAGCGCTCTAGCTGGAGGTCAGCTGTGACCAGCAGTGCTGTAGAATTTGAAGAGGGCGAAAGGAAGAAACATGCCAAGAGGAAAGAGGCGCATCAAGCCAACCCTGACCGGGACCGCCTTCCATCTGGAAACCGATGTCCTCACCTCAAGAGAATATTCGGGTCAAAAATAGGGGTGCACAGCCACCTACGGACCCACCGCCCGGATACCGCACTTGGAGGACCATCATCCTTAAGCGGTGAGGGATCGCTTAAGTAAGTAAGTCAGTCCGAATAACATTGTCTTCCAAGTGCGGTGTCCTGGCAGTGGGTATGTAGCCCTATTCTTGATCCGCATGTTCTCCTGCAGTGAGGACATCGATTTCCAGAGAGAAGGTGGTCCCGGTCAGGGTTGGCTTGACTCGCCTTCCTCTTCGTACGTTTTCTCCCTTTTGCCCTCCATTTGAATCCCGCAGCACTGATAGTCACAGCTGACCTCCAGCTAGAGCGCTCAAGGGCCAGGGCTTCCCAGTTCTCGGTGTCTGTGCCACAGCTTTTAAGATTGGTTTTGAGCCCATCTTCAAATCTCTTTTCCTGCCTACCAACGTTATGTTTCCCGTTCTTAAGTTGAGTGTATAGTAACTGCTTTGGGAGATGGTGTTTGGGCATTCGGACAATGTGGCCGGTCCAGCGGAGTTGATGGCGGAGGAGCATGGCTTCAGTGCTGGTGGTCATTGCTTCTTCTTCCAGCATGCTGGCATTTCCCCACCTGTCTTCTTCCCAAGAGATTGGCAGGATTTTTCAGAGGCAGAGCTGAAAGATAAAATTCAATATTATTAATTCAGTATTAAGCAAGAAAGACACTGAATATAAACAACCACACTATGATTAGGCAAAAGCGTCCTCAGGACAGTCAACTGCAACCTCAGAAATTAGTCTTGCCTGGCTTTTCAATGCTTCCAGTGCAAAAAGAGAGACCTTGTGTTGGAAAGCACAACCTTCTTCAAGCCTCCTCGAGTCATGTGTTTATCTACGATTCTGTTCGTTTACTGCATTGTATATACAGTAGAGCCAGTGTTTTTCAACCTTTTTTGAGCCGTTGCACATTTTTTACATTTACAAAATCCTGGGGCACACCACCAACCAAAATGACACAAAATGACACTCTAACACAGTCATACATATAGTTAATATGTTTTTAAATGTATTTATACACTCAGTGTGAAACCTGGGCCTGTTTCAATGAACACAACATAGATATCCTGGCAGGAATGGCAGAAAGACAAACTTCCCACACAGAACTCCCATAACCAAGAGAAAATACTATAAGAGTTTGGTGGGCATTGACCTTGGGTTTCGGAGTTGTAGTTCACCTATATCCGGAGCGCACTGTGGACTCAACAATGTTGGATCAGGACCAAACTTGGCATGAATACTCAATATGCCCAAATGTGAACACAGATGGAGCTTGGGGAAAATAGACTTTAACATTTGGGAGTTACAGTTTCTGGGATTTATAGTTAACACACAATCAAAGAGCATCCTGAACTCTTGCAACAATGGAATTGAACCAAACTTGGCATATTGAACTCTCATTACCAACAGAAAGTACTGAAAGGGAATTGACCTTGAGTTTGGAAGTTGAGTTTGGAAGTTGTAGTTCACCTACACCCAGAGAGCACTGTGGACTCAAACAATGTTATGTTATGTTGTTTTCTATCCAGAATCACAGTGTTGGAAGGAGGCTCACCACTTTAAGGTCCCTAAAACAGGCATGGGAAAACTTCGGCCCTCTGGGTGCTTTGGACTTCAACTCCCACCATTCCTAACAGCCTGAGGTCCTTTCCTGCTTAAGTGGCTGAGGGGGAGAAAAAGTGCCTGAGGCTGCTAGGAATGGTGGGAGTTGGAGTCCAAAACACCTGGAAGGTCCAAGTTTTCCCATGCCAGCTTTCGACAGAGACCTCTTCCTCCCCCTTTGCACCCTTTCTTCCCCCTCTTGCCCAACACTTACTTTTTCTTCTACACTGCCGCTTCTGCCGCCATTTTGATCTGAGGGGCAGCGTGAGTGTGTTCAGGAGGGGAGGGGGGAGGGAGGAAGGCATGACCTGTGCGGGCGCTACTGCGCAGACTCACCCCAGAGGAAAGCGAGCAGAGCGAAGCTGGGAAGAAGGGAGCCCGAGTGGAGAAGAAAAAGTGTTCGGCAGGAGGGGGGAGAAAGGGGATTGGAGGTTCCAATTTCCCACGGCACACCTGATGATCGCTCACAGCACACTGGTTGGGAAACACTGGTATATACAGTAGAGTCTCGCCTATCCAACATAAACTGGCCGGTAGAGCGTTGGATACGCGAAAACGTTGGATAATAATACGGAGGAATGAAGGAAAAGCCTATTGAACGTCAAATTACGTTAATGATTTTACGAATTAAGCACCAAAACTTAGACTGCGTTGGATAATACAGAACGTTGGATGAGCGAAGGTTGGATAAACAAGACTGCTGTACGTTCTGGTATGCAGCTTCCCTTGCTCTCTGTTTCCTGAGAGGTTGTGGGAGGGGCTGCAGACCATGTGATCAGCTCTGAGATGATCACACACTGCTCAGACTCCATTAGACTCTGAGACTGCTCAGAACTCAGGCTCCATTAGTCTTGGTGGGAGATGAAGTCCAAAACACCCGAAGGACTGGAGTTTGCGCATGCCTGGACTAAACCAATTTGAAAATTTGGAGTTATTGAAGTTTGACCTCTCTCTCCTTCCTTCCCTTTGTGCCACTGGCAGACCCCCGCACAGGTGGCGGACCAGTCCGGCCCTGGCGACGGAGGCCTGGCTGTGGCAGAGGAAGAGGAGGAGGACCTGATGGACGGCGGGGAGGAAGACTCCCGAGTCTGGACCCCACAGGAGAAGTCCCTGCACGAGGCGCGGCTGAAGGCCAAGGCCAAGCGGAGGCTGCGACGCACCTCCTCGCGCGACTCCAACCGGGAGTCCCTCTCGGAGGCCGGGGAGCCCGGCCCCGACCCCAGCAGCCCCAAGGACAAGAGCCACGACCGCAAGTCCCGCATGGGCAAGGGCCGGGGCCTGCCCAAGAAAGGTGTGACTCTTTCGGGAAGGGTTGGGCGGGTCTCTGTTGGGAGGGCTTTGATTGTGTTTTTCCTGCATGGCAGCACGTTAGAATGGATGACCTTTGCAGTCTCTTCTAAATCTAGGAGAGCGAAATTGCCATTTTTCATAACAGGCATGGGTCAACTTCAGCCCTCCCTCCAGGTGTTTCGGACTTCAACTCCCACCATTCCTAACAGCTGGCAGGATGTTAGGAATTGTGGGAATTGAAGTCCAAAACATCTGGAGGGCCCAAGCTTGCCCATGAATTAGAAGGGACTCCAGAGGACATCCAGCCTGACCCCAAGTTTTACTGGGAGAGCCACAGCTAAAGGCATCCCTGGAAAGTGACCATTCTGCAACCTCCAACGAAGGAGAATTCGACACCTTTTTTGGGGGGGGGGGGGGAGATATTTTTCTTGTACTGTTCAAACAGTTTGTTTGCTTTGCCCAATGTTCAATAATAGACACAGACGCAACACTCCCACCCCCAAAGGTCATTCATTGTACTGAATGTCAGGACATAAGTAAAGCAGACCTGATAGGTGGCCACCCAACCCATTTCAGGGCGGTTTCCAAGTAACATCGCCAAAACATACAGAGTAAACAGCATGTCATAAAATTAACAAAACAACATAAGCATTAAATTATCACAGTAACACACACACACACACATATAAAATAATCCTGCCTGTTCAGAGCAATTAAAGGCCAAGGCCAAGGCCCGGGAATTAAGTACAGTGCTATAACAGGCTAACAACAATATTATTATTTATTTAAATCAGTGGTTCCCAAACTTTTTTGGCCTGCCGTCCCCTTTCCAGAATAAAATATTACTCACCGCCCCCCTAGAAATTAATTTTTTAAAATTTTAATAGCAATTAAACAGAAAGATATATATGTATTAATATTTCTACCCTTTTCGTAAAATATAATAAACAAAATTGTAAATTAGAAACATTGACGTTTGAAATTATGAAACTATTTATTGAACTTAGAATAGGAAGGTAATCCAAAAAAAAATAAAACATTCAAAATTGTCTTAATGAGAAGGATGAACCTGGCCTGCTGCTACCAGTCTAGGAATCCTCAACTCGATTGTCGTCAGCAGGAATCTCAAATCATCGCAATTGACTATTTTGTTTCTTTTTTGTTAATAATTGGTTACTGCACTTCCATTTTTTTTAAAACATTATTAGTTGTTATAAGAAGGGAACCCCAAAGGTATTACTATTATTATTACCCCTTGATTGGCGAGAGGAGGAGGAGGACGCAGGAGGAGGAAAGAAGAGAGAGAGACACACACAGCAATGGATGGTAGCCTGTCAGCTGGCTCACGCCACCGCCCCCACCACCCCCTTACAGGGGTTCAGCACCCCCCAAATTCTCCTGGGCCTTCCAGCACCCCCCTATATTGCCCTACCACCCACCAGGGGGTGGTACCGCCCACTTTGGGAACCACTGATTTAAAACTTTTATATCCCGATCTTTCCGGCAGGAACAGGTCACTGTTTTGGGGGTTGTCAGTGTGGATTGTTATTAAGTGCAGGACAAGGTCTTTAGACACTGCACCCATTTATTACTATTATTATTATTATTATTATATCCTGCTTTATCTCTCCCAAAGGAGACTCAAAGCGGCATCAAGTTCTTCTTGAGGCACAGTCTGAGCTTTTAACGTACGCAGCTGTGAGTCCACGTTGTGGAGAGGAAAACAAACAAACAAACAAAAAAACCTAGCATTCAAGGCCTTTCGAGGTCAGGGTCCCCCATATCTAAGAGACCGTTTAACGCCACTCCACCACCAGAGACTGCCACGGTCCGCTCATGAGAATCTTCTCTATGTCCCTGGCCCTAGAGAGGTCCGTTTGGAGTCCGCAAGACAGAGATCCTTCTCAATTGCAGCCCCAATCTTGTGGAACTCCCTCCCGCCAGACGAAAGAGCTACTCCTGATCTACATACATGTTTAGGGGCACTTAAGACATGGCTTTTCAGAAGAGCCTATGATTGTTAGTAACAAGCTGTGACTATGTAACCTGTTTATTTTTATTGTGTAAGTCACCCAGAGCACCTTTGGTGGAGGGTGACTCAGAAAGAAAAACAAAAACAACAAAACCAACAAAACAACAAAACAAAAAAGTGGGATATAAATAGAGATCAAACTTAAATATATTATTATTATTTATATCTTGCTCTATCTGCCCAAAAGGGAACTTAGAGTGTCTAGTACAGGGGTACTCATTAGGTAGATCGCGATCTACTGGTAGATCACATAGGGCGTCCTAGTAGATCGCAGGCAGGGTGAGAGGAAGGCTCAGTCCCGTCCCGCAGGCTCCCAACGCCGCCCAGGTGCAGAAGGAGGTTGGACTGGATGGTCCTTGGAGGTCTCCTATTCTAGGAACCCGTTGTTGTTGTTGTTATTATTATTATCAGAGGCTGAATGGCCATCTGTGAGGAATGCTTTGATTGTTTTTCCCTAACCCTAACCCTTATGGCAGAAGGAGGTTGGACTGGATGGCCCTTGGAGGTCTCCTCCTATTCTAGGAACCCATTGTTGTTGTTGTTATTATTATTATTATCAGAGGCTGAATGGCCATCTGTGAGGAATGCTTGGATTGTGTTTTTCCTAACCTAACCCTAATGGCAGAAGGAGGTTGGACTGGATGGCCCTTGGAGGTCTCCTCCTATTCTAGGAACCCATTGTTGTTGTTGTTATTACTATTATTATTATTATCAGAGGCTGAATGGCTATCTGTGAGGAACGCTTGGATTGTTTTTCCCTAACCCTAACCCTAATGGCAGAAGGAGGTTGGACTGGATGGTCCTTGGAGGTCTCCTCCTATTCTAGGAACCCATTGTTGTTGTTGTTATTATTATTATTATCAGAGGCTGAATGGCCATCTGTGAGGAATGCTTGGATTGTTTTTCCCTAACCCTAACCCTAATGGCAGAAGGAGGTTGGACTGGATGGCCCTTGGAGGTCTCCTTCTACTCTAGGAACCCCTGTTGTTGTTGTTGTTGTTATGGCTCTCACTGAAATAGATTTCCAAATATTTTCCTTTTATGGCTCTCTGAGTACTGGGTAGATAGATCATTTTGACTTGGTTGTTTTATAAGTAGCTCACGTGCTGAAGAGGTGTGAGCACCCCTGGTCTAGTACTACTACACGCAAAGCAGTAATATACTACATTTATCTTAGCCAAAAGGCTGGGGTGTGTTGATATGATTAGAGGACTAATAATAATAATAATAATAATCTTTATTTATACCCCGGGGACTCGGGGCGGCTTACATGAGGCCAAGCCCAGAAGTGCATTTCAATACAGTAACATAAAAGACACAAAGCAACATTACAGTAAAATAATAATTATTAAAAATATAAAATAAAAATCAAACACAAAATAAAATAAACAGTGCAAAATAATACAATAGAGAAAACGAACACAATCATAATGAGCGGGCCACATGTGCAAGACACAATGATTAAAAAACAACAACTAAGGATGAAATAAAATTAACAACCTATAATCTATCTCGTATCTATCCACATCTAAATCTATATAATCAAAACAACTATAGTAATAGCTATAGTAATAGTAATGATAACTTATTTGGGTTGTTGTGAGTTTTTGGGACTGCACGGGCAGCCAGAGAGCTGTAGTTCCTCATTGACTGCAAGCGCCAAGAGCTCAGGGAGCCACAGCTACTCAAATGAAGCCACCGCATCAGAGCTGTGCAGTGCGTATGTGCTTGGTGTGCTCCTTTCCCGATGAGATGCCCACCCTTCGTATATTCACCTGCTCCCTCCCCATTCCCTTCCCTTTTCTGCTTGACTTTCAGGTGGGGCCGGGGGCAAAGGCGTGTGGGGAGCTCCCGGCGTGGTCTACAGCTACCAGGAGCCCGACGCCCGGGACCCCAACTACGACGAAGTGGCCCAGGTATGCTTTGGGGTCCTGCAGGTGCTTCCTTGACTTCTCTTGTTGGCCAGAATCAGGGAGACTTTCACGCAGCATTAAGTCAACGCTGAAGGCAGCAACGGCGCTCTTGCCCTCGCTATCTCTGTTAACTCGGACTTTGGGTTCAGCAGACTTCACTTGGAGGTTGTTGGCACAGGTATTGGAAGGCGTTGGAGTCTGTCTCCGCCTGGAGAGTGGCAGCAAGCAAAACAGCTGCTGGGCCGCATAATAGTTGGGGATAGTGCAGACGTGGCCCTGCCTGCTGGAGGGCTGGCCTGGCAAGGAACCACCACCAGGTGGCACTGTTTCTCTTGGAATCATGGACGAATAGAATTGGAAGAGACCATCTAGTCCAGGCCTGGGCAAACTTTGGCCCTCCAGGTGTTTTGGACTACAACTCCCACAATTCCTAACATGCCTTCTTTATATAAGCTGCTATTCAATGGTCAAAGGCAAGGTCCCACGGCCAAGTCTTGAGTTTACTTCTAAAGGACAGAAGGGAGGTGGCCAATCTGATGTCTTTGGGGAGGAAATTCCACAGGCGGGGAGCTACTGTTGAGAAGGCCCTGTCTCTCGTCTCCACCAATCGCATTTGCGCTGGCGGTGGGATCGAGAGCAGGGTCTCTCCAGATTATCTTAACCTTTGTGATGATTCGTAGTAGGAGATACATTCGGGCATGTAGTCTGGGCCAGAACCATTTAGAGCAGGGCTGTCCAACTTCTACCGGCCCAGGGGCCTGAATTCCGGTCACTGATGACCTGGGGGGCCGCAGGGTCTGCCCCGCCCCCGGCTCTGCCCCCTCCCTGCCCCGGCTCCGCCCTCTCCCCTCTCCCCTTATTTTTATTTAATATTAAATATATTTAATTCCATCCTCCCCTCCCCCCTTATTTTTATTTAATATTAAATATATTTAATTCCATCCTCCCCTCTCCCCTTATTTTTATTTAATATTAAATATATTTAATTCCACCCTCCCCTCTCCCCTTATTTTTATTTAATATTAAATATATTTAATTCCATCCTCCCCTCTCCCCTTATTTTTATTTAATATTAAATATATTTAATTCCATCCTCCCTCCCCCTTATTTTAATTTAATATTAAATATATTTAATTCCTCCCCTCCCCCCTTATTTTAATTTAATATTAAATATATTTAATTCCATCCTCCCCTCTCCCCTTATTTTTATTTAATATTAAATATATTTAATTCCATCCTCCCTCTACCCTTATTTTTATTTAATATTAAATATATTTAATTCCACCCTCCCTCCCCCTTATTTTAATTTAATATTAAATATATTTAATTCCACCCTCCCCTCCCCCGTATTTTTATTGAATATTGGATTTATTTAATTCCATCCTCCTCCCCTTATTTTTATTTAATATTAAATATATTTAATTCCATCCTCCTCCCCTTATTTTTATTTAATATTAAATATATTTAATTCCATCCTCCCCTCCCCTTATTTTTATTTAATATTAAATATATTTAATTCCATCCTCCTCTCCCCTTATTTTTATTTAATATTAAATATATTTAATTCCATCCTCCCCTCTCCCCTTATTTTTATTTAATATTAAATATATTTAATTCCATCCTCCCTTCTCCCCTTATTTTAATGTATCCCATCTCCCCTTAATATTCTCGCGATACTTGCTCCGAACCCGGAAGTAGGTATTTTTTAAATTTTTATTATTTATTTTATTTTTCAATTTTTATTTTTTATTAAAAAGCTTAGGGGGCCGTAGGGAAGGGGCTGGGGGGCCATATACGGGCCCCGGGCCACCAGTTGGACAGCCCTGGTTTAGAGCTTTAAAGGTTTGAACCAGCACTTTGAATTGTGCTCGGTAGCAGATCGGCAGCCAGTGGAGCTGGTGTAACAGAGGAGTTGTATGCTCCCTGGATGCCGCTCCGGTGAGCAACCTGACTGCTGACGTTGGACTAGTTGAAGCTTCCTGGCAGTCTTCAAAGGCAGCCCCACTTAGAGAGCATTGCAGTAGTCTAATCGGGATGTAATAAGAGCGTGGACCACCATGGCCAAGTCAGACATATGTAAACATGGCTCTCATGTCTCTTCTCAACCTGCTCTTCTGCAGGGCGACACGGTCTACGCCACCGTGGTCCCAGAGCTGGAGGAAGGAGAGCTGGAGAAGACGGTGCATCCCATGGTGCTGGAGTACTTTGAGCATGGAGACACCTTGGAAGTGGTGGTGAGTGACAGGACAGGGGGTGTCGTTCTTGGGTGGCTTTGCGAGGGAGGCCAGTGGCCTAAGTGGGGTGGCTGACTCAAAAACTGGGTGAAGAAGAGAGACAGATCCCTGTTTGGTGGTGAAAAGGTTGTCAGCCTCCATCCATGTGGCTTGGTAGTTACCTTGGTCTGCTTCGGGCCTCTCATTAGGGTGTCTAAATCTTTTGATTCAGGCAGGCTTTTAAAGGAGGTCCTTAAGATCAAGTCAGGAGATGCTGGGGTTTTGAGTTTTGGAAAGGTTTTTATGGGTTTTAACTGATTTTTTTTTAAAAAAAAATACCAATCATATTTAGTTCTGTTTTAAAGTTTGTATACGAGTAGAATAGAATCACTTTATTGTTATTGTTGTACTCTAGACCAGGAAAAGCCCCGAGGCTTTAAAACACCACACAGCTGAGTAAAAATGCAAGCATTTTTGAAGACTATTAAAAAGCATTAGCAGTTAAAAAAAACACTCCATAGAAAAAGGTAAATCGAAATAAGTAGAAAGTAGGCCTCGGCAATCATGGTTTTTAATGGTTCTAAAGTACTTACAAAACTAAAGTTCTGGTGGTGAACACAAGGTGGCGCTGGTGCTTTGCTTCTACAGTGTTGCTAAAGTTCTGGTGGTGAACATTTCAGAACTCTTAACAAAACTTTCAAAACTTCATTATAAATGGCAGTTCCTAATTGGTTCTGTCTTTAAAATTGCCAATAATGAAATAATAATGAAGTTTTGAAAGTTTTGTTAGAGTTCTGAAATGTTCACCACCAGACCTTTAGCAACACTGTAGAAGCAAAGCACCAGCGCCACCTAGTGTTCACCACCAGCGCCACCTAGTGTTCACCACCAGAACTTTAGCAACACTGTAGAAGCAAAGCACCAGCGCCACCTAGTGTTTACCACCAGAACTTTAGCAACACTGTAGAAGC
Source organism: Anolis apletophallus (assembly GCA_030556195.1). Taxonomy (NCBI): domain Eukaryota; kingdom Metazoa; phylum Chordata; class Lepidosauria; order Squamata; family Anolidae; genus Anolis; species Anolis apletophallus. The sequence continues at coordinate 113,709,847 of JARBWK010000012.1, read as the reverse complement.
AAAGCACCAGCGCCACCTAGTGTTCACCACCAGAACTTTAGCAACACTGTAGAAGCAAAGCACCAGCGCCACCTAGTGTTTACCACCAGAACTTTAGCAACACTGTAGAAGCAAAGCACCAGCGCCACCTAGGGTTCACCACCAGAACTTTAGCAACACTGTAGAAGCAAAGCACCAGCGCCACCTAGTGTTTACCACCAGAACTTTAGAAACACTGTAGAAGCAAAGCACCAGCGCCACCTAGTGTTCACCACCAGAACTTTAGCAACACTGTAGAAGCAAAGCACCAGCGCCACCTAGGGTTCACCACCAGAACTTTAGCAACACTGTAGAAGCAAAGCACCAGCGCCACCTAGGGTTCACCACCAGAACTTTAGCAACACTGTAGAAGCAAAGCACCAGCGCCACCTAGTGTTCACCACCAGAACTTTAGCAACACTGTAGAAGCAAAGCACCAGCGCCACCTAGTGTTCACCACCAGAACTTTAGCAACACTGTAGAAGCAAAGCACCAGCGCCACCTAATGTTCACCACCAGAACTTTAGCTACGCCTGTAGAAGCAAAGCACCAGCGCCACCTAATGTTCACCACTAGAACTTTAGCAACACTGTAGAAGCAAAGCACCAGCGCCACCTAATGTTCACCACTAGAACTTTAGCAACACTGTAGAAGCAAAGCACCAGCGCCACCTAATGTTCACCACCAGAACTTTAGCAACACTGTAGAAGCAAAGCACCAGCGCCACCTAATGTTCACCACCAGAACTTTAGCAACACTGTAGAAGCAAAGCACCAGCGCCACCTAATGTTCACCACTAGAACTTTAGCAACACTGTAGAAGCAAAGCACCAGCACCAGCGCCACCTAATGTTCACCACTAGAACTTTAGCAACACTGTAGAAGCAAAGCACCAGCGCCACCTAATGTTCACCACTAGAACTTTAGCAACACTGTAGAAGCAAAGCACCAGCGCCACCTAATGTTCACCACCAGAACTTTAGCAACACTGTAGAAGCAAAGCACCAGCGCCACCTAATGTTCACCACTAGAACTTTAGCAACACTGTAGAAGCAAAGCACCAGCGCCACCTAATGTTCACCACCAGAACTTTAGCAACACTGTAGAAGCAAAGCACCAGCGCCACCTAATGTTCACCACTAGAACTTTAGCAACACTGTAGAAGCAAAGCACCAGCGCCACCTAATGTTCACCACTAGAACTTTAGCAACACTGTAGAAGCAAAGCACCAGCGCCACCTAATGTTCACCACCAGAACTTTAGCAACACTGTAGAAGCAAAGCACCAGCGCCACCTAATGTTCACCACCAGAACTTTAGCAACACTGTAGAAGCAAAGCACCAGCGCCACCTAATGTTCACCACTAGAACTTTAGCAACACTGTAGAAGCAAAGCACCAGCGCCACCTAGTGTTCACCACCAGAACTTTAGCAACACTGTAGAAGCAAAGCACCAGCGCCACCTAATGTTCACCACCAGAACTTTAGCAACACTGTAGAAGCAAAGCACCAGCGCCACCTAGGGTTCACCACCAGAACTTTAGCAACACTGTAGAAGCAAAGCACCAGCGCCACCTAGTGTTCACCACCAGAATTTTAGCAACACTGTAGAAGCAAAGCACCAGCGCCACCTAGTGTTCACCGCCAGAACTTTAGTTTTGTAAGTACATCTATATGCGACCACTTGCTGGTCTGGTCCGAAGCTTTGGGCTGGAATGCTATCAGTACGCTGATGACACCCAGCTCGTTCTGAAAATGGAAGGCTGACCGGACTCCATACCCTCTTGTTTCCAACAGTGTCTTGAAGCCATTACTGGTTGGCTGCGTGCCAGTAGATTGAGGGTGAATCCAGCAAAAACTGAGATACTGTGGCTGGGCTGCCCGGTGGGCGGGGAGGTCCGACTGCCTAGCTTGGATGGTGAGGCATTATACCTGACATCCTCAGTTAAGAGTCTTGGGATCGTCTTAGACCCGTTTGTCGATGGAAGCCCAGGTCTGACAGCAAAACTGCTTTTTCCATCTGTGGCAAGCTAGGCGTCTGGCCCCCTACCTTTCCAGGGACGATCTGGCCACGGTGCTCCAAGCCACAGTCATCTCGAGACTGGACTACTGTAACGCCCTTTACATTGGCCTGCCCTTGTCAGTGATCTGGAAACTAAAGCTCGTCCAGAATGCCACTGCACGACTTCTCACTGGGACTCCAGTGAGATGTCACATAACACCCATCCTCCAGCAGCTTCATTGGCTTCCGGTTGAGCACCAGATCACTTGCAAGGTGATGGTGTCAACCTTCAAGGCCTTGCATGGTCTGGGGCCGCTGTATCTGAGGGACGGTCTCTTCCCCTATCAACCCCAGAGGTCACTCCGTTCCAAACAAATGAACCTCCTTGAAGTGCCGACCTTTAAAGCAATTCGTCTCACATCGACTCGGTGCAGAGCCTTTTCTGTAGTAGCGCCGTCAATCTGGAACACCCTTCCAAGCGATGTATGGGCCTTGCATGATCTATTCTCTTTCTGCAAGGCCTGCAAGACCCACCTTTTCCGGCTAGCCTTTGACTGCTAAGCTGGAAATCTTTTCAGTCTAGTTTAATTGTTGTTTTTACTTCTGTGGTGCTTTTATATGTTTGTAAGCCGCTCTGAGCCCTCGGGGAGTGGCGGCATACAAGACCAAATAATAAATAAATAAATAAATACTTTAGAACCATGATTGCCCAGGCCCAGTAGAAAGATAAGCAGAAACTAATAATCCAGGAAATAAGTCCATCAGAGTTCATGAAAAACCAACGCAGAAACTTCCAAGGTAAAACTCCAAACTTGAATCATGAAATCAGACGAGGCATAACTTGAATCTATCCAAGGCAAGGCTGAAAGGTTCAGGACAAACGTCTTAATTCAATTCCAACGTTGCTCAGATTCTGGCTACAGATTCTGTTATCGTTTTTCTCTCAGTCTGGCAGAACGCCTGGCACTTCTATCCCCTAATCTACTCTATAGGATTTTTTTCCAGCCTTGACTCTGTTATCAGTTTTTCTCTCAGTCTGGCAGAATGCCTGTTCTGTCTGAAAACATGCCTTCTATCTTCTGGCTCATTAATTTCTGCAGCTAGGCCAAGCGCCAAGCTTTTCTCATGCTCAAAGACCTGGGAACTCTCTGGTAGCAATTCAGGCCTCCTTCCAGAGACCATCCCATCATCCCCAAACTCCTCAGGAAAGACACTTTGGACAGGAATCCCCTTGACATTTTCTGCATCATGAGAAGCAGCATTGTCGTTCCCAACATCCTGAGTACCCTGATCATTAGACACAATCACAGACTGGACTCCAACATTATTGCACATCGTACAACGAAATCAAATGCTGAGTTGAAGTTCAAAAACACCTGAAGGGCCGAAGTTTGTCCACGCCTGGCCTAGACTGTGCTCCATTGTGGATTGCATAAGGTAAAAGGCGCTTGCTTTGGCCGCCTGCCACTTGCCCCTTTCTGCAGGAGCTGCTCCGGGAGCTGAACTTGGGGGGCAAGAAGGCGGCCGTCTCGTCCATGGCGGTGTCCCTTTCCTTGGAGGGGAAGGCCAGCCACCGGGAACTGACCTCCCGTCTGCTCTCGGACCTGGTGGGGAAGGTGCTCGGCCCCGAGGACATCGCCACGGCCTTCGACGGGATGCTGCACGACCTCCCGGACCTCATCCTGGACACTCCGGAGGCCCCGCAGGTGGGATAGGCTTCCTCCATGGACCCCGATGCAACAGATGGGAGGGCGTTGGAGGGGGCTGTTGCATGCTGTGGTCCTTGACGCCATCCCTCCGTCCGTCCGTCCATCTGTGCAGATGCTGGGCCAGTTCATTGCCCGGGCTGTGGCTGACCATGCGTTGCCCCTTGACTTCCTGGAGCGCTACAAAGGGCGCGTCGACTGTGAGCACGCTCGGTGAGAGAGCCCAGGCCATCTCCCTCTTGCCCTCTGTCCAGTGTGTGGTGGGAGGGCAAAGGAGGGCCAGTTGCGTCCTGCTCACTCTCCCCTCCCGGTCTGGGCCTCTGGCCCTTCTCCTTAACCACTTTCCTCTTGTCCACCCACCTAGGGCTGCCCTGGATCGTGCCGCTGTCCTCCTGCGCATCAAGCGAGACGTCAACCGCCTGGACAACGTGTGGGGCGTGGGAGGGGGCCAGAGGCCCGTCAAGCATCTCATCAAGGAGGTGAGCTCGTCATTATGGATAGTTCACATGCCTAACATTGTCATAAATACTTTTAAAACAGGTTCTTTGTGTCATTCACATTGAGACAGAGCAATACAGAGGAAGAAGGTAGGCACATACAGTGTTCCCTCACTTATCGCGGGTGTTACGTTCCAAGACCGCCCGCGATAAGGGAAAATCCGCGATGTAGGGAAGCCCAGGCCGGATGCGAAGAAGAGCAAAGGAGGAGGAGAAGAGCGCCCTCGAGCAATTGCAGCAGGCGGCTTGGCCGAGGCCTGTGCTCACCCTCTTCCTCTGCCGCCGCCGCCGCCTCCTCTTCCTCCCCCGAATCCTCCTGGCCTGAAGGGATCAAGGCGCTGTCGCCTCCCGGGGCTCCAGCATCCTCCGGCCCCACCATTTGCCAGCGACTGGCGCCCCTCCTCTCCCCCCCCCCCGGCATGATAAGCGAACTATGAAGTAGTGGGGGAACACTGTACATACTATAGTTACATTGAGTACACAAACAAGGGGGATATTACATTTTACTCCGCATTCACACACATATACACACTCACTCCTACATTATGCATACACCGCCATCTCTTCTTTCTTCTCCTGGAGAGGCCAGATTGTGTTCCCAGGAAATCCTGCCATTCTGGCAATGCACCACCTTCCCTTGTTCCTTAGAGCAGTGTTTCCCAACCAGTGTGCCGGGGCACGATCATCAGGTGTGCCGTGGGAAATTGGAACCTCCAGGAAAGGGGGGGGGCAGAGTCTAGTGTTTTGAAGTATAAAAACCCTAAGAAACCTACGCCGATAAAGGCACAAAATTACAAACACCCCCACCACCACCACCCGTTGTCTACTTGGTCTCTCCCTCTCCATGCATTGGGAAGGCCCGCCTCCCTTTCCCCAAGTAGAGACCTCCTCTTGCCTCCTGGGGGGTTCTGTGTGGGAAGTTTGGCCCAGTTCTATCATTGGTGGGGTTCGGAATGCTCTTTGATTGTAGGGGAACTATAAATCCCAGCAATGACAACTCCCAAATGGCAAGGTCTATTTCCCCTGAACTCCATCTGCGTTCATATTTGGACATATTGAATATTCATGCCAAGTTTGGTCCTGATCCAACATTGTTTGAGTCCACAGTGCTCTCTGGATATAGGTGAACTACAACTCCAAAACTCAAGGTCAATGCCCACCAAACTCTTATAGCATTTGCTCTTGGTTATGGAGTTCTGTGTGGGAAGTTTGTGTCTTTCTGCCATTCCTGCCAGGATATCTATGTTGTGTTCATCGAAACAGGTCCCGGTTTCACACTGAGTGTAGAAATACATTTTAAAAACATATTAACTATATGTATTACTGTGTTAGAGTGTCATTTTGTGTCATTTTGGTTGGTGGTGTGCCCCAGGATTTTGCAAATGTAAAAAGTGTGCAGCGGCTGAAAAAAGGTTGGGAAACACTGCCTTAGAGAACAGCAGCATGTGGACCAGATTCCTTCTGTTTGCCACCATTTTTGGAATAGTACAGTGTCTCTTATAGAGCATAATTCTTGCTGATGTTGTTCCAAAAGTTTTGAAAAGGCTAGCAGGTGTTTTCCAGAAAAAAATATGCCGATTCCATTAGTTCCAGACAGATGTTGGCTTTTCTTCTTAACTGATAATTGGTTTACCTTCTTAAGTAAGGAATCATTGTAAACACTTCCTTCACTGAAAAGAGTCATTGTCCCTAGTAATGTAAACATGTTGTTTTCCACCCCAGAGTTCATCGTTGCACAGACAAAGGGGAAGCATACATTTACTCAGCGCTCACTCTGCATGCATACTATTCATCCAGACTCACCACCTTCTTCATTCAGGCCATTTTGGAAAGAGGCCGTATTGGGTGGGCAGGCTGTCTTCCTCACAGAACCGCCACACTTTTTGAAAATAAAAGTGTCTCTTTATGCAGCATTTGTTCTATTGTTCTTTTGATTGATTGACAACTTGTTATTTGGCTAAGACTTCCTGACGCTCCATCAGTTTAGGACACAAGTTGTTTTTCCTCCTTAACTTAAGGAGCCATTGTTTCTGACTTCCTTAACTTATAGAATTATTATCCCTGACCGCGTAAATATGTCCTGTTTACGCCAGAAGTTAACAGGTCCGTTATTGTCCGTTCAGCAGTTTTCATGCCACAGTCAATCTTCACCTCTGCCACAATATCATTTTAGGTCTCAATCTTCCGAGGTTGATACCTTCAGTCTTGCCGAGCCTTCATAGGCCCTTAGCCAGACCCCAATCATACAGTTTCATTCATTCCACTCATGATACTAGTCCCCGGCACACTGCACGACAGACATGACTGCATAGGGATCCTGGGCAGTGCCAATGTTCACGCCTGGCTTGGCATCTCAGAGGGACAAGGAGTGGCCTTTCCTAGATTTGGCGGCTTGGGTTCCTTGCAGGCCTTGGTTGAGCTCTGGAAGAGTTGCTTGACCACTAGCCACCCAACGAGGCTTCCCGGGCCTCTCTCCATACCTCCACCCACCTGCCCTCTTCTCTTCCACAGATGAACCTCCTGCTTCGGGAGTACCTGCTCTCAGGAGATGCCTCCGAGGCCGAGCACTGCTTGCGCCAGCTGGAGGTGCCCCACTTCCACCATGAACTCGTCTATGAGGTGAGTGATTGGTCATATTCCCATCTGAGGAAGGGTCTTGGGCATTGGGGGCAGGTTCAGATCACCCATAAGGCCACACTAGGCCATGGCCTATGAGCGTAGCTACAAGGGGGGGCGCCAAATCCGGACCCAATTTTTTATTTTTTTAAAAAAATGGCCTCCAGTGTGTGGCGCCTGCCCCCGTGCGTTGGCTCTTCCCACCCTCCGACTCAGGCAGGCCACGTGGCACCCAAGCCGGCCTGGCGGAGGGGACACTTTGGGGAAGGAGGAGGTTGCAGAAGGAAGGATTGGGTGCCTGGCGCCTGGCAAAGGGTGGGAGGAGCCGAGCCTCCAGTGCGCGGGGGCAGGCGCACGTGCGTCGGCTCCTCCCACCCTCTGCCAGGCGCCCAAGCCGGCTTGGCAGAGCGGGGAGGCTATTGGGGAAGGAAGGAGGAGCAGAACGAAGGAGGGATTCCTTCCTTCGTTCTCCTCCTCCTCCTTCCCCAATAGCCTCCCCGCTCTGCCAGGCCGGCTTGGGCGCCACATGGCCTGCCTGAGTCGGAGGGTGGGAGGAGCCGACGTACGGCCCCACCCCCGCAAGCGGTCCCGCCCCCGGGGGCGAGGCTTCCAGAGTGTGGCCTAGGGCGCCACAAACAGTTAATCCGGGCCTGATTGGGGGACCCTCTAATGCTGTGTGCTCCATGGCCAACATCCAGATGGTTAGCAGCAGCCATTGCTTTCCATGACGCACTCAGGGCTGCTTCTCTCCATGTCATCCCAGGCTCTTGTGATGGTGCTGGAGTCCTCCGGAGAGACGGCGGTCGCCATGATGGTCAAGCTTCTGAAGATGCTGTGGGAGACTGGGCTGGTGACTCTGGACCAGATGAACCGGGTAAGGCGCTGTGGCCATGGGTTGCACACAGAAGCATGTGAAGCCTGGGAGCGCAGTGACTGGAAGCCTATCTCAAGCCACCCCTATCCAGGCCTGTGTTGACGCCTGCCCTCCCCCCTCCTCTTCCCCCCCCTTTCAGGGCTTCCAGCGGGTGTACAATGAGCTGGGGGACCTCAGCCTGGACGTGCCGCTGGCCCACACCATCCTGGAGCGGCTGGTGGACCGCTGCTTCGAGGAAGGGGTCATCACCAAGCAGCTGAGAGACACCTGTCCTGCCCGGTATGGCTAACCCCTACGCTTTGGCCATAGGCCTCCCTGTCACCTGACTTACATTGGACAACAAAATTAAATACTTTCCCCAGCATACATCACAAAAGACACATATATTTACACTCATGGAGTTGGGATCACCGTTGTGAACGGAGCAACTACAGAATGAAAACTGTGCAACTGAACATTGCATCAAATACTGATGCACAAAAGCATGTTTATTGTGCATCGGTGTGCCACAAGAGCCCTTGGCGGTTCAACATTTAGAAATCTCAAACACATGCTCAGTGTTTATAAATCAGGGCTTATTTCTGTGTTGTCATCCTGGAGATTGCACCTTTCTGACTTAACCGGATGTGTTATTCTGGTCTGGCCTCTCTAGGCACTGAGTGATCGTAACCCCACTGTAACCCATGCTACCGGGCACATAACTTGGGAATGTTCTCCCCCGGGTCAAGCTCCACTGATTCTGCTTTCCGTTTTCGTTTCTTCAGGGGCCGGAAGCGGTTTGTCAGCGAGGGAGACGGCGGCCAAATTAAGCAGTAACTGGACGGCGGCGCTTTCTGCCTTGCCCCCCACCCACCAGCCCGCCATGTCCCCAGCCTGTCAGGAGCCCCCAGTTGAACACCCCCAAAGCTGTGCCCCCAGCAGGCAGCCATTGGGGAGAGTCTCAGGCTTGCATCTGTACAGACTAGGAGGGGGCCTGAATGTGGCTGGAGGGGGAGACGGGCCCTTCGGCTCTCCCCTCTCCAGATATTGCCCCCCTCCCTGGTTTTGCTGCCATCACCCCACACATCTCAGGAAGGAAAGCGGGGAGCTTGGTGGTCCATAGGGAAGAGGGGTGGGTGTGGGACCCAGAAACACCCCCCTCCAGCCAATATATCAAACAGACACATCCTTCACCTGGTCGCGGCCCAGAAGTGGCTTAACCTGCTTGAATCAAAACAGTGTGTGGTGCAGACAGGGGCGGATTCTGGTTTCAGGGGCTCTGGGGGCATCTCAGGGTATGCGCACGCAAGGAAGACCCTCTCCGGCGAAGTCTTGATGGGTTCGGAGAGAGAGAGAGAGAAGTGGAGCTGGAGGAATGGGGGTGGGCTTCTGTAAGCAAAGCTGGCAAGCAGGCAACGGTGGCAGGGAAGGGGCGGCTCGTGCGGAAAACAAAAATAAAAGATGCACCCAACGGGCCTGGCTGTGCTTCGTCATTCCTTGAAAATGGGTTGCGGCAGAAGGTGCGCCCTGTGTGCACAAGACGGATAGGAATCGCTCATTGTTCCCCTCCCAAACTATAAGACTTGGAAGAGATCAAAGACGCCCCTCCCAAAAGGCCATCCAGGCCCACTTCCTTCTGACAGGCAGGAAGACGCAACCCAAGCACTCCCGACAGATGGCCATCCAGCCTTTGCTTAAAAATCTCTAGAGAAAGAGAATGCACCACACGCCAAGAAACCTTTTACACCAGGAAGTTCTTCCTAATATTTAGGTGCGATCTCTTTTCCTGCCATTGGGTCAGAGTTGGGAAAACAACACTATGTCACACAATTTTTGTTCCTGGGTTATCAATGACGTTGCCTAATTGTGTCTAAACATTAAAACATGGAAAAGGCTTATTAAACTGCAAAAAAAAAGTTTTTGTGGGACATCCTGCTGCACATTTTTTGCCATAGTTTTTCAATTAATATTGCACAAGAGCCTTAACCAGTTCTACATAGTTTGTGGCAGCCACAAAAACGAAGTTTCTGGAGTACAACAACTACTTTCAAAATATCTTGGCTTTTCTTCGCAAATGAAGATTCAGATTCAGGAAGGACTCATCCCACGCTTTCTACAAGCACCTTGATGACTAAGAAGGCCAATCT
>JARBWK010000012.1:112866983-113022410 GCA_030556195.1 Anolis apletophallus | reverse complement strand
CCCCACGCTAGCTTCTAAGCGAGACATACGGGACATTAAATGTTTTACAATCAACTTCCTGCTAGCGTGCCGCGCGAGGCAGCTGGCTCACCTCCCCACCCCCAGCCCCATCCGATCCTCAAAATCCCTCATTCGCGCCATAAGCGCTGCCGTCGGCCGGGGCGGCTCCTCGTCGTCCGGCGATGTCGCATCCGGGGTGGGGGCGCAGTGGCGGTCTTCTCCGCCGGGCCCTTCCCCTTCGGGCCAGAGGGCCCCAAGCACAATGCCATGCCCCTCATTTTCACCCGTTGATGAGCATCTTCTTCCTATTTATTATATATATATGCATATATATAAACAATTATTATTTCATTTTATTATATATATATATATATTTATCTATATATATATATATTATATATATATATTTATTTATTTATTATTATTATTTTTTTATTATTATTATTATTTATTTATTTTATTATTATTATTATTATTTATTTATTATTATTATTATTATTTTGTAAATAAAATATTTTAATTAATAGCTTATGATTCAATCATTATTTACCAATACCAAAGTTCATTACACCATTTCATACCTAAATCCAAAACTTTGCAACTCATGCCCCATGTGCAACCATTGCAAGATTTAGGTCGCCAGCCAGCCAGACCGAAAGTCAGGAGCTCGCCCCTGGAAATTTCCCCCCTAAACCATAATCAAATTAAATGTTGCTAGCCACAGCTTCCATGCTTAACAGGAAGGAAAGGGGGGGGGAGGACCACTTAAACAGCCCTGCCCGCATTCCCCCCATGTCTTCCATAGACCCTATGGAAAATGAAACTGGGTCATCACAGCCAAAATGGCCGCCGTGCCATGAGGCTGGCCATGGGGGCCGCCATTTTGTGCAGCCACGAGGCCTGCCATGCTAAAATGGCGGCCACCTGATGTTCCTTGGCACCGGAGCGGGAAAGGGTGTGGGGGGGTTAAGGACCAATCCCCCAACCGCCCCCACTATGCCCAGGTTCTCCGCTCCTGCCTGTAGGAATTAAGGAGGAAGGGGTGAGGGGGCAGGCAGCAGCAACACTACCCCATCCTTACCCCCATCGCCCCCTCAGCCCGGGAGAGAGAGGGAGGCGCCATAACCAGGGGCCACCGCTGCCGCCCAGGGCGCGCGGGGAAGATTAAGAGGGGGGCACAAGGCGCGTCCCCGGGCGCCGCAGTCCCGCCGCGCCGTCCCGGGCCTAGTCGGCGCGCTCCCAGCGCCGCCCGGCAAGGCCACGAACGGGAGGGAGAGGCCTGCAGGCACCCACCCCCACCGCGGCGCCACAGGCCTAAGGGCAAGGCCCCAAACCCGCTGCCGGCACCGCCTAGCCAGGAGGCGGCCTCCCTCACCGGGCCGGGCCTACTGCTGTTGGGAAAAACGGCCGCCCAGCAAGGTAGTTGAGGTCATTGGTCTTCTCTGCCAAAGAGGGCTGGTCCCCCACCATACTACAACTCCCAGAATTCCATATTCTCAAACCAGGTCAGTTAAATAGGTGGATCCCCTGGTGGAGCAATGGGTTAAAGTCTTGTGCCGGCACAACTGTTGACTGACAGTTTGGAGGTTCGAATTCGGGGAGAGCATGGATGAGCTCCCTCTGTCAGCTCCTCATGCAGGGACATGAGAGAGGCCTCCTACAAGGATGCTAAAACATCAAAACATCTGAGTAATGTCCCCTGGGCAGCGCCCTTGGAGATGGCCAATTCTCTCACACCAGAAACAACTTGCAGTTTCTCAAGTTGCTCCTGACATGGAAAAAAAAGTTAAATAGGTGCCAAACGGCATTCATTCTACCAGGCCTTGACTTCCTCAATCAAGGGACCATTCAATACGGCTCCAGACTCTCTGCTCTTCATAATTTCGAGATAGTTTGCACTAGGCTTTGTGTATATGTTAAATGGTACAGGGGGCACAAATTGAGGCTTGGGGGGGCACCGCTGGCCAATGGCTAAGGCTTGACTAAGTGTCCCAAAGTTTGACCTTTGGGGTATATCCCTCTAGGTGGAATCGTGCCATCGATCAGCAGCCAAGCCAAGTATTTAGGGCTGATTTTGGAAACTAAAATGTCTGGAGTCAATGCATGAGTTAAGAGAAAAAACTCTGGATATTTACTGGAAGTAAGCCATGTCTGCTGTGACCATATTTTGCTTTTTGGCCAGTGGAGACAATCCCCTGCTCTCTCCCAGAGTTCTCTTCCCACTCATAGAATGATCTAGCTGGAAGAGACTGTAAGGGCCATCACACCACGCTTTTTCTCTGGTAATGCACTAACTGCTCTTTCCAAAACCTCGGGTTTTGTTTCAGATTGAGATTACGGATAGCAAGCTCAGATTCTATGCTGGGTTCTAGAAAGAACAAAAAGAACATCTCTGAGAAAGTTTATTCACAATAGGCCATGAATCGATGTTTAAGGACTCACAATTTTGTCACCATCGTGTCATCCAGAGTCCAGTAAAAATCATGGCCCCGCTTATGGATAGGAAGCCAGTAAGGAAAGTCCTTTTGCCTGAGATATTCTTCGAGGTACAGCTTTTAAAAAAGGACAAACAGAAACTCTTTACTGGAAAGATGATGTTATTTGATCTCAACGGCTTTCCACACAGTGTTCCCATGTACATTGACCACTAAATGCCGTTTCCAACTGGCATGGAAGAAAGTGGATTTGCAGAGCAGATGATTCCATAGGAAATTCTGGAACCAGTTTGAGGCCTGGATGGTGATGACACAAACCCCAGAGCACTCATCCACATTAAGGGATTTCTTCATCTCAAGTTGCAAGTTCTTAGGCCCCTTCTACACTGCCATATAATCCATATTATCAAAGCAGATAATCCACATTCTCTGCTTTGATCTGGATTAATATGAGTCTACACTGTACTAGCTTTGACCTGCATTAAATGTTCAGTGTCGATGGGGCCAGTGCCCCATTCCAAAAACACTATAGGCTGACTATATAACTGAACATATACAACATATATGAGGTCTGCAGAATACATGCAAATGAGGGTGAGGGCTATCCTCCGTGAGGCCGGGAAAAAACCTGGAAAGGGACGGTGTAGGCCAATCCCTCGCCACCCACCCGGGAGAGCCCGGGTGGGCCCAGCCACCCAAGATGGGGAAACCCCCCACCCGGGTCCCAAATAATACAAAGGAGAAAATATCACAAGTCAGTAGCCAGGGGAAGCCGATGACGTGACGCGGGAAATCCCGATGAGTTCCTGCAACGAGGCAAGGGCGTGTGCCCGGCCCGTGGCGAGGAAGGCGTGCCGCGTGCCCGGCAGGCGGGTCGAGAGGCCGAGGTGTATCACAGTGGAAGAGGCGACGCTGGCGATGAAGGCGGCCAAACTCCGAGGCCAGTACCCGGCAACGTCACTCGGGGCGGCGCCTGAGGGCGCGGAAAAGGAGATCCAGGAAGTAAACAGGAAATGACGACCAATATGGTGCCGCGTCATCTGATGACGTAGCGGAAGCCTCCGCGAAGCCGTCTGGGGGTAATGGCGTGGATGTCGCGGGTGGATGACGCCTGGCGTGCCTTGCGTCAGGCGGCGTGGTAGCGTGCCGGGCGAAGAAGCGGTGCCCTCAACTTAAAGGGACCGCAGTCCACCCAGGGCGGGGGTATGGAAGATACAACCCAAACGGTGTATTCCTGAGGCGACGACTTGTGGCAATGGTGAAAGCCAAATGGCATAGGGTCAGGCTGGGGTCCCGTCCGAGGATACTCAGGAAGGGATGCTGGTGGGGGAAGGGCCCATGGTGTCCCCGAGGTCCCGGGAGCCCAGCAGAGGACGCCCCCTGCCCAGGTGGACAAAGAGTGAAAGCAGCAGACTTCAAACGAAAGATTCCAATATCAAAAATACTTTATGGGGTTTCCAAACATATGTTTGTAGATCCCCAGGAAGTTCCAATTGGAACACAGCTAGTCACAATACAGGGAGCCAAAAATATGATGGAAATGAACCCGGCAGTGGGGCTGGCCGCTCCCACCGCCGTGGCACAAACGCCAACGGGTGATCTCAAGGTGTATGGAGGATCCACAATCCCGTTTCGCTAATACATAATGTCCGCTTCATCAGGGCGTATATAAGGTTTGGGTCAATCTTGACTTTGGGTCAACCTTGACTTTGTGGAATCCATCCACTATTTGTGATATACATGATTTCCCATATATGGGTCATATTCTGACAGTGTGTCCAATACCTTGTATTGTTTATTATATACGCCCTGATGAAGCGGACATTATGTATTAGCAAAACGGGATTGTGGATCCTCCATACACCTTGAGATCACCCGTTGGCGTTTGTGCCACGGCGGTGGGAGCGGCCAGCCCCACTGCTGGGTTCATTTCCATCATATTTTTGGCTCCCTGTATTGTGACTAGCTGTGTTCCAATTGGAACTTCCTGGGGATCTACAAACATACGTTTGGAAACCCCATAAAGTATTTTTAGAACATAAGAACATAAGAAGAGCCATGCTGAATCGGACCTCAGCCCATCTAGTCCAGCATTCTGTATCACACAGTGGCCCACCAGTTGTACACGGGGATCTCGAGCAGAAGGGAGGGCAAAACCCTGACCTGCCCCCGACCCCCACAACCAGTACCCAGGGAAAACCTGCCTACCACAACCAACTCCGAGGTGGCACTTGAAAGTCCTTTTCAGTAACTACCGATACACTTGGTATCCATGAATCTGTCTAATCCTGCCTTGAAGTTGTTCAGGCTGACAGCTGTCACAACCTCTTCTGGAAGTGAGTTCCATAACCCAATGACCCTCTGGGTGAAGAAATATTTCCTTTATTAGTCCTAATTTTCCTACCTTGGAGCTTCAGGAGTGCCCTCTAGTCCTAGTGTTTTGTGACAAAGAAAATAATTTTTCTTTATTCACCTTTTCTATCCCATGCATGATTTTATACACTTCGATCAAGTCACCTCTTAAACGCCGTCTTTCAAGGCTGAAAAGACCAAGGCGTTGCAACCTGGTTTCATAAGGGAGCCGCTCCATCCCTTGGATCATTCTTGTTGCCCTTTTCTGTACCTTTTCCAGTTCCGTTATATCCTTCTTAAGGTGCGGAGACCAGAATTGTACACAGTACTCCAAATGTGGCCTTACCATAGATTTGTAGAGAGGTAATACAACATTTGCTGACCTATTTTCGATTCCCTTTCTGATCATGCCTAGCATAGAATTTGCTTTTTTCACTGCTGCAGCGCACTGGGTTGACATCTTCATTGGAATCTTTCGTTTGAAGTCTGCTGCTTTCACTCTTTGTCCACCTGGGCAGGGGCGTCCTCTGCTGGGCTCCCGGGACCTCGGGGGACACCATGGGCCCTTCCCACCAGCATCCCTTCCTGAGTATCCTCGGACGGGACCCCAGCCTGACCCTATGCCATTTGGCTTCCACCATTGCCACAAGTCGTCGCCTCAGGAATACACCGTTTGGGTTGTATCTTCCTTACCCCCGCCCTTGGTGGACTGCGGCTCCTTTAATTTGAAGGGACCGCTGCCTTCCTTGCCCGGCACGCTACCACGCCGCCTGACGCAAGGCACGCCTGGCGTCATCCACCAGCGACATCCACGTCATTACCCCCAGACGGCCGCGGAGGCTTCCGCTACGTCATCAGACGACGCAGGCACCATATTGGTCGTCATTTCCTGTTTACTTCCTGGATCTCCTTTTCCGGCGCCCTCAGGCGCCGCCCCAAGTGACGCGTTGCCGGGTACTGGCCTCGGGAGTTTGGCCGCCTTCATCGCCAGCGTCGCCTCTTCCACTGTGATACACCTCGGCCTCTCGACCCGCCTGCCGGGGCACGCGGCATCGCCTTCCTCGCCACGGGCCGGGCACACGCCCTTGCCTCGTTGCAGGAACTCATCGGGATTTCAGCGCCACGTCATCGGCTTCCCCTGGCTACTGACTTGTGATATTTTCTCCTTTGTATTATTTGGGACCCGGGTGGGGGGTTTCCCCATCTTGGGTGGCTGGGCCCACCCGGGCTCTCCCGGGTGGGTGGCGAGGGATTGGCCTACACCGTCCCTTTCCAGGTTTTTTCCCGGCCCCACGGAGGATAGCCCTCACCCTCATTTGCATGTATTCTGCAGACCTCATATATGTTGTATATGTTCAGTTATATAGTCAGCCTATAGTGTTTTTGGAATGGGGCACTGGCCCCATCGACACTGAACATTTAATGCAGGTCAAAGCTAGTACAGTGTAGACTCATACAATCCAGATCAAAGCAGAGAATGTGGATTATCTGCTTTGATAATATGGATTATATGGCAGTGTAGAAGGGGCCTAAGAACTTGCAACTTGAGATGAAGGAATCCCTTAATGTGGATGAGTGCTCTGGGGTTTGTGTCATCACCATCCAGGCCTCAAACTGGTTCCAGAATTTCCTATGGAATCATCTGCACTGCAAATCCACTTTCTTCCATGCCAGTTGGAAACGGCATTTAGTGGTCAATGTACATGGGAACACTGTGTGGAAAGCCTTTGAGATCAAATAACATCATCTTTCCAGTAAAGAGTTTCTGTTTGTCCTTTTTTAAAAGCTGTACCTCGAAGAATATCTCAGGCAAAAGGACTTTCCTTACTGGCTTCCTATCCATAAGCGGGGCCATGATTTTTACTGGACTCTGGATGACACGATGGTGACAAAATTGTGAGTCCTTAAACATCGATTCATGGCCTATTGTGAATAAACTTTCTCAGAGATGTTCTTTTTGTTCTTTCTAGAACGCAGCACAGAATCTGAGCTTGCTATCCGTAATCTCAATCTGAAACAAAACCCGAGGTTTTGGAAAGAGCAGTTAGTGCATTACCAGAGAAAAAGCGTGGTGTGATGGCCCTTACGGTCTCTTCCAGCTAGATCATTCTATGAGTGGGAAGAGAACTCTGGGAGAGAGCAGGGGATTGTCTCCACTGGCCAAAAAGCAAAATATAGTCACAGCAGACATGGCTTACTTCCAGTAAATATCCAGAGTTTTTTGCTCTTAACTCATGCATTGACTCCAGACATTTTAGTTTCAAAAATCAGCCCTAAATACTTGGCTTGGCTGCTGATCGATGGCACGATTCCACCTAGAGGGATAAACCCGAAAGGTCAAACTTTGGGACACTTAGTCAAGCCTTAGCCATTGGCCAGCGGTGCCCCCCAAGCCTCAATTTGTGCCCCCTGTACCATTTAACATATACACAAAGCCTAGTGCAAACTATCTCTCGAAATTATGAAGAGCAGAGAGTCTGGAGCCGTATTGAATGTTCCCTTGATTGAGGAAGTCAAGGCCTGGTAGAATGAATGCCGTTTGGCACCTATTTAACTTTTTTTTCCATGTCAGGAGCAACTTGAGAAACTGCAAGTTGTTTCTGGTGTGAGAGAATTGGCCATCTCCAAGGGCGCTGCCCAGGGGACATTACTCAGATGTTTTGATGTTTTAGCATCCTTGTAGGAGGCCTCTCTCATGTCCCTGCATGAGGAGCTGACAGAGGGAGCTCATCCATGCTCTCCCCGAATTTGAACCTCCAAACTGTCAGTCAACAGTTGTGCCGGCACAAGACTTTAACCCATTGCTCCACCAGGGGATCCACCTATTTAACTGACCTGGTTTGAGAATATGGAATTCTGGGAGTTGTAGTATGGTGGGGGACCAGCCCTCTTTGGCAGAGAAGACCAATGACCTCAACTACCAGGGTTACATAGCACTGAGGCATGGCAGTTACAATGAGGTCAAATTGCATTTATTCTTCAGGGTAGATGCAACTGCAGAAGTAGCTAAGGATTTGTTTTGACATATCGATGGCATCTTCTTTTCAGCTATTGGGCAAGAGGTCAACCAAAAAGCAATTGGTTTGGAACAGAAAGTAACCCGGTATGTGTCGTCATTAATGCCAAATGCTATTCAGAATACAAATGTTGGGCGACTAGTGCTTGTGATGTACTCCGAAGAAGAGCTCTTTGTAAGCATAAGGCGAAAGAAAAGTGGCTGATTTGACTGCACACTGAAGACAAATGGCCCTGTATTCCACAATTGTTGTGAAAGAAACGAGGACACCACTGTATTGGGACACAGAAGCCACAGCCAGTTCATCAGGTCATTAAACACAAACATAAAAAAGACTTCTCTGATGTCATTATTCAAAAACACCTTTGCAGTCCAGCTTCCTTGAAAATGAATTTTGAAAGCTGGCCGGGGGGGGGGGCTCTACCATGGCTTGGTATGAATGGATCCTGGGAGTTGTAGTGTAGCGTGTAGGGGCAGTCAGAAAAATATAATATCAATTTTACAATACAATTCAGAATTAAAATATAAATATTTTAAAATACCTGATTTTTCCTGAAAGCGTCTCTCCCTTAAAGTTTCCACAGATTACAGAACATTTTTTTTCTCCCCTTGGTACAGAAGTGGTGTTTATTCTGCCAGTGGAATGCGCTTCCAAGAGAAATACGATCAACACCATCCCTCCTAGCATTTAGGAAAAAAGAAAAATCTTGGCTATGGGACCAGGCCTTTGCACAATAGCAGAAAGCAGCACTTTGCACTAGAATGGGACTGGCAATCTAACAAATGAGAATATGGCGTACTGTTCTTAACTTAGGTTTGTGGACGGAGCATTGTTTAATTTTAACTGAGTGTTGATTAGGTGTCTAATTTTAACTTATTATCTAATGTTGTACGTTGTATGTCTTTATAGTGTTTACAGTGGCATTGAATTGCTGCCTCGTAAGCCGCCCTGAGTCCCTCCCCTCCCCCGGGGGGGGGGGGGGTCAGAAGGGCGGGGTAGAAATACTGCAAATAAATAAATATTGACAGAACACATAGGTCAGATCGGCGAGGCAAAGTAAACGTAAGAACTTGAGAGATCTATTTATCGATTGGAAAATAAAATAATAAATAATAAAAAACTTTATTTGTACCCCACCACCATCTCCCCAACAAGGACTTAGGGCAGCTTATTTATTTATTAACTTTATTTATATCCCGCACCCATCTTCCCTAGGGGACTTGAGGCGGCTTACATGAGGCCAATCCCAATAACACATAATAACAAAACAATAGCAATCATAAAAAACAATACAATCAATAAAACTCAAACACAAGCAGTAACAGACAATTTAAAAATCATTTTGGGTGGGCCAAATGTGAATGTTAAAATTTTAAAAGAAACACTGGGTGCAGGCAGAGGTAGTTTGCATGTAGCAGGAAGGCTTCAAGGACAATAAGGGGCAGACACACAACACGTAAAGTGCTTCTGAGGACTTTTGCAGAGAATGAACACGGCAGGGTGTCATTTACATGAGGCCAAGTCCATCAACACAACAACACAATAAAAACATAATCAATTACATAAAACATCAACTACAAAATAAAATGACAATAAAATAAACCATATATGGCACAGGACACTGAGCGGGTCGCATGTACAGATTAAAATAGAAGGATAAAAACAGGGTGGTGAGAAAGCAGTGGGGCACATTATTTGTGAGGGAGAGCACTCTTTCAAAAAGAGGTCAAGAAAGGACATTCATAAAGGGAGGAGAGGGTGTGCACTCAAAGTATATATTGAGGGTGAATGATGGTAGGAGACTATGCAATTAATCTCTGAAGGCACAGCAAAAGAACCAGGTCTTAAGATTCTTCTTGAAACTCTCCAGAGCAGGGGCTCGCCTAATCTCACCAGGCAGTGCATTCCATAGATGGGGGGCCACTGAGGAAAAGGCTCTCTCCCTTGTTCCCATGAGGCAGGATTGGGACAATGGCAAGGGTGAGAGGAGAGCCTCCCCCGAAGATCGAAGGGATCGGGCCGGTTCATGTAGGGAGATACGGTCACAAAGGTAGGCGGGTCCCAAACCGTTTAGGGCCGCATAGGTGATGATCTGTACCTTGAATTGGGACCAGAAAATAAATGGCAGCCAATGGACCTTCATCAGGGCGTATATAAGGTTTGGGTCAATCTTGACTTTGGGTCAACCTTGACTTTGTGGAATCCATCCACTATTTGTGATATACATGATTTCCCATATATGGGTCATATTCTGACAGTGTGTCCAATACCTTGTATTGTTTATTATATACGCCCTGATGAAGCGGACATTATGTATTAGCGAAACGGGATTGTGGATCCTCCATACACCTTGAGATCACCCGTTGGCGTTTGTGCCACGGCGGTGGGAGCGGCCAGCCCCACTGCCGGGTTCATTTCCATCATATTTTTGGCTCCCTGTATTGTGACTAGCTGTGTTCCAATTGGAACTTCCTGGGGATCTACAAACATACGTTTGGAAACCCCATAAAGTATTTTTGATATTGGAATCTTTCGTTTGAAGTCTGCTGCTTTCACTCTTTGTCCACCTGGGCAGGGGCGTCCTCTGCTGGGCTCCCGGGACCTCGGGGGACACCATGGGCCCTTCCCACCAGCATCCCTTCCTGAGTATCCTCGGACGGGACCCCAGCCTGACCCTATGCCATTTGGCTTCCACCATTGCCACAAGTCGTCGCCTCAGGAATACACCGTTTGGGTTGTATCTTCCTTACCCCCCCCCCCCGCCCTTGGTGGACTGCGGCTCCTTTAATTTGAAGGGACCGCTGCCTTCCTTGCCCGGCACGCTACCACGCCGCCTGACGCAAGGCACGCCTGGCGTCATCCACCAGCGACATCCACGTCATTACCCCCAGACGGCTTCGCGGAGGCTTCCGCTACGTCATCAGACGACGCAGGCACCATATTGGTCGTCATTTCCTGTTTACTTCCTGGATCTCCTTTTCCGGCGCCCTCAGGCGCCGCCCTCCGAGTGACGTTGCCGGGTACTGGCCTCGGGAGTTTGGCCGCCTTCATCGCCAGCGTCGCCTCTTCCACTGTGATACACCTCGGCCTCTCGACCCGCCTGCCGGGGCACGCGGCATCGCCTTCCTCGCCACGGGCCGGGCACACGCCCTTGCCTCGTTGCAGGAACTCATCGGGATTTCCCGCGTCACGTCATCGGCTTCCCCTGGCTACTGACTTGTGATATTTTCTCCTTTGTATTATTTGGGACCCGGGGGGGGGGGTTTCCCCATCTTGGGTGGCTGGGCCCACCCGGGCTCTCCCGGGTGGGTGGCGAGGGAGCCCTCGCCCTCATTTGCATGTATTCTGCAGACCTCATATATGTTGTATATGTTCAGTTATATAGTCAGCCTATAGTGTTTTTGGTTCTGAGGGACAAGTCCCCGGTGTGTTTTGAGTTTGCCAGTGCCCCATTCCCAAGGGGTGTTACAGGCAAAGCAAATGTTGTGTATATATTTTGCTAACTCCAACTCCTCGAAAGCCAAGCACAGTACAGTGTTCCCTCACTTATCACAGGTGTTCCGTTCCAGGACCACCCACGATATGTGAAAATCCACGAAGTAGGGACGAGACATAGAACCACCCCCTCCTAGGAGTGGCTCCATCCACTCTCCCCTCCCCCCTCTCACTCACTCAATCCCTTTACCTCTCTTTCCTCTCGAGAGGTGGAGAGAGAGGGGGCGGAGACCCTTCAAGGCTGGAGGGAGAGAGGACTGAGAGGAAATCCGTGAAACAGTGAGTCCACGAAAAGTGAACCGTGAAATAGCGAGGGAACACTGTACTACCCTTGTACCTTTAGGACTTATCCTCTACATAAATGCTGCCTTGGCATTCCTACATGGGTTTTGCTCAGGAAGCCAAAAGGGAGGCCTCTACGTGCCACTTCTGTGCAAGACAAGCTTGGTTGGTCAGTAAGTATCCAAAAGCGTCCAACCCACCAAATTACTTTTGCCTGCCTCTAGGCTGCTCCTCTGCACATGACCAAAGACAGCGGGAACCGACGTCCAAGCCCCCACTAAATGAAAAACAGCCTTGAAGCAGCCCTACATTGGAAGGAGATCCTTGCTTTTAGATATTTAGTTGTATATTGTTTTTTATTTATATGTATGTATTTTTATTGCATTAACTGTTGATGTTTGATTTTTTACTGTAATTTGTTGTTTGTTTGGGCTTGGCCTCATGTGTGCCGCCCCGAGTCCCCATTGGGGAGAGGGAGCGGGTTACAAATAAAGATTATTATTATTACTATTATTATTATTATCATTGAAAATCTGCCCCTGAGCCTTGCTTCTGTCCAGGAAGGAGAGGGAGAGGAAGCCATAGGATCAATGGTTACGATGGCTACTTTTGCAGAGCCCAAAACGATGCCCTGTTCTACTTCCCCTGCTCTACTTACTAGTCTTGTGCATTTGTATGGAATTGCTATCCATTTTTTGTGTCATTCATTTCTCTCTGGTACAAAACAAATACCCAAATGAGACAAATGGAACAAATACTGCATCCACCTCTACTACTTACCTCTTCCTCGTCACTTTCAATCTTTGCCATTGGAGCCCTCTCAAATATACACGTCTCATTCCCTTGTTCCCAAGTTACCTGTGGCAGTCTAAATACATACATGATATTTTCATTGGCTATCCAGTCGTGGTTCAATCGGTAACGGCCGTCCTCTGTGACAAAAGACGGGTGCCAGGACAGATTTTATATACAGTCAGCTCTCAAGTTACAAAAAAATGACTCATAGTTACAAACAGGGGTGAAGCAACAGCAAGTGACATAGATCTTCCCCTCAGAAGGGAAATTTACTTCTGGAAAAGGTGTTATCATGGGGAAAAGGGGTATTTCCAATCCTTCTTTCCACAACAAGCCACCCTCCCCCCCCAATCCAATTTTTTGAAGGGACAGAAAGTGAGGTGAAATATTATGAACAAGGCTACAGATAGAAAACCATAGGGGTGTTCACCCTTGCCTATACTATATGTGTTTGTGTGTGTGTATTGGCCGGTGCTACATTGAACAAATGTACCCCTTCCAACTTAAGAACAAACCTACATAACCAGTTTTGTTGGGGACTGTCTATATAATGAAAATCTCTTAGATGCTAATGTTTGATGGCACTTCTTCCATATTGATTGAACTTCAAGAATGGACTGTTTGTTCCAATAACTACAGTTGCATCCATATTGTAGAAGCAATGCAGCTCGACAGCACTTGAACTGCCCTGGCTCAGTGCGATGGAATCGTGGGAGTTGTAGAATGGTGAGGCTTCACCTCTCTTTGATAGAGAAGGATCAGAGGTCTGTTGCGGCCCCTGAAGGGCCTGTTTGCATTGTTTGATTTACTAGGGTTGTATGCCTGCAATCTCCTTGTACTGCTTCCTGCACTTACAAATGTGTGTGCATTGGGCGGGAAGGGCTTGAGTTTGGCGCCAAAGTTAAAATCGAAAATGTCAACAGTATGGATAATTAATAAGGATAAGGAATCAAATATGAATAGAAATATCCAGATATTGAAGGAAAAGGGAATAGAGAGGGTAGAACAATTATATAACAAAGAGGGAATGGTAAGGGAAAATAGAATTAAACAATGGCTAGGACAAGAAAATTGCAGATAAGAACAATCTGTGCATACTGTAGAATAAAAGATAATATTAATATGGTTAAGAGTGAAGATGCCGCCTTTGAAAAGATAATAAGACACAAATGGGAAGGAATGAAGGCACAAGCCAGCAAAATATATACAATGCTATTAGAGGCAGATGTAGGTACAATACGGGTGTAGCAACCCAGTTCCCTTTCGTGCCTGGGGGGCAGGGGGCAGCTCCGGGGGTCCCACTTGCATTAGGGCCAATTGCAGCTGATGAGGACATGGAGGAAGGGGATGATGAGGCAGCTGGGCCTTCTTCTCCTACAGAAAGCTTAGCATGGGATGATGGCTGGCCGGACGGCTATGATAGCTGGGAAAGTCAGGCTGACACTGAAAGTGCTGATTCAGATAATCTGTATGAGAAACCAGGTGGTTTCGGGTCGCAGGAAAGGGTCAGGGAGATAGCGGAGGATGAGTCCATGGAAGTTGAAAGGGAGTCTGGCTCTCATGAAGATAGCGACCCAGGTGCTGGGAGGCAAGGACGGAGCTTTGATAGGAGACAGAGCATCGAGTCCAGCAGGAGGGAATGGCACCGGAGCCTAGAGCGCCAGAGGAGCGCTAGATCCCGTAGCACAGATTGGCGCCATAGCCTAGAGCGTCGGGGGTCTCACCAAGGGAATTAAGTATAGGATCCGTGGGAACGGATCCTCAGTAGCTCGGCCACTTCTGATCTGAAGGGAGTGAAGCGAGTGAAGATCCACGGAGCCAGGTTTTCGGCTTGTGCCTTGCCAAGAAGTTTCTTGGGCCTTGTGTCTTGAACTTTGCCTTGTTGCCTTGCCATGGACCAAGTCTGTTTCAATCCGCATTGTTTTGCGGAACGCTTGCCAAGCTTTTGCCTTTGGATTTACCTACGAACTCTTTACCGTTTTGATTGAACTTTTTGATACTTTTATGGACAATTTACCTTTTCACCTGTTTTTCATTATTCAATAAATAGTTAGCTGATTATTGTCTCTGTGTGTGTGTGATTAAGGGGCTGGGCCGAGACCCTGCACCGTGACAACGGGATTTGAAAAGTATGTGGGAAATGGAGCTACAAATTATGGAACAAGAGATGAGAAATGTAGTAGAGATTATAGGGATGAAAAGGAATTCCAAAGTACGAGAAATGAGGAGGAAAATACTGCATAAATGGTATCATACACCCTGTCAATGTAGCAACCCAGCCTCCATTCCAGCCTGGGGGGCAAGGGGCTCTGTGTGTGTGTTTAAGGGGCCGGGCCAGGACCCAGCATTGTGACAGTCAATGGGCATACTACTATAAAAAGGGGAGTAGTCAGTGCTGGCATGGATGCCATCAGAAAGGGCGATTTATGCACATGATGTGGGAATGTGAAAATATACAATATTTTTGGCAGACTATACAAAATCAGTCAAAACAAATTCTAGGAAATGAGTGGGTCATAACAAAGGAAATAGCAGTAATAGGAAAAATGGAGAAAACGGAAAATGAAAGGGAAATAAAAGAAGCAATAATAGAATTGCACAAGCAGTAATAGTATTAGGATGGAAAGATAAATCAAAATTGAAAGTAAATAAAGGGTATCATTATATGGTGGAACAAATGGAATTTGAAATTATGAATGTGAAATTAAATGCTTCAAAACTTAATGAAAATAGAATGAGAGAAATGGAAGAAAGATGGATAAGGGTAAAGAATCATATTATGAATCACTCTGGAGATCAAGCCATAAGAAATAGGATACAAATGTTATATAGTATATAGAATGGAAAGTTATAAAGATAAAGATATAAAGATTGTCTCCATAAGAAATGAATATATAAAAGGGAATAATCCTCGTGTTGGTGGTGGGAATTGTAAATGTTCTGTGAGTGTTTGGTATGTTTTTGTGTGTGTGTGTGTGTGTGTTAAAATAAAAAAAAAATTGTTTTAAAAAAAAGAGTTTGGTGCCAAAGTTGCTCTCAGGCAACTTAACCCCTCCTTCTCCCAAGGTCACCTGAGGAGGGGATTTCTCCTCCCAGTTCAGTCTAACAAAGAAAGCAAAGGACGTGCGGCCTGGAAATCTGGGCCCCAGCTTGGACAAGCCATTTCCGATCACCTAAACCCAACTGGAATCAGTTTCAGGAATATTAAGGTATATCAGAAGACTTTGATGAACTTGTGTGATCCTGGCACCTTCAATCGGCCTGCAGACTGTAAAGGAAGGTCCGCTATCAACAAAGGGTCTGCAGATCTGAGGCCTTGGAGTTTCCGTAGCTCCAGAAGCCATTGGAAGGACAGGGTCCACTTGGAACCAGACAGAGAACTGCATCTCTCTTCTACAACTCCGATGCAAGTACCTATTCCCCCCCCCAAAGACTTTGCTGTTACATCTAGTAACTAAGGAAGAAATTGAGCCACCAGGGATCTGGTTGTAATAAATGAACTTGAACTTTACCATCCAGAGTCCAGTGCCTCATTTGAAAGCCTGGCCAAGTCTCCCTTTCTTAATAGGAAGGCACCCGCGATCCCTAAGGCCTCGAGATCACACGTCCACATGCAAAACAGAACAAAGGGCCTTAGCGATGGCGGCACAGGGTCCATTTGGACACGCTTTTTTTATTTAAAAAGGGCTTGAAAACCTCTCTAAGATCACAGATGACAACTCTTGGTCTCTCAGGGACCTTCCACACAGCCATAGAACCCAGAATATCAAGGCAGAAAATCCCACAATATCTGCTTTAGAATCATAGAGTCATAGAACTGGAAGAGACCTTGTCATGAATAACTTTTCAATAACTTTGCATTTTTACTCAGCATTCACACACATGTACATGCATCCATCACCATGCATTCAAATATTACCATATCCTTTTCTCCCTCCTTGGAGAAGCATCTGTTAGGCCAGACCCTGCTTTCCTGCTGTCTGCCAATGCGTAATTCCAAAACTTCCATAACTTCAAAACTTTAAAACTTCAAAACGCCAAAACTTCTTTTCCTAAGCACAATGCCAAGGACCAGATCTCTGTTTTCCATACAGCAGAATATGACTCCCTGCACAAAATCTAAGATTCCCAAAGCGCACTTCTTCCTCTTCCCTTGAGAAAAAAAGCCCCAAAGTGACCAGAATCAGGCGTTCCCATAGCATATCTGACACTCTCCGAATACACCATCTCTGTCCTTCCCATGGATCAGAGAGGCGGGTGGAACAGACTCCTGCATTCTGCCACCCTTTGAGAATTATTAGACTTATTGATATTCTGCTGATGTCGTCCCAAAGTTGTAAATTAATGATAGACACCTTCCATCCTGGCTTCATCTCCGTTTCCTGGGCAGATGTTGATAGAAATGGAATGGCATTGACAGATATTTTGGTAACAGAATCACTTCTGTGTGTTGCCAATTAGGGTCCTTTGAAATCAAAGTGTCTCTAGTGGTAGTATTAGTCGAAGTAATAATAACAATAATAAACTTTATTCCTTGCCCACTTTGCCTTGAAGCTCAAAGTGGGGCACAACAATTAAAAAACAAAACACACGCACACATAAATGGTTCAAATCTCGTTTCGGATGTAGGGGCAGGGCCGGCCCCACCCATTCCGCCGACTATGCGGGCGCGTAGGGCGACGGAACCTGGGAGGGGCGTTGCCAGCAGCCTCCGCAGCCAGCCGCACCGCTGGGTGGAGGCGTGCTCGGGAGCTAGTGCTGCCTGTGCCACGGCTTTGCCGGTGTGCGCGCCGCCGCGCGGGACGCTCCCAAACAGCCATGCGGGACGCCACCGTGCATGCGTGGCCGGCTGCGTGAGGACGTCCAGGAGCCATGGGGGGGGCACCAAAATAAGGTTTGCGTACCCTTCCGGGAGAGGTCAGGCCGGCCCTGTGTAGGGGGCACTAGTGGTTCGATTCTAAAGTCAATTCCAATTTTTACAGAAAAAAATGTTCAAAACTTTTCAAAACTTCCAAGACTTCCGAATCTTTCCTTAATGGTTTTAAAGTGTTATTTCCTTTTTCATTGGGTGATCTTTACTTTGAAAGTATCTGTTTTACTCCAGAAGCCGGGGGGGCCAAAAGCCCCATTAAATTGTGTTCGACTTCACTACCAAACCAAACCATGCTTAATATATACCTTTGAAATATATATTAAAATATACAGAACAAAAGTTAAAATACAATAAACGCAAGACACGAGTTTCACATTCATGCTTAAAAATTGACTAGGTAGGCTTGCTGGAAGAGATAGGTCTTCAGATGGGTTTCCATTCTGGCAGGTTATTTGTTTATTTATTTAAAATAAATTGTCTGGGAGAAGGCTATCCTTTAGGCAAGCTGAACCCGAACCATGTAGGACAGTGGTTCTCAACCTGTGGGTCCTCAGATGTTTTGGCCTTCAACTCCCAGAAATCCTAACAGTTGGTAAACTGGCTGGGATTTCTGGGGGTTGTAGGCCAAAACACCTGGGGACCCACAGGTTGAAAACCGCTGATGTAGAGTTTTAAAGGTCAAAACCAACAATTTCCACTTTTCCCAGAAACTCATTGGTGTCAGTGGAGTTACTTTAATATGGAGTTAATAGGCTCACTCCCAGATGTTCCTGTAACCAATCTGGCTGCCATGTTTTGAACTAATTGGATTAGTCCAGAGGGAGCCCAATGTAAAACACATTACAGAAGTCCAACCTTGAAGCAACCAGTGCATGCACTACCAAGTTTAGGTCCTTGGATTTTAGGGAGGGCACATCAGCCGAAACTGGTATTGAGCTCTCCTGACCATTGCATATACGTGGGCTGAACTTTGAAGAGACAGACAAGAAGCCCTTATCCCATGCTGTGGGCACAGTCTTTCAGGAGAAGTGTAACCCTGTCCAGAACTGGATGTCACACCTCCATTCCCAAGTTAGGACTTGAGGGCATGCACCTTTGTCTTTTCTGGAGTCCATTTCAATTTGTTTTTGCTCATCCAGCCCATTACCTCCTCCAGGCATTCATTCAGAGAAAACACACTATTCTTAGCTAACGTCATTTCTGAAGACATGGAGAAATATAGTTGGCTGTCATCAGGGTACTGATAGCACCCCATCGGCCATATTTGGCCATCCCAAGGAGAAGACTGGAAAGAGCTACTGGAACAAATCCCACAGCTAACTCAGCTGTCAGAATTTAAAACACAAGATCTACCACTTCCGGCAGGCCTACCAAATCAATGTTAACTTGTATCTTGCAAACACTATCCTTAACTAAAGATGTTTTTGAAGGCATGGAGAAATATAGTTGGGTGCCACCAGTGTACTGATAGCACCTTCCCCCGTGAGTGAGTGTGGATGATCTCTCCTGGTAGTTTGTGTAGACTTGTGCAAAATGAGATGAAAGGCGGACTATGTAAACACAAGACGGAACTTGTGTTTTTGGGGGGTGAGTAAACATTGAGAAAAACTTATTTGTAATTGCCCTCACCTCCCATTATCGGCTCGTGTTGGGGGTTAGAATGACAATTGAAATGGCCACAGTGTATGCTTTTTGGATCATGTGATTTTAATATTTATATTAAGATTTTTAAAAATCCTTTGTCTTAGTGTTTGAATGTTGCATATGCCTATGTTTAATGGTTTTAATGGCCTTAATTTATAGCTGTTTTACAAGCCCTCTTGCCATGACTGGATATTTTAACTACTGCAAAAGTCTACCAGATATCATGCAGCTGTGGACAAGTCTACATAGCGACTACCAAACACAACATTGCACAAACATGAATTAAAGAACATGAAAGGCACTGCAGACTGATTCAACCAGAGAAGTCAGCCATAGCAGAGCACCCGATGAACCAGCCTGGACACAGAATATTATTGGAGAACACAGAAATTTGAATGGCTTCTCTGTGTAGCCCGACATGGTGGTTGTTAGAGTGGTCCACACTCTAACAACCACCATGCCAGGCTACACAGAGAAGCCATTGAAATCCACAAGCATGTGGACAATTTCCACAGAAAAGAGGAAACAATGAAAATAAACAAAATCTGGCTGCCAGTATTTTTTTTAAAAAACCTCTAAAATCAGGACAGTAAATAAAGAATACCACTAAGAAAACAGGGGAATTCCAGGCAGGAAGCAGCCAGGCTTTGAAGCTCCAAGGCTATTCAATACTAATCAATGTGATCAATTGCAACATTCACACTTGTCTCTAACACACAAGGGTTCATTCTCCCACCCTGGAGGTTCCACAGATCTATAAGTGTCGCCCCCTTGGGCCCTTGGAACCTGACCTCCCTGGATAAACCACACAGCTACTGAGGTACAACGGGTTTTATTTAGAATAGGTAGGTATAGGAAAGAGCCTGGGGCAATACAAGGCCTCCAGGTAGCAGCAATCAGCAGGAACGTGCGGCACGTATATAATCCGCATTACCAGGAATCCAAGCGGAGGGAAATAGGAACAAGCCGGATGCAATGGAAAGTCTCTTAAAGGGTCCCCACCGGGTTATAATGGCAGGGAATGTCTTCTTAGTAGCAATAGAGTTCATTAGCAATAAAGTCTTTGCAGGAACAGCTCAGGATCATCACAGAGACCGGGCAGTAAGCAGGAACAAGGCAGCCTGTGAGAGAGGCCCGACGCGGCCTCTCTCACAGAAGCATCCTCTCAAAGCGATGTTGGTACGAGATACCCCCTGTGGGTATCCCTGGGCAGTTATAGTGTTCCCTGGCTTTGATCTACATGCGTCGAGTGCCAATGCTCTATGATTGATGATCGTCTATATGTTTTGTTACTTCAGCCTCTCTGGAATGCATACCTCGTTAGCAACTTGCAGCTGGCAAAAGGGAGTCAAATTTGAGGCACCTACAAGGCGCTCTACTGATCATGGAGGCTCGTTTGAGTAACCTTGGCCTATCCATGCTATGCATTCAAGACTGGTTTCACACGGGAATTGCAAAGAGGCCCAGGGGGGAACTCTGGAGTTAAGCAAGCTGGTTTAGAAAGTACCTTATAGCCGTCATGGCTGAAGTGCCGCTCAAGCAATACTGATGCCTGAGGTCCTTGAAGTGTGACACCACCCCTCCTCTTACGCAGGCCCCTTCGGCCGGCCAGTGGTCCGGGCTTAGCCGGGTATGTACGATGAAATTGTTCCAAAAGTTCGTCAGCATGGAGGTCTCAGGCCGGGATCCAGCATCTCTCTTCAGGCCCAAAACCTTCCCAATCAATTAAGTACTGAAGTTGGCGGTGGAACCACCGGGAGTCCAAAATCTCTGCCACTTTGTATTCCTCCTCCCCATTGATCAACACCAGCGGGGGGGCCAACTTACCCCCTTCCTGCCGGACTTCGTTGGCCAAACGCAGGAGTGCTCGATGAAACACTGGATGGATCCTCATTCCTCTGGGAAGCTGTAGGCGGAAGGCAACCGGTGAAATCTTGGCTATTATTTTGTAAGGTCCCAGGTATTTAGCGCTGAGCTTGCGGCAAGGTCGCTGAGCGGGCAGGTGGCGGGTAGATAGCATTACCTGGTCCCCCACCTTTAGTTCTGGCCCCTCCCGGTGATGGCGGTCAGCCATTCTCTTGTAATCAGCCTTGGCCTGGTCCAGCTGTATCTTTAGCACCTGTTGTACTGCAGACAGTTCTTGGAGCTGCTCCTCAGCGGCAGGAACGTTCCCTGGTTCTATCAGCACTGGATAGAAGCGTGGATGGTACCTCATGTTAGCAAAGAACAGGGTCTGCTGAATGCTGTCGTGCACTGAGTTGTTGTAAGCAAATTCTGCCAGGGATAACAGGGTGGCCCAGTTGTCCTGCTGGTAATTTACATAGGTATTGTTCTAAGGTCCCATTGACGCGTTCCGTTTGACCGTCCATCTCCGGACGATGAGCGATCGACAGTCGGGCCTCAATCCCTAGCATCCGCTGGGTCTCCTTCCAGAACTGGGAAGTGAACTGGCTGCCACGGTCCGTAATCAGGCTCTTGGGCAGCCCGTGGAGCCTGAACACATGATGGTGGAAGAGGTCCATGGTCTCCTTGGCTGTAGGTAGACCCGGGCAGGCAATGAAATGGGCCATCTTGGTGAGGCAGTCTACCACCACCAACACGGTGGTGTTCCCTTGTGACGCTGGCAAGTCGGTGATAAAGTCTGCGGACAACATTTCCGTCATGGCTGAAGTGCCGCTCAAGCAATACTGATGCCTGAGGTCCTTCCAACTGAACTCACAACCTCTGAGGATGCCTGCCATAGATGTGGGAGAAATGGAACGTGGCCAAACAGCCTTGAAAACTCACAGCAACCCAGTGATTCTGGCCATGAAAGCTTTCGACAACGCATCAAATAAATGTAGTCTACAAAACCCACAATTTTTGCATCTACTTTTTTTGCATTTAGTTATATAACAAAACAGAACAAAAATGATTTTTACACTTATTTATTTATTTATTTATTATTAATTTATTATTTGGACTTGTATGCCGCCACTCCCCGAGGGCTCGGAGCGGCTTACAATCAGGTAAAACACACAGAGGTAAAAGCATACATATTAAACTAGCTTAAAAAAGATTTCTGGCCTAGCAATCAAAGGCTAGCCGGAAAAGGTGAGTCTTGCACTTGAACTTTTTATATTTTTATGCCACTGTGCGTTATAGGAAAGGAAATAGAAGAACAGTTGTGAAATACACAACTACACAAATAGTTATTCACAAAAAAGTCATTAATTTAAATACATAAATCTTCGATTCACGTAAGCAAGCTTGTAATGACATCCCGATTCTGCAGAAGAGATCTGTTAAAGAGCAGGCTAAAACTTTATAAATTCAACCACATCTAAGAAACTAGAGCTAATGCAGTTTATCCAATGTGATTTTCTGGATGAGCACCCCAAATAACCCCAGGACCTGGCTTAAAAGCCAAGACACCAGGAAAAAGACATTTTTGGTTGGGATGTGTAATTTGCAGTGAAATAATAACTGCCTGACCAGCCAATGTTATGGAACAGAGACGACAGTGGCTGAGTCCAGAAGTTAAAAGATAACAAAAGTTTATTTGAACATCAAATGGAAGTTGGAGTAACAAAAATTAGCCTATCTTCGGCTTTAAAAACCCACAATAATCCCAGGAAACCCAAACAAAAATGCTGTGGAGATGAAAACTCAAAAACAAACACCAGACATCCTTCTGCGTCGTCCACTCAAAGGAATGTCCATGAATCGTAGTCCAAAACCGGTCCAGGAGTCAGAGGGCAGGAGAAAGACACAAGGAAAAAGGAGGAGACGTTCCAGGATCGACAGGAGCTGAGTATACAGAAAGCACATAATTCACAGCCCCCATAAAACACAGCATCTACCTCCCTCCATGTAATACGATACCAAACACTCTGTAGCAGGAACTCGCAGCAGTCACAGCGAAGTCAAGAGGTACACGGCAGCAGCTAAACAGAGAAGCAGACATGAATCCCAAACCCCCCCCACCTTTTCCCAAAATCAGCTAGAGCTGCCATAGCAGCTCTCCCAAGGAACAAAGTGGTTAGATAACCCAATAAACTCACGAGTAATCTGGAAACCAGGATCAAAGATACAGGAAAACAGGAACACAGGATACACGAACCAGCATAGCAACTCCTTGACCACCATGAGGGTCAAGCCAAATACTCACTTCTCTTATAGCACTAACAATCAGAGTCATCAGAGAACCCGCCCTGTTCCAGGGCAGCAGCATTCTCATTCCTTGCAGCTGTTGCACCATGCCCAGACCTCCAAGCTAGCCAAAGCTCTTGAATACTTAAAGAGCCCTCCTCAGCTTCTGAATGAGTAGATGGCCAGTCTTGATCCGTCTGAAAGCCCAGAAATGTGCTGTCCCCCGAGTCTGCATTGCATACATCTCTCACTTCCTGCACTAATGCCGAATCTAGGTCCGTAACACTTTCTTCTGACTGTAATTCTGCATTCCCTGAAAACCCTTCAAACGTATCAGACTCAGAAGGCTCCCTAAGTACATGCTGAATCTTTCTCCTCTGTTCCCTGTCTTCGTCCAGGCTTGAAGCACTCGCAACTCTCTTGACCCCAGCTGTAGAAGCCTGATCCTCCAGAGCCGCGCCCCAAACCAAGCTACTGCTTGATGTTACTGCCTCAGCATCTTCCTCAATGCTACTACCTGTAGTAACTGGAGGCTCATTCACAACAGCCAATGAAGTTCATGGTTCAAGATGCAAGCTATGAAGTTGCACATAACTCTCCTTTATACCTGGCTGCTAAAGATACATCCTGATTGGCTGCCCACCACAGCCAATCATAAAGAAGCATAAGGTTAATGAGAAGGGTTCTGGAATAGATGACCTCACAAAGAAAGGGGGTTGAAACTCCAGAAAGATGAAACACCAGGAAGAGGAAACACGACTGAGGAGAAGATAAGGTGACTGAGTGTGGTTTCTTAATGAAATGCAGTGCTGATTGAGGTAATGGCTCTTCCTCTGCGCCTTCTGAGTTTGCCTTCTGCATCCAAATCAGTGGTGTCCAATAGGAGTGTGATTGGGGGTTGGTTCAAAACTAGTTTTGGATGTAGGGGGCTCTGGCAATTCGTTTCCTAAATGATTTCCAACATTTTCTCCCCCAAAAATCGGAAATTTCTAAAATTTCCGAATTGCTTCCTTAATGGTGGGTGCGATTGCGCAATATGCGAAAACCTGCAAACAGGACAGGCAAAACTTGGGGAATTCCCTTTCGCTCAGTTTTAGACCGCTACTGACAAAACTTGCCACAGTGCTAGAAAGATTCTCTTCTGTCAGCATACTAACTTTCAACGTGTTTAGAAGATCCCTCGGTTCTTGACTATTTTTAAAGTAAGCCACTGTTCAACATTGCCCCTCCCAGATCAGGAGGGAGGAATCGCCAAAGGATGGCAGCGTCCCACCTCGGTCCTCCAAGTTATGGCTGCCCACTGTTGGCCAGCATTCCACCCCACCGCCCCAACCCTCAAAGACCAGGAGGGACGAATCCCGCCGAGGACTGACCGCTTGCCTGCTCTGTGGATGCCAGGGGTCCTCCCCAAACCCTTGAAGGGGGATGAATCCCAGAGGAATGTCAGTTTGCCTGCCCCGTGGATGCCAGTGGTCCTCATCGACCACCTCCTCCAACACCTCGAGGGGGGAAGAATCCCCCGAGGAATGACCGATTGCCTGCACTGTAGATGGATGCCAGCTGTCCTCCCCGTCCACCTCCTCCTACACCTCGAGGGGGGATGAATCCCCCCAAGGAATTACTGTTTGCCTACACTGTGGATAGATGCCAGTGGTCCTCACCAACCACCACTAATTCCACCAAGGACTGACCACTTGTCTGCCCAGTGGATGCCAGCATTCCGCCCCGACCACCCCCTCTAACAGCGGGAGAAGGGACAAATCCCCCCCGAGGAATGAACGCTTGACTGCCCAGTGGATGCCAGCATTACGCCATAACAACCCCCTCTAGCAACTGGAGGAGGGACACATTCCCCCAAGGAATAACTGCTTGTCTGCACAGTGGATGCCAGCGTTCCATGCCGACCACTCCCTCTACCAACACGTATAAGTTAGATGGATCATGTATAAGTTAGATGGAGCATCCAACCACAGCTGTTGGGTTATACTGGCCACCTGAGTGGTAATTTGTAGAATTTTGTTGTTGTTTTGTTCTCATGTTGTCAATTATTTCCAATTATTCACAATTTGCTTTTATAATGTATGTGTTAGGCATAAAACTGCTTCCGATTGGAAGCCTCCCTGAGTCATCCCCCCTGGAGTCGAGAAGGACAGGCTTCAGAAATATTAAAAGAAAATACAAAAATTCATTAGAAAAGGTTACGACTACGCCTTCCACAGGTCGTGCGTCCACCCTTTACCAGGAGAATACCCAAAGGAAAAAATCAACCATACCACACAGGGCCAACAAAGGGGCACTCTAACATGAGGGGGGATTTCTAATGTAAAGGAATGGAACATCAGGGAAGGGATAGGTTTGGGGAAACCACCTTGCCATCAAACATGGCTAGGTGTTGTCACTTAAAGCATTCCAAAGCATTATTGTGTTGATTCCCAAGAAAAGGATTGGATTAGTTGATTTCTAGTTTCCCAAAGTACCATGTTTAAGCCCAAGGAGAGGAAAGGGCCCTCCAATTTTTGTGTGTGTTGTTCCCCAAGAAAAAGATTACATTGATAGATTTCTAGTTTCCAAAAGTATGTGTAACCCCAAGGAGAGGAAAGGGGCCTCCACACTTTTTTGTGTTGTTCCCCAAGGAAAAGATTAGATTACTAGATTTCTAGTTTCCTAAAGTACAACGTGTAACCCCAGGCAGACAAAGGGGCGTACAAAGTTTTGTGTGTTTTCACAAGGAAATTATTAGCAGCAAAGGGGAATTCTGGTTTTCCAAAGCACAGAGGTCAAACCCCAGGAAAATAAAGCCCTTAAAAGTTGTTTTCCCTGCTTCAGGAAGGGAATTGTTATCAGCAATGGGGAATTCTGGTTTTCCAAATCACAGAAGTCTAACCCCAGGAGAGAAAATACCCTTAGAAGTTGTATTCCCTGCTTCAGGAAGTGAATTAACAGCAAAGGAGAAATTGTTCCCAACCCAGTCCTTCCCTTGCAAAGCGGTGGCGTGGCACCTTCCCCACCCGAGCAGCTGCCCTAGTCCTTCTGCCTTCGCGCCCCCGGCTCTCAATGAGCCCACGAGGCACGCGCGGCCCTTTAAAAAAGGCAATAGCTGCAGTGCCAAAACCCCTCCCGAGGTGGTTTCCCTCATTGGCTGGAGGCAAGCATCTCAACATGCAAGCAGCTGCTTGCCTCCAAAGCTGATTCATTTCCGATTCACTTCCTGAATCGGAAAAAAGATGGTGACATTGGCTTTGAAAGGGCAAGAATACTTCCGGGTTCCCAAATCGCTTCGAAATCGTTTCAAAAATGGATTTAATCAGATTTTAATCAGAATAACGAAGATTCCGACTGAACCTACCCATGCCTAGTGCCCAATTGTTGGTTCTCCAGGTGTTTGAGACTTCAACTCCCAGAAGTCCAGGCCACCTGGGCCAAGAATCAGGAATTCTGAGAGCTGAAGTCCAAGATAACTGGAGGACCAAACATTGGGATCCCCTGGGTTAAGGCAATGGTCAATGGTCAATAATAACATTTAACTGATGCCCTTTTCACCCATAGGACAGAAATGGTGGCATAGAGTTCTGGTCCTCCAGGTATTTTATTTATTTATTTATTTATTTATTTATTCGTATTTGTTGCCGCCCTTCCCAATGGCTCGGGGCGGCTCACAACATATTCATAAAACAGCCAAATACAGCAAAGTTAAAAACCACAGTTAAAACCACAGATAAAAAGGCACAATAGGCTGCACATTAACAACACTGCGACACAAGATAATACGAGATGGCGACACGTAAGAGAAGACTGCAGTTCATCCAGCTCCCAAAGCCTGCTGGAACAGCAAAGTCTTGCAGGCTTTTCTAAATGAGAGAATGTTCTGAATGGCACGAACATTGGCGGGCAACGAGTTCCAAAGTGTTGGAGCTACGATCGAAAATGCCCGGCGACGGGTTGCAGTCAGGCGAAATGTCTTGGAGCTAGGGACGACCAGGAGGTTATGGTCTTCAGGTGCAAAGATCTGGTGGGATAGTATGGGATGAGGCGGTCCCACAAGTACACTGGCCTTCAATTTTGGACTTCAACTTCCAGAAGCTTCCAGGAGTATCATGTTTTATGAAGCTTTTGAACTCTAAATGATTATTTCTTGACCAATGTACATGTAGAGTCTCCTTATTTGCTACTAATCCCATATTTTATGCCCGACAATTTTGAGAGTATCTATGAAAAACAGCACCAGGCCTGTAACACTGTTGTCGAGCCATTTAGAATGGCAGTGGATAGTGAGATCCAAGCCACTGTGGGTTTAGCCTGGTTGTAGCGGCAATTTGGAGTCCCAAAACTCCTTAGGCAGTAACTTTTACCTCAGGCGATGTCTCCGTGCGAGCACAGGGGCAGATGGATAACGCGACAATCGTTACTATGGTACAATGAAGCCAAACTTTATTTGCAGGACATCAGCTGATGGGTTTGGCCCGCAGAACTTGCTGCTAAGGGGCAAGAGCCCCAAACAATCTCCACACTTTGATTTTATACAAGCAATGGCGACAAACCCCTTTGTCCCGCCCTCCTTCATGCCCCGTTACTGGCTGGCATTCATGAACTCATTTCATTATCCAATTAAACAAAGCATTATTCTAGCATCTCACTCCTATTTGTTAAAATGCATGGCGTAGGTATTAATTCTCTTTCCCAGGCTATGTTATCTGCTTCTGACGCAGCGTGTTCCCAAAATGTTACAAATCTATGCAGCTTCTCCCTAGCATTCACAGGAAGGAGTCTCTAATTGCCATGCGCACAATATTGTAAACAAACGCACGTTGCTAGCATTCGGCCTATTGGGGCCACTCTTATCTAGAAGGCACATGATGTTCCCTGGCAAATCACTGCTTGTGCCTTTGTACCAATCAGAGTAGCTTATTCTCGTCATGATTACTTGGCAAGCTACCCCGGTATTCTGAAGCCTATACTGAGCAGCACTCTCTCCTGACATTACTTCTACTAAAAGCATCAATTTCCCCTTTATTCCTTCATTTCTTTTTGTAAATGATTTTCTAGCTATCAAAATCATCTACACAACATGCTTTTAGCTTACAGATTGTCCCAATTTAGTTTCCAGTCTCGTTTCTCTCTTTTCCGCACACCTTTCGCTGCTTTGACTGTCTGGCTTGCTGCAAAACTACAATATCTCAATAAAATTGGCAAACAACACAGAATGATTGTTACAGAACATAAAATCACAAGGATTAGCATTATTAGAGACTTTAACCATTTCAGATTTGGCAACCAACTCGTCAGAAATCCCCAGAAATCTTCTGAATTTTCATAAGACTTCTGAACTTGATTAGCAACTTGCTGAATCTTTCTCATATCCACCTCAATATCTCCTGTCATGTTAATATAATGACAACACGTGGTATTTAGCCAAACGCATAGGCCCCCTTCTTTTGTCAGTAAATAATCTAGGGCCAATTTCTGTTGTATTACCATCCCAGCCAGAGAATTAACCTCTATTTGCAAATCACCTGTCCCTCTGGCTGTATCATTTGCCAATAGCTCCAATTCGTAAGTTGTTTTATATTCCATGCCACTCCCATACCTGGTGTCATGACTGCCAGGAACCTTTGTGTCTCTGTGAGATATGTGCGGTCTGTGTCGTATCCATATTTATCTATTGAGTTGGTTGATCTCTTTTGAACATGCATATGTAAATTGGTAACTGGTGTCTTTCTGGGGTACATTTTTAACCCTCCTGGTCCCAAAGTACCTATGGTGCAAATTCCATTCCATGCTATGGGCAGATATCATCCTGCCCACTTGCCACAAATCCATAAGTATCCTTCTGGAAGGTTTTCCAACTGATTACCTGTATGACAAGCAGGTATATCTTGCATTAAGTTAACTAATGCATCTTTCTGATGATTTCCATATAAAATGTGAGTACAATTTGAGTACTTCCATCCCCAGGTCCAAATTCCTCTTGACTTACGGCCACAATGTGACATGTAGCGGTCATGTACTGTGATGGTATAATTACATGCTGGGTATACCCCCAGCTCAATTCTGTTAAACAGTTCATATTTTCCCTCCTTTCTGTTTCTTGTAGCATATATAGTATTGTCTGATTCCCATTTAAAGCACAGGGGTGCTTCTAGCGCTGGGAAACGGTGTGAAATCATGAACTGAGCCTTGTCTGCATCGTGCTTGTTGTATGACTGTTGACAAATAGTGTCATTCCAGCCCTGCAACGTTAATAGAGCTGTTGGGACCACGGGCCATCCTTGTTTATGACTGACGGGCCGTGGCTGCAAACTCCAGCAATCTTTGAGGCTAAGCTCATGTGTCATGTTGGTAATTAACTTATGGAACAGGTTTTGGTCCCACCCTCCATGTGTTCCAGTTATGCATAGTACTAGAATCAAAGTCATGTATCCAAACACAGTCCTGACTCCTGTAGGTGGTTTTCTCTCCTGTCTAGGTCCCATTAATATCTCAAACCACCACCTTAAGGGGAAAGTCTTAGGTACTTTCCACCTACGTTCCGTTGGGTCACGTTCACTTGACTGCAGGCCGTTGGTATCCGTAGAAAATTCTTCAGTGACCTTGTCGTCCCTCAGACCGGATGTTGACGCTTTTTGCTGATTTTTATCTTTAACGAGTCTTCTGGACAGCTGGAAGACTCCCAAACAGCCGGAGCTCGCTGTATCCTCGTATAATGAATCCATGGACGGATCCCCTCGACCTTTACGGCAGTTGGCGTAGCCAGCAGAATGACATAAGGCCCTCTCCATCTCGACTGCAACGGTTGAACGTTCCACTCCTTCACCAGAATCTCGTCACCTGGAGAAAAACAGTGGAGAGGAGTGGTAGGGAACGGTGGTCGCAAATCTGCAGTGTATTGATTCAGTTTCTCTAACTGTCTCCCTAGCATCTGAACTTGCTGCAATGTCTGTTGATCTCCTAACACGTGGCTATCCAAAGGCAGTTCATTTATAGTCTTTAAGTTTAACGGTGGTCTTCCGTACAGTCTTTCAAAAGGGGATAACCCTGTTTTCTTGTGAGGCGTGCACCTGACTCTCAGTAAAGCCATTGGCAAAGCCAGTCTCCAATTTAGTCCTGTCTCTTGACAAATCTTTGCCAAACTGTTTTCAGTGTCCTGTTAATTCTTTCTGTGCGGGCAGAAGATTGCTTCAAACGGTGAACTGTCTTGATGTTGGATGCATTTGCCTTCCCAGCAAGGCTGCTGATGCAGATTCACCTAAACGGGTGTTTTCATGAAAATGTTGGACTATGTGTCATGCCTTTATCCTTATGGGATGAAGACGCGGTGGTCTGTCATCACGATAATGTTCCCTTGTCACTCCCTTTTCTCACTCAGGGCCCAATCCTCCTACCTGTGGTGTATTTGCATTTTCCTACCTGTGGGCCTGAGCTTTTGACTTGTGACATTACGGATGGTGGTTTCTTGAATGCTGCCTCCTGACTGACCTGACCCTCTCCTCTCTGACGCCCCCGTGGTGCATAACAGCACCTTTTAGGTTTCCAATCAGCTTCCAAGAGAGCGATCATCGCACCAACATGCCCAATGGCCTCTTTCCAGCTGAGGTCAGGAAACCTCGCTCCTGTACAGATATTAACCCTTTTCCCTTTTGACAAAACATCGCTTGGGTGTGAGCCAACAGTTCTGTTAGCTAAGCAGAAGTTCCCGGACAAAAATATTCTGTTCCCAGAATCCCTCTTTCCCTCGTCACAACTGCCCAGCTCGTTCATCACCCCATCTTGCCATTTGCGAAAAGGGTTAAATCTATTTTCTCCAATGGGATGTCTTTGGACCTGGCCTGCTGGAATAAACTTGGCTCATGATGTTCATGTCTGATATTCTGGTGGCTCTCCGTAATTTGGCAATAAGGTTGCCGGATTTTGGCACAGGGCCCATCTCAAAAGAGATGAGAGGGTGGTCACCCAATACTCCTTCTCGTGAGCCAGTGGGTTTTTTCTCTGTATCTAGCAGTGTTTTGACGTGGTGTGGTATTTTGATAAATGTGCAACGGATCTGTGTCATGTGCCTAATTTTCTGTGCCAAAACACCCACAGCTATTTCCTCTCGCCCTGAAGCGAACAGGAAGAGCCGTAAATCTGACAGGCCTATGCTGGGAAAGACATTAAGGCTTGAAGCTTGGCTAGTCCTGAATAGCCATACAACCAAGAACGCATGTATGATGTTGACCATAAGAGTTCCTCGTCTGCCTTCTGGTGGTAGGTGGAAATTGCCTTTTCTTCCTACCTCCAAATCTTGCTTCCTTGTTCCCAAGAGGACTAGAGCGCATTGGTTCTCATACTGCAACAATCTATTCAAATGTTCCTGGCTTCCTGCCACCGATGGGGTACTGTGGCGTTCTCACGGGAAAGATGTTCTGACCTTATCTCTTTCTTCCTGACCTCCTGTACTTGAAACAATCTATATCTTTCCTGGCCTGGTACAGTGAGCTCAGGCTGGCCGGTCTCCAAGAATTCTAATCTAGCTCTGATTTATGCCAACATGTCCCTTCCTAACAATTGCTAATGGGTGCTAATTTAGTGTTCACTACTGCTTTGTCCGCTCCTGTATCTACTAGGAACTTTATGCGCTGACCCTCTATTTCCACGGCATTCGTCTGTCCTCCTCTTCCTCTCACACTTGCATCACAATCTTTCCTTCTGACACTTCCTCTACACAATATTTCCACCAGTGGCCTTCCACACTGGTTTCGACCCAACTTGCTTATGCCTTCTCCTCGTCCTCTTCCTGATCCTTCTCTCCTCTTCTGTCACTTCCCCCACACAATCTCTTGATTAGCCTTCTGTACTTACTGATTCTCTCTTGTCACAAATACTTTCATGCTGGCCATATCTCTCAAATCTTTCAAATGTCCCGTTTAAATTATTTCCTATACAGCCAAAGCCTCATATATATTTACATAAAAATCAATTCTGCTGTACAAAAGAAATCAATTGTTGGTTTCCTATTTCCTCAGCCATTAAACAGCTTAATTTTTTCCTTTCTTTATGGATAAGCTGGGTAAAACATTTCATTCTGGAATGCAGTCTCATTTCTTTCTTGTACATGAGCGAGGCCATATGCTGGGAAGTCTGCCAATTCTCTGCACAGGGCGTCCTGTGTTATCTATCCTGGCACAATATGTTCTTTTTACATTAATTCTACAATTTTCTCTTCTAAAAAGTCCTGGCTGTTTTTGAGATGAAAGATTGCATTTTCCAAATGGTACGGGCTGTATTTTTTTTTTGTAGGCCTCTTCCGTTAGGATCATGTGTGGCATGTATTTTCTCTAATAAATCTGTCATTGGTTTTTGGTTGCTCTAAATAAGGTGGCGTGGCATTTCCAGGGCCCCCCTTGCTTCTATATTTGATCTCGCTGCCTCTCGGTAATCTTTTCTACTGATGTCCGGAGAATGCACTATCATTCTTCCGTCCTCCAGAGAGCGGCTTCTCCTTGCCTTCGGGGATTGCACTATCACTCCCCTAGTAGCTATGGAGTATTCTTCCTTCCCCCTTCTGTCGCGTCTGTCTTGGGAGTGCTCTATCATTCCCTCAACATCTGGGGTTGGCCATCTCGCTCTCCTTTCTGCCTCTCTTGCTTCTTCTAGCGGATAATGGATGTCATCTGACTGGGGGCCTTGATATGCGGGTGGCCTTCCGGAGAAGGGATTGCGTTCTGAATAGGACATGGAGCAAGCCAATGAGGCTTGTGGTGACATAAATGGAGCCGTCGCGCCTGGTGGAGCAACCATGCTTGATGGAAACATCACACGGGGTCGCGATTGGCAGGCTCACTATGGTGGGTTGGGGCATTGCTGGGGGATTCACTGGAGGGACGCGTTGGAACAAGGCACACCGTCTCATGACGCATCACAGCCTGGGCGCCATCTCTGAGGCTGAGCTTGCTCCAAGGGTGGGGGTCGCGTTTGGGGCTGGTACTGGGGCATTTGTCGCATCAAGCGGGGGTGCATTTGGCCCCCCTGCTTCTGCGGTAGCATTTCCCAATGCCTTGGTCTTCTCCTTAAGTGTTGCAATTCCTCCGGCTCTGGTTGGGAACCGGGGCGCTTTTCCCTGCCTTCCTGCTAAACAAGCATCTGTTCTAGTGCTGCCTCGGGCCAGCCCACCAAACTCCTCTGAAACCAATCTCTTCCACGTCGCGGAGTAGATCCATTGATCAGTTGGATGTACTTCGTAACAATAAGATTCTAACTCCCTACATTTACTCAAATCCCAAGTTCCGGTCTTTGGCCAGCTGATTTCTTCCACAGCCGGCCACACCTCTGAGCACAGATTCTTAAGCCTGTAATCTTTCAAGTCTCGGGATTTCCCTCCACTGCTAGCTGACAAAACCTATCCCAGTTGATTAACACACACTCCAGAGGTGTCTCTCTTTTCTCCTTGGATTTCACTCCCCCCATTTCTAAGGACCAAACCACTTCAGTGTTTGCCCTCCCACCCGGCGTGTATGTTCCCTAAGTGACAGTGCTTAGAGCTCAATACTTGCCGGTTCCTGAAGACTCCGGGACCCTTATTCTCCGGTGCCCTCGTGTGCCGGATTTCTCACTAGACGCTGGAACCCCAGCACCCCGGTCTTCCCTCTGCGTGCTTTTGATGCCGGATTTCTCACTAGACGCAGTTTGACCCTCTGCGCCCCCGGACTTCCTTCTTCTGTGTCTTCACTGATAGTAAATCTTCAATTGCAGTCTCTCGTGTCAGTAAGCGTTTCTCTGGGGCGAGTTAGGCAGCCGGTCATTTGGTTAGGGGCCCCTCTCAGCTCACCTAGGTCGCACCAGCTCCCCGCTTACGAGTGGAGACCGTCCTGCCAACAGGACCGCGTTATCCACGCCACAGACTCGTCTAGATTGCCTCTTTGGATCACGTCGGACTGGTCACCAAGATGTAGTGGCAATTTGGAGTCCCAAAACTCCTTAGGCAGTAACTTTTACCTCAGGCGACGTCTCCGTGCGAGCACAGGGGCAGATGGATAATGCGACAATTGTTACTATGGTACAATGAAGCCAAACTTTATTTGCAGGACATCAGCTGATGGGTTCGGCCCGCAGAACTTGCTGCTAAGGGGCAAGAGCCCCGAACAATCTCCACACTTTGATTTTATACAAGCAATGGTGACAAACCCCTTTGTCCCGCCCTCCTTCATGCCCCGTTACTGGCTGGCATTCACGAACTCATTTCATTATCCAATTAAACAAAGCATTATTCTAGCATCTCACTCCTATTTGTTAAAATGCATGGCGTAGGTATTAATTCTTGTTCCCAGGCTATATTATCTGCTTCTGACGCAGCGTGTTCCCAAAATGTTACAAATCTATGCAGCTTCTCCCTAGCATTCACAGGAAGGAGTCTCTAATTGCCATGCGCACAATATTGTAAACAAATGCACGTTGCTAGCATTCGGCCTATTGGGGCCACTCTTATCTAGAAGGCACATGATGTTCCCTGGCAAATCACTGCTTGTGCCTTTGTACCAATCAGAGTAGCTTATTCTCGTCATTATTACTTGGCAAGCTACCCCGGTATTCTGAAGCCTATACTGAGCAGCACTCTCTCCTGACATTACTTCTACTAAAAGCATCAATTTCCCCTTTATGGTGAGAAAAGAAGCCAATATACCAGAATAAATCTCACCAAGTTGAAGCAGAAGCCACAGAAGTATTTATTTAATTTCAGCTGAAAGTGATGCC
This sequence comes from Anolis apletophallus, assembly GCA_030556195.1. Lineage (NCBI taxonomy): Eukaryota > Metazoa > Chordata > Lepidosauria > Squamata > Anolidae > Anolis > Anolis apletophallus. The sequence continues at coordinate 112,987,662 of JARBWK010000012.1, read as the reverse complement.
AGCCTATGGTAATCTGCCCCCAAAATAGGCTGAGATGCATAACACAGTAAAACATGTATGTTGATACGTTTTTTTCCTTTTGAATTTCCCGCACCTGCCTCCCTGATCCAGCTTTGCTGTGATTGGTCAGGGGACTCCCTGACATCAGCGGGCCAAGAGGAGCAGCCGGGGGTGGTGCATCTCAGCCAATGAGAGCCCAAGCCCTGCTTCTGACACCACCTCCCTCCCAGCCAATAACAACAGTGGAAATGTGGCAATGGTACAACAAAGAGAAATATTTGTCTAATGCTTGGATTATGACTGGCCCTTCCTGGGCCCATTGATAAGGCAATGTGGGCGACTGCTGAGAGCCCTCAAGCCCAACATGGGGGTATGAAAAAACATTTTTGTGTGGCAATTCAGAGCCAGCCCATTGTCCATGAGTCCTACAGTATCAATGTCCATGATGGGATCAGTTGGTCCAGTCTCCTGGGAAGGGGAAATGTCATTGTTGGGGTATCTGTGACATTCTTGTCTCCGCGCAGAGAGGAAATGTCCTTTGTGAAGAGTGATTAAAGAGTCCATAAGGTTTCCCAATTCCCAAGTGGCCTGACTCTTGGTCCTCCGAGGCTTGAGACATACATATAAATCATATAAAATTAATAATATATACATTTAGAAATAGGCGCACATCAGGATCCACAGGAATCAGGGAGATTCGTACTTGCGGAGGCCTTATCCTATGGAGATCTGGGGAAGACATACAGATTGGGGTACATAATGCTTCCAGGGGGCTCCTATCTCCCTCATTCCTCTTATGGGGAAGAAAAATGAGCAGATGGTAAGGGAAACCTGGGAAGAGAGACATGCACATGAGGGTCTCAGGGGTCCCGGATGGATCCCTGGGATCATGGGGAAACATACACAGGGGATTACTGGGTCTGTGAGGGCCCAGCCTAGGATAAAACAGCACAGTTGGGACCAGGATTTTAGGGGGAGATAGGGGATTATGAGCTGGTAGTTATAGGATGGGGAAGAGAGTTGAAAGGAATGGAAAAGAACAAAAGGAAACAAACAGGGCTTGAGCTGGGAAAAGACTATATGTGTGTGGTTTTGGTAGGATATGTTTTAGTCTAGTATCAGCAAAGGTGAGTCAAAGATTATACAGAAAAGAAAGAATGGGCAGGAAAGATGGGAATTCAGAAATAAGGGCAAGGTTATAAAATATTATTTAATGTATTGTCGAAGGCTTTCATGGCCGGAATCACTGGGTTGTTGTAGTTTTTTCGGGGTGTATGGCCATGTTCTAGAAGCATTCTCTCCTGATGTTTTGCCTGAATCTATGGCAGGCAGGCATGTAGCCGGAGGGGGGGGGAGGGGCTTGAGCCCCCCCCCCAATTCTCAGGGTGGTTCGCAAGAAGGCCTTACTGGTACATTATTTAAACCGTTATGTTTATTCATATCTTGATCTGATCACCTTGCTCAATATATCCATGCGGGTATTGGGATAATGATACAAAAGGTTTGCTAGGGTAGACCCTCAACCCCCGAATAAAAATCCTGGCTATGGGCCTGATGGCAGGCATGCTCAGAGGTTGTGAGGATCAAACCTCACAACCTCTGAGGATGTCTGCCATAACTGCAGGCGAAACGTCAGGAGAGAATGCTTCTAGAACATGGCCATACTGCCCAAAAAACATACACTAACCCTAAATATTATTTATTTGGCATTTCCTCATTTGCTAGCTTTAGACAAAAGGTCTTGGAATCCCTTTGTCTGAGAGTCATTGACTCAAGCTGCTGTTCATTCGTTCAGTCGCTTCAGACTCTTTGTGACCTCTGGCTGAGGTCACCCCACCCCAGAGCTCCCCTGATTTCTGTAATCCAAAAAAATTGGAGGATTGTGCCTGAATGTGAGTGTGTGATACGAGATGTGAAAGAACAGTTTAACCAGTAGTGATATCGAGCACAATTTAGGGGACTCTGCCCAGATGGGGACAGGAGCCCTGACCACCTCTAAACACGAGGATCCCAAAAATACAAATCTAGGTGAACCTTTTAAAATGCTAAACGCACCGAGAGAAGAGTCTTTACCAGCTGGAGAAAGGATGAAAGCCAGAGTCCTGAGATATCCGCAAGGCTAACATGTTTATTTGCACTGATACAGGCGTATATATACAGTACATACAAAACCATTCATATTCAAATTTGGCGCTCGCTTGCTACGTTGTGACGTCAGAAACAGCTGAGCAGGAAAAGCCGGCCGGCATTCTGGCCATTCACAAGCTAGCATCACCTATGAATTAGCCAATCAGGGCTGGGGCAACACGAAGCGGCGAGACACAAAGAAACAGCTGGGTGGGGCGAAATTCCCATGGTTTTGAAATGACCTGGGGGAAAACGAGCATCGCTGGGAGCTCAAGTCTATCCGGTCTATTGTCTGTGTTTGAAATTCTACGGTTCTTTGTCCTAGACTGAAACTTTTTGTCTGGTGAGTTTTGGTCAACCAGAAGCATGGTTTCTTTGTTTCAAATGATCAGGAAAAAATGTATATTATTTCGGCTGGACACGGGGTTTCGAGGCCCATGGGAACCAGCCATATTTATGATAGAATGTTTAAGGGTAATGCCATTACCTATGGCTTATTAGTAGTCAAAGCCTCAGAAATTAATAAGCATAGGCAGGTAGATTCCAATGTAGGTTTCAGGTATGATAGCCCTGAGAAGGAATTGACATCTACCTTAATACTATTGTGCAAATAAAGGGAAATGGCTAGTGAAAATGTAGCTGCTAGTCAGCACTGTGGTCTTCCTGCTGGAAGGTTTTTCTTGAACATAAAGTAACCATGAGGGAAAGTACAAAAGGAAAAAACTTAAACAAGACATTCGGATATAGGGGTGACCCCAGCAATAATCATACACGTTCCCCAGGCAGCCCACCCCGAGAGAAAGGTCATATAAGGCAAACAAAACAAATGCTGCATCTCTCTGGGAGCCATAGTTCCACAGTCCGTGGGGAAAGGAGCCAGTGTCCTGGCTTACTGAAAGAGTCCTTAGTAAACCAGAAAGTCCTGGAAATGAAAGAGAGTCCATATTTGATCCAGAGAGGCACGGCTCCCCTTAAGCCAGATAGACCCAGGATTCCTTTTGGTCCCCAAACATGGCAAAACCCTTAGGAAAACACATAGCCGGTCCGCTTGATGAAGGGGACCCTTCAAGGTCCTGGATTCCAGAGATGGAGCATGGCTTTTGGCTGCAACCAGCCAAGGAGAGTCAATAATGGATCTAAAGTGATGGGTAACAGGGAAAATAGGTCCTTTATGCTTGGGAAACTAGGTGTTCCAAAAGTGTCCTTGTAGAACTATACATTTCTCCTGTCGATATTCCCCTGGGCCGGTTTGCCTGCGACTCTGCCGGTTTTGGGCTCAGGTTTGCTGGATTCCCCAAGGAAGCGGCAGCCCCCGCCTTCGGAACAGCTGGGATTCAGTTGTCCTGAGGTGAACTTCAGAGCGGGAAAGCTTGTGAGTAAAAACACCAGTGCGGCTTGTCTCCCCCAGGCCAGAGGAGAACCATAATAGGAAAACTGAGATAGCAGAAAAAGATAGAAATATTATAGGGTGCTTATGAAACAAGAACGGGGGTGCTAGGTGAAACTTTACTTTGGTGGATACGGGTTCTATTGAAGTCTATGGGGACCTTGTATCCGCGGATCTCACAAGCACGGCTCCCCCTCCCTGGGCGTCAAAATGGCGCCCGAAGCAGGCTGGCAAGGACGCTGCCGGCCTGCTGGGATTCCTGTTGGCCCGGGAGCATGGTGGCGAAGGGAGGAAGTGCAGAAGGCAAGGTAGGAAAAATGGTGGTGTTCTTTAATTGTTGTGTTTGTGTGTTTAGAAAAGTTTTGAGGCAGTGGCATCGGGGAAAGGTGGCGGGGCCTACAAAGGGGAATGGAGCCTGCGTAGGAGTAGATGGGAAAAGATCATTTTCTTGGGCTTGGTGCATAGCAGCCTGGCCCAATTGGCAGAGAGAGATGTTAGGAACTCTCTGCCGTGGGATCCTTAGCCAGAACCTTTCTGGCTCGACTCCAGTAGTACTATGATTGAAACTGATTGAATGCAAGTACACAAGAGAAATGATGAAGTGATGAAAAGTGTGATGTAATCAGTATAATTGCAAGATTGTCTGAACGCAGTGTGAAAGTTCACATGTTCAGATTATATAATTGTCAAGGAGTAATTGAGAGTTTGAAAGGTTTGAAAGCAGAGTGAAGCGCAAGAGTGCATGATGGATTCTGCAGCAGTAGGAAACTCAGGGGTGATTTAGTTGTGTGTGAAGGATTGCATTCTGATTGAAGAAATGCAGTGCAAAGATTCAAAAGGAAACATTTTTTCAAAGAGAAACACTAGGAAAGAAAACAACACTCAGGCACACTTAATTAAGGAAAAGGATTCACAGGAATCAGGGATTCAAAAGTGGTGAGTCCGCAGAAGCAGAAGTGCAAAAGTGGTTTCAAAGGTTGTGAAATAATGTGATAACATGTTTTTGATGTTAAGAAATGCAAAAAAGTGGTTGTAACAATAAATATGCATTAAATTTTTGTAACAAAATGAATTTGCATGAAGTTGAAAAAAGTATCATGTATATGTGCTAGTCTATGGGACTCCAGGAGACAAGGAGCAGAGTAATGTATTATTAGATATATGCCATGTATTAAGGTGTTTGAAATGCAAAATGGAATAGCTTTAAACTACCATGTTCTATTTCAAGAGGGGATTGTTGAATATATATGTGTATGTGTGTTGTAAAATTTCAATTGTCAGTTTTAAAGCTACTGACTGACTGACTGACTGACTTTATTATTTCTGAGTCGCCCTCCACGTTAGTGCTCCGGGCGACTTACACATAGCAATTCAACAATTAAAAATATTAAAAATATTAAAAATTAGATTAAAATATTTAGGGGTTAAATGCAAGGGCCAGGCTCAGGTAGTTGAGTTCCTGGTTCTGCATTAGCCATGGGCTTTCCTAAATAGCCAGGTCTTTAGAGCGGTCAGGAACTGGGGCAGGTCGAGGGAGGCTCTCTGGTCCGGTGGCATCGAGTTCCAGAGAACGGGGGCCACAATGGAGAACGATCTCCGTCTCGTGGCCTCCAGGTGGGCCTCTTTCACGCCCGGGACGCAAAGGAGGTTCTTGTTTGCCGGCCGCGGTGTCCTTGAGTAGGCAGGCTAGCCAGCGTGTGTATCAAGCTTCCCAACAAAGCAGGAGTGAATGCACAAAGTCAGTCTCCCTGCAAGAGAGGCTTCCATCAATGTCACAGGACATCGTCATCACTTTGGTATTTGGCTGGGCGTAACTTTGCTGATAAGAACTGTGTTGATCGCCATTCTTGTCTTGCCAGAGCAATGATTGATTTCTCTTTCGAGCCACAACTATGTAAATAGTGTAAATTACTTTATAGCACCAATAAAGGCTGTAAAGGCTGATCTGGCTGAAAGCTGTGAGTGATCGTGTTGGTCTAGGTCAGGGGTGCTCAGAATGGTGATCGGGATCACCAGGGTGATCTTCGGGCCTCATCCTGGTGATCTTCAGGCCCCTGACCAGGTTTTTTGCTGTTGGTCCTCTTCACGTGCCCCTGCACGCTGCAAAGAAGTCTTCCATCATTGCTCCTCCCCGCTCCTTGCTCGCGCGCCGCCTCCAAAAGCTCCAGAGTCCAAGAGGCAGAATGGGCCCCCTCTTTTGGATTCCTCCTCCTCCCTCCGTCCTTCTCCAGCCACTCAGAGTCGTAGGAGACCAAAGGGAGCAGGCCTGGATGACGCAATGCATGGCTGGCCCCGCGCGCATGCGCAGAAGCGCCCATTCTGCCTCTCGGACTTCTCGTGAGCTCTTGGAGGTGGCACGCATGCTGGCAGCATGGAAATAGGAGCAACGACGGAGAAGAAGAAGGACGCTTTGGGGTCATTTCTTTACCACAGCTCAAAGGTCGGTCTTTTTACTTTGGGGTGGGTGCTTGATTGTTCTGTGGCATGTCTCTTTGTTTATTTTTAATGTTTAAAAATAGCCTTTTAGCTCCAAAGCCTCTCTGCTTGCTTTTTTCCTTGAGAAATATATGCTGGGGAATATGGAAATGTGGGAGAAATGGGGTGGTTGGATGTATTTTTGCCTGCCCCTTTGTTTACCTTGCTGAGTATTAAATGGCCTTGCAGTTCAAAAGCCTCTCTTCTTACTTTCTGGCTGATAATATGTGTGGTAATATGGCAGTGTGGGAGAAATGGGGTGGTTGGATGTATTTTATGCTCAGTTTTATACTGTTGTTATTAAATTGAAATGTTGATGTTTTACAACTTCATTTTATGTAAACTGCCCCGAGCCTGCTGGAAGGAGCGGTACAAAAAAGAAATAATAAATATAAATAAATAAATAAATAAGAAAATAGTTATACGTTTTACATTTCGGGGCAGGTGATCTTTGGGATTTGGTTTTTTAATCAGTAGCTCCCATGCTGAAAAAGTGTGAGCACCCCTGGTCTAGGTGTTTGTGAGACCTGCAAGTGGCTGGATCTCTATCTGAGAGAGGGTAAGTGGCTGAAATTAACTCTCCCGCACCCCATTTCATCAAAGGGTCCTTGATATAGTTGCTAGTCCTGCTGCAGATTGGCCAAAACTTAACTCTTATTATATCATTCCAGGCTAGTGTCTTTGGCAAAACTATGAATTCCCTGATTATAAACTATCTTTTTTGTTGGGGGGGGGGGGTGTCATATTTGACTACAACACCACTGCTCTTACTCTTGGGTCAAACATTCAACACAGAACATGCTTTAGTTTCATTTTACCCTCAATCTGGAGATAGCTATTTGGCAACATTCTCTCACCTTCATTTTGCAAACAGATCACACCATGAAACATTACTAATAGCAAGGAGACAAAAATGGCACCCAAGAAAGCTCCAGCTGCTCCGGGTAAGTTACTTCTACCTATGTGTTGACTTTGCAGGAATACAGGCATAAAATGGCCTTTTGCTTGCTCTTTATTTGAGTAAAATCAGAAAAATTTCTGGATATTCAAGTGAGGTTTTAATTCATTGCAACACCAGAAATTTGGAAATGGAAGAACCATTTCATTGGAGGTAATGTCAAAAATCTTATTTGTTTTATTGTCCTCATTTTGTTGCTCCCACTATAGTTACATCCCTGGTAGCAACATATGAGAATGTTAATCTGAAATTAAGAGGAAAGGGGATAGGATTAGCCCTGAGTGTTAGGGCAGGATGTACAATAAGGGAATTGATTCTCAAATCCAGAGGAAGAAGGATGTGGATGAAGCAGGCCTGGATTTCAGGAAGGCCTTGGGCAAGGTCTCCAAAGAAACTACAACATTGTGGGCTACAGCAGGCTATACTATTATTAAGTGGTGAATAAGCTGGCTCCGTCAGTTCCGGTAATGGAGAGTCTACTGTATATACCTTTCCTGCCCAGAATAACCAAAATATAAGATGCCACTTTTCGTAAAGACTTAACTAGACGCATGCTTTGTATATAAAGGCATGTTATTTGTTTATCTTTGCTGTCTTACATCAATTTTAGTAGTGATGGGAAACATTCTGTTTTTTAGCTGGAAAGGATGCAAAAGTTGCAAAAGACGCAAAAGACGCAAAAGACACAAAAGACGCAAAAGATGCAAAAGATAAAGCAAAACAACCAAAAGATGCAAAAGATGCAAAAGATGCAAAAGATGCAAAAGATGCAAAAGATGCAAAAGATGCAAAAGATGCAAAAGATGCAAAAGATGCAAAAGGCAAAGCAAACCAACCAAAAGATGCCAAAGAATCATCATGTATGGAGGTTTTATAGACATTCAGCTGGTCCACTGAACTTCTTGGAATGTACTGGAAAGGGAAATTGGCAAAGCGGCTAAAAACAGACATGGTTGGTGGGCAAAGCGGGAGTGAAGGAGAAGCGCTGCAAATTAATAAAAGTCCAGGCGATTCAGGGTGCATCAGAAAAACAATGGCACGGGGTTGCTTGAATAAGTCAAAGCAACGAGGAGAATAAAGTAGTAACGATATAAATATTTATCCTCAAATTTCAATTTGTAACAATACAGTATGTAAACACAACATGAGATGCTACAAGGAAAAGCAATAATATGGTAGATACATAGGCAAATGCCGTAAATATAGTAAGAGACGCCTTAACATTGATAGAACATTCAAAGAAATAGTATCTCAAAGTAGAGAGTCCCAATGAGAGCAATTCCGTAAATAATATGATGAATTTCAAAGTCTTTCCATTGAACAAAAATATAGTACTTCCAGTATATAAGCGGCAATGCGGTCGACGATCCTGTAAATACTTGCGCCTGACCGTTTCGCCTTTCAGAAGCTTTTTCCAAGACCGGGGACTATCTTCGGCGTTCCAAAACGAAGTAGCGAATTATTCTAAACAATGTGTACAATAAAACATAATAAGTACAATGTATATTTCCCCACAAAGCAACCCCGTATGAGGAGGACAATATGTAACAGTCATACCTTAGAGAGTAATGGTAAATCATATGGAGGCAACAGGCCTTCTCTGGTCAAATCTCGGACAGTGAATGTGGAACAGAGAGGAGCTTTTAAGCAATAACATCAAAACAAAATACTTCCAGCTGAGTTCTAAACCAGGAGTTCACTTACAGATAATTTGTCATTGAGGCCTTTTGGCGACTCGCAAGAAAGGCGGATTATCCAGTCGTGTTCTAGTTGCAATAATCTGCATTTAATATCCATAAAAGGTTTTGGTTCAACCCTATCTAAAACCATAACTGAGAACGCTTCATGGTGGTGTTGTTTGCTTACAAAGTGGGAGTACAGTCTGGTATTATATTTCATCTTGAATCTAGATATTTGTTCCTCCTGGCATTTACAAAGAAGATCCCGTTTTTATGCAAAACTGGCAGAATATCCTGAATAAATGCAGCAAAGATTTGATGCTTCTTATTATTTGTAGATGTACTGATGAATTAGAATTGCTTAATCAAGAAATTGGGGAGCTCAAATCCAATATTTCTTCACAATTGACACCTGCGGACACAGCATCTATAAAGGAGAAATGTGATAAACTATTTGCTGACTTAAAGAAGTATAAGCTTGATAAAGTCAAAAGGGATGAAAAAGATTATGCCAGTCAAAGAATCTACAGATGGACTTATTGCTCCCAACCACGGGACAATTATAGGCAGGTTAGATTCCCATATGATTCTAACACGTCTGGCAATACATCCGAAGACCCTGGTTCGGTTTCAGATTCATCTGCTGGTTCTTCCTCCGGGGCACGCTACAACTTTAGGAATCGCAATGAAGACCAACGCGAACAACGAACTCGGGATTTTCGGAGAGGCAAAGCACCAAAGAAAACAACCTAGTATTGAACCATTCCCGGTTCCCCCTTTCTAAGCATGATTTAGTTATTCTCAACAAGGGACCCTCTTTTGTTTTCACCCCGAATTGCTCGAACATTGACATCAGAAAGGATGTGGCCACTTTATTTCGTAGTATTCATTTAAAAGAGTATTTTTCTGTTAATCTTTCCTCCAGGACAGAGGAGCCCATCCCGCCCAGACTTAGGGTCAAGAGCAATTTCACCCTTCCTGTTGTGTCCGAGAAAATAAAGATGTTTGAAAATGCTGTACTCCAACAGATTGAATTAATTGGCCACCACAAGGATCGGGTACATGCTAATCTATCTCGCACAGATATTGACAGACTCAAGTTCCTAGGGAATCACCCAGATATTATTTTTAGATTAGGGGACAAAGGAGGTGGTCTGGTTTGTTTACAGAGAGAGGATTATTTAAAAGAAGCCAAAACCCAATTGGCCAACCAAAAATACTACAAACCCATCATGCAGGATCCCACGCCAAAATTTGCCAAAGTTATATCTGACACAGTACAAACTGGGGTGGAACTTGGGCATATAACTCCTAAAATTGCAGACTTTCTTATTAATCATCATCCTCCTCCGCCCAAATTTTATTTGCTTCCAAAAACGCATAAGGGCGTCTTCCCTCCTCCAGGGAGGGTTATTGTTGCCGCCTCAGGCGGAATCCTCCAACCTCTCGCAATTTTTGTTGACACTTACCTCCAACCATTTATTTCGGAATCTCCTACTAATGTAAAAGATACGGGGACCTTTATTAGTAAAATCGATGGCTTACCTGTGGCCCCCACCGACATTCTTGTCTGTGCAGACATTATTTCTTTATACACGAATGTTCCTACGCCAGAGGCGCGTTTTGTTATTCATCGTCTCTTGGATTCGAGATCCAATAAAGTTCCTCCCACGTCCTTTTTATTAGAACTTATAGATATATTATTTGATTATAACTATTTTGTTTTTGAAGATCAAGTCTACGTACAAGTGGGCAGAGTTGCCATGGGACTTTATCACGCTCCTGTCATGGCTATTTTGTTTATGAATTCATTGGAACATGACTATATTTTTAATGTGAATAATCCGGTTTTAAAGCATATCAAACAGATATTCCAGTATATAGATGATTGCTTTCTACTGATTGATGACATAGCAGCTGTGGAACCCATCCAAGAGTATTTTAACTCCTGGCACTCTGACATCAAGTTTTTGTTTGAACAAAGTATTTCTTCTATTAATTTTTTGGACGTTACCGTTTATAAAGCAGGGAATGTTTTACAAGTGAGGAACTATGTTAAACCCACCACAAAGAACGCCATGTTGCACTATAGATCTTTTCACACACACGCCCTGCGTAACAACCTCCTGTATTCTCAACTACTACATTTAAAACGAAATTCATCAACAGAGGGAGAATTCCCCAAGGCAGCGGAGAGATTAACTTCAAATTTGGAAGACAGAGGTTATCCGAAATCAGTTCTTCAAAGTGCTCTACACAGAGTAAAGAAGACCCCCCGCATCTCATTATTTGTCAATAAGACCAAGCCAGTGGAAGATAGAGTAGTCTGGCCACTAACTTATACCCCACATGCACGAAGAATCTCTTCCATAGTAAACAGATTTTGGCCGCTGGTTCAGACCATTCCCGGGCTGGAAAGGACACCACTTATCGCTTATAAGTGCACTACCAATATTAAGAATTTGATCATACATTCTGACCATTCAGTTAAGTTTGTTAAAGACACCATTTGTGGGCATACTCACAGATGCGGGAGTTGCTCCATATGTAATTTGATTAATACTGTGGAATATATTGTCAGTCGTACAACCATCATAGGTTTAAAATCAACACTTGGTCCACCTGCGGGTCCAAAAATATTATTTATTGTTTAATTTGCATCTGTGGGGAGCTTTATGTGGGGGAATCTGGGTGTAAGCTCCGAAAGCGGGTACAGGAACACAAATCTAGATTCAAGATGAAATATGATAATACCAGACTGTACTCCCACTTTGTAAGCAAACAACGCCACCATGAAGCGTTCTCAGTTATGGTTTTAGATAGGGTTGAACCAAAACCTTTTATGGATATTAAATGCAGATTATTGCAACTAGAACGCGACTGGATAATCCGCCTTTCTTGCGAGTCACCAAAAGGCCACAACGACAAATTATCTGTAAGCGAACTCCTGGTTTAGAACTCAGCTGGAAGTATTTTGTTTTGATGTTATTGCTTAAAAGCTCCTCTCTGTTTCGCATTCACTGTCCGAGATTTGACCAGAGAAGGCCTGTTGCCTCCATATGATTTACCATTATTCTCTAAGGTATGACTGTTACATATTGTCCTCCTCATACGGGGTTGCTTTGTGGGGAAATATACATTGTACTTATTATGTTTTATTGTACACATTGTTTAGAATAATTCGCTACTTCGTTTTGGAACGCCGAAGATAGTCCCCGGTCTTGGAAAAAGCTTCTGAAAGGCGAAACGGTCAGGCGCAAGTATTTACAGGATCGTCGACCGCATTGCCGCTTATATACTGGAAGTACTATATTTTTGTTCAATGGAAAGACTTTGAAATTCATCATATTATTTACGGAATTGCTCTCATTGGGACTCTCTACTTTGAGATACTATTTCTTTGAATGTTCTATCAATGTCAAGGCGTCTCTTACTATATATATTTACGGCATTTGCCTATGTATCTACCATATTATTGCTTTTCCTTGTAGCATCTCATGTTGTGTTTACATACTGTATTGTTACAAATTGAAATGTGAGGATAAATATTTATATCGTTACTACTTTATTCTCCTCGTTGCTTTGATTCAGGGTGCATCTACACTATATAATTAATGCAGATTGATACCACTTTGTGTGCCATAGCAGGACAATCACGTTCAAAGCATCCCCAACAGATCCAGCCTCTGTTTAAAAGCCTCCATAGAAGGAGCCTTCATCACACTTCAGGGTAGAGAGTTCCACTGCTGAACAGCTCTCACAGTTAGAAAATTCTTCCTCATATTCAGGTGGAATCTCCTTTCCTATAGTTTGAAGCCATTGCTCTACGTCCCTGTCTCCAGGGCAGCAAAAAACAAGCTTGCTCCCTCCTCCCTTGGACTTCCCCTCACATAGTTATACATGGCCCTCATCATGTCTCCTCTCAGTCTTCTCTTCTGCAGGCTCAACATGCCCAGCTCTTTAAATCACTCCCCATGGGGCTTGTTCTCCAGACCCTTGATCATTTTAGTCGCCCTCCTCTGGACACATTCCAGCTTAGAGTCAACATCTCCCTTCAATTGTGCTGCCCAGAATTGGACACAGTGTGATTCCAGGTGTGGTTTGACCATGGTAGAATAGAGCATGGGGAGCATGACTTCCCTGGATCTAGACACTAGACTCCTATTTATGCAGGCCAAAATCCCATTGGCTTTTTTAGCTGCAGCATCACATTGTTGTCACATGTTTACCGTCCTCCCCACAAGGACTCCAAGATCTTTTTCCCACGTCCTGCTCTCGAGCCAGGCATCGTCCCCCGTTCTGTATCTTTGCATTTCATTTTTTCTGCCTAAGTGGAGTCTCTTGCATTTGTCCCTGCTGAACTTCATTTTGTTAGTTTGGGCCCATCTCTCTAATGTGTTCAGATCGTTTTAAATCCTGCTCCGGTCTTCTGGAGTATTGGCTATCCCTCCCAGTTTGGATGCTGGACCAGGCTTAGGTCTTGATTTGCATCCTGAGCAAATGACAAACGTGTAGCTGTAGTCATTCTTGGAGTAGAAGAAATTCCCAGAATCCACAAGAACAGGGGAGAGATTGCAGCTCAGGCATTGTGTATTGCTCCTTTTGGGAGGGATAGCCAATACTCCGGAAGACAGGAGGGGAATCCAAAATGATCTGAACACATTAGAGAGATGGGCCAAAACTAACAAAATGAAGTTCAGTGAGGAAATTATCCAGGTCTGTTTTCCACCCGCTGGACAGCCAACTGATAATAATAGTATCCAAGTCCCAAAATAGCCACTAGAGACAGGAGATCTCCATTCTAGTGAGTTTATGGATCAGATAAACGTACAATGAGCTTTACAAACAAATGGCCCAGCCTCTGTTTTTAAGAATATTTTATTTTCGTCCCCAAAAATGTTCTCCCTGTCTTTGCGCATGTGCCATAAAGCCATAATGGCATCTTTTATTGCTGTGAGCAAGCGCCATAAAGTGATGTCAGTGGCTAGCTAATTAGCCTCCTCATTTACTCCCATTGTCTATAAGAAGATTTATGGCCTTACTGTGTCAACCAGTTTCCCCTCCTTACTACATCACCCTGTGCTTAAGCTTTGAAATCTTAGGCCACTTCCACACCGCTGAATCAAAACCAAAATACATTAAATACATCAAAAACTGGATTATCTGGCATTCATTCAGATTAAAACAAGTTCAAAACAGATCATCCACTTTCCGTTAAAATCCCATCTAAAGTGCTGCCTTGTTTTCTGCCTGGTTGATATTCCTGAATGGGGATGAGGTGGATATGCGCATTCCACAATTAGCCTCCTCATTTACTCCCATTGTCTATAAGAAGATTTATGGCCTTACTGTGTCAACCAGTTTCCCCTCCCTACTACATCACCCTGTGCTTAAGCTTTGAAATCTTAGGCCCCTTCCACACCGCTGGATAAAATCCTACATTATCTTCTTTGAACTGGATTATCTGGCAGTGTGGATTCAGATAACCCAGTTCAAAACAGAGATTGTGGGATTTTCTGCCTTGATATTCTGGGTTATATTCACTAAACAACTCGGTGAGCCTGTTCTTTCCTTGCTGGGTCAAGCTGCCGCTTCTCAGAGATTCACTAAAACGAACTTTCAGGTTAAGCGCAGAGCAGTGAGCAATGTCAACTTGCATGATTGTTAAGCTATTAGGCAATTATCAGTACACAGTGTTGTTTGCAAATCAAAGCGGTGATTGTTACACATTATGTAATTATTGTAAAGAACACTTGTTAAACTGTTATCACAATTTCATTATTCCAACCTTCAATACTGTATGGACCCATTATTCAATCATGAGATTTCTCCTCCTGATTGTTCTTGCTGTTTTCTTTTTTCATGCCCTGAAGTGAAACGAAATGAAGGAATCCTTGACAAACCTGCGGCATTACAGGTGGCTTCAACATTCGTCCTTTCACTCTATTTCATTGCAGCTGTATTTCTTCTTTTGGGTATGTTTATTCTTTCATTGATTTTTATATTTACAGTGTTCCCTCACTTATCGTGGGTGTTACGTTCCAGGACCACCCGCGATTAAGTGAAAATCCGCAAAAAGGAATGCTCTATTTTAATATTTATACATTATTTTAGTAGTTATATGCTATTTAAGTCTTTACAAACCCTCCCCACACACTTATACACTGCATAACACTTTTCTTTTACCTTATAAACCAAAGCCTTCAGTCACTTTAGTTGAGCAGCAACTTTTAGACTGTCCCCTCCCCTCTCCCCTTCCCCCCTCTCTGTCACTCACTCAATCCCTTCGCCTTCTCTTTCTTCTCACCTTTCCTCCTCCCTCCCTCCTTCCCTCCCCACTCCCCTTGCGCACCAGACTTCTTGCTGGCTCCTCCTCATGCGCCTGACTCCCTCCTCCTCCTCTTCCCCCTCCTCCTTCCTTGCTGGCATGCACCTTCTTCACCTTCCTAGAATCATAGAATCCTACAGTTGGAAGAGACCTTGTGGGCCACCCAACCCCATTCTGCCAGGAAGCAAGAAAATTGCATTCAAAACACCCCCGACAGATGGCCATCCAGCCTCTGTTTAAAACTTCCAAAGAAGGAGCCTCCACCACACTCCGGGGCAGAGAGTTCCACTGTTGATCGGCTCTCACAGTCAGGAAATTCTTCCTAATGTTCCTCTCTTCCTCCCCCCTCCCCCCGTGGCTCCCCCCCCCCCCCCGCCTCCCTGTCAGTGTGGTGAGTGTGCTGGGAAACATGGCGTCAGAGGGGATGCTTTCAACCTACCATAACCAATAGGAACTGTAGGGGCTAGCTGCGTAGCAAGCCAAACACAAAACAACACGAACCACTATGAATTCAAGCGTATATATATATTGTCACACCACCATGTGGTAAATGATTCACAAAGCTTTTATAGCATGTGCAACACCATAGAGCTGAAGACTAGGTTCCAGTGTTGGCAAAAATAGTTAACAGAATTCCTTTAAATGAACTTGTATTGAACTATATTTGCCAACACTGGAACCTAGTCTTCAGCTCTATGGTGTTGCACATGCTATAAAAGCTTTGTGAATCATTTACCACATGGTGGTGTGACAATATATACATATACTAGCTGTACCCGGCACGCGTTGCTGTGCCCTGTTTAGGAGATGCGAGAAAGTGTGGGTATGTAAGGGTCGGAAATGATGTGAGCATGTGGTTTGTGTGTGTATACATGTGTATGTTTGTGTGTATGTATGTGTGTGTGTGTATGTGTGTTTATATTTGGGGGTATGTGTGTTTGTGTTTTGATATGTGTTTGTGTATGTATGTGTATGTGTATATATGTGTGTGTATATATAGGTATGTGTGTATGTTTGTGTTTGTATATGTTTGTGTGTATATATAGGTATGTGTGTATTTCTGTGTATGTGTGTATATATGTGTGTGTATATATGTGTATGTGGGTATTTTTGTTTGTGTATGTGTATATATATAGTTGTTTGTTTGTGTTTGTTTATGTATCTGTGTGTGTATGTTTGTATATATATGGTGATGTGTATATATTTGTTTGTATATATTTGTATGTGTGTATTTGTGTTTTTGTTTATGTATTGGTGTATATATATGTGTTTGTATGTGTTTGTGTATGTATATGTGTTGGTATGTTTGTGTTTATATGGTGATGTGTATATATGTGTGTGTATATATGTGTATGTGTGTGTATATGTGTGCGTTGGTGTTGTGTGCAGGTGTTGTGTTTTTTATTAGTATGGGTTGTGTAAGCTTGCCTGCCTCTGTGATGTCCGTCTGTTATGTTCCCTGTTCGTTCTTCTTCGCCACCTCCTTGTTTAAGGGGGGGGGGCGAAGGGGATCATTTCGCCGGCCTTGCGTTCTCTCTCCCTTCGGCCTGCTCTTCCGGGCCACAGGGAGGGGGGCCGAGGGGTGAGCCCTCATAATGATGGCGGTGTCGCCGTGACCGGCTCTTCCTCCCCATTCTCGATGTCCTCCGCCGCCTCCCTTCCGTTCCCAGAAGAGGAGGCAGAAGGAAGAGAGATCATGCGTGTCCCCTTTGGTCGCCTCCTCTGGAAGCGGAAGGGAGGCGGCGGAGGAGAGCTCTCCGTCGCTTCTCTTCCGCTCCCAGAAGAGGAGGCCGAAGGGGACCCACACGATCTCTCTTCCTTCGGCCTCCTCTTGTGGGAACGGAAGGGAGGCGGCGGAGGAGATCGAGAATGGGGCGGAAGAGCCGGTCACGGCGACACCGCCATCGTTATGAGGGCTCACCCCTCGGCCCCCCCTCCGTGTTGCTTCCTCAACCGGGACGTCATCCTCCGCCTTCTCCACCCCCTCCTTTGGGCCTAGAACCGGCCCGCGCGACTGCCCCCTGGTCGCTTCCTCCACCTCCTCTTCCACCTCCTTCGCCGCCTCCCAAACGTTCCCGGAGACGTGGCCCCCTCCCTCCCACTCCTGGAAGAGGAGGCCGAAGAGAGAGAGAGTGTACGGACGGCGAAAGAGCGAGGACTGTGAGGACGCGGCCGCCATAGGATTGAATGGGATTTTTTGGGGGGTGGGTTTTTGGGGTCTAGCGAGGTACCTAGGGTGGGTTTGTTGGGCCCCGTCTGTACCTCGTGGCAGGTTTGAATGTGTGGGGTGGTTTGTGTGGTTCTGGGGCTTCTAGTTTTCCTGCCTATATACGACATCACACGGACACTCTCTTTTTATATATATATATAGATATATATACACTTGAATTCATAGTGGTTCGTGTTGTTTTGTGTTTAACCTACCACAACCACCAAATCCGCATGGGGGTCCTCACAGGTGACAGGCGAGTAGGGTTCCCATATGTCCCATATTATACGGGACGTCCCATATTTTGGCCGTTTTTGGGGTGTCCCATATTTACAGCTGCTGTCCCTTATTTTGCAAATAGATGGCTTCCGGAATCCGCATCCAGCTCTCCCACTCTCACTCTCAGTGCGTACGTACGCAGCAGCAGCAGCAGCCCCGTCCGAAGCTCCTCCCTCCCTTTCCAGGCAGCTCCTTGCTGAAAAGCGTCCCCTCTCCTTCGCCTCTTCCCCTTTCACTCCACTCCTTCCCCTTGGTGATGGCGCCGCCGCGCTCCCCTCCTCCTCCTCACAGAGTGTGCGGAGAGCACAAAGCCTCCCGCCTCCGGGTCCCCACCCTTCTTCCCCTTCAGCCCGCAGTGCCCAGGGACAAGAAAAAGAGCCAGCGGGGCCCCGAAGGCTCCCACCCTCGACCCGCAGGCTCACCCTTTCTTCCTTCCTTCCCTCCCGGCCCCGCTCGCTCACCCCTGCTGTTGCTGCACCTCCTCCTGCGTTTCCTTTGCCCGGCGGGGGAGGCGATCGGGGGAGTCAGCCACCACAGCAGCAGGAGCGTCGTCGGCCTTGCTGCTGCTGCTGCTTGGGCAGGGGTCTTTCCCAGGGCGGCGGATGCCAGGGCCCCGCCAAGCGGGCACGCCGGACCACCCCTGCGCTGGCCAGGCATGTGAAGATGTCAGTGGGGTGTGCATGCCCAACGTGAGCCGGGGAAAGGGTGGGCATTCACACCCCACTGTGCATGGGGTGCGGTAGGGGGGGGAGGGAGGAGGGGGAGGAAGCCAGGCCGGGAAGGGAGGTTGCTCACTCAGTCTCTCTCTTTCTCTCGCCCGCCTTCTCTTCTCCTTGCCTCTGCTCGGGCCTCTTTGCAGCCAGGAGCAAACGAGAGACAGAGCAGCAAGCTCCTAGCAAACCCCTTCCCCCCCAAAAAAGAGGGGCAGAAGGAGCAACATTTTGGGGGAGGGGTGAGCTAGATCGGAAGGTTGCATGGTCCTCACCAATGCAGGAGACTGCAGGGGACCCGAAGGGGGGGGGGGGAGTTGGGGATGTTATGTGAGCGAACTATGGGCTGTTTTGCTAATTTGGCCCAATTTTCTGCCTCCTTGCCCCCTATATTTGGCTTCCCTACCCCTCTTTTACTTGATTGTCCCTATTTTCTGCCTCCTCATCCCTGTTTTCTGCTTCCTTGCCAGTTTTACTTGCTTGTCTGTGGGCCCTTCCACACAGCCCTATATCCCAGAATATTGAGACAGAAAATCCCACATTATCTGAGTGTGGACTCAGATAACCCAGTCCAAAGCAGATGTTGTGGGATTTTCTGCCTTGATATTCTCTAGGATATAGAGCTATGTGAAAGAGCCCTCTTGTTTTGCTTCTTTGGCCCCAGGTTTTTATTTTCTTGCCCCCCCTCTCTGCTTACTTGCCCCTACTTTTTGCAGCCCTGGTGGTGATGGCCATAGGGTACCCGCTCTTGGCCTAAAACCCTGTTGGAGTTTTTAATTAAGTGTCCCTTATTTTTGCGAAAAATCCTGTAAATGTCCCTTATTTCTTCTATCAAAATATGGCAACCCTACAGGCGAGACACAAGGCTCAGGGCTGAGAGAGTGCGTGGAAGTTGCGGGGACGATGGAAAGGAAGTTGTGGGGGATATTTAAAATATTTTCAATAAATATTTTAAATTCATATTTATTGAAAAACCACAAGACAGCGAGTCTGCGAAAAGCAAATCGCGAAGTAGTGAGGAACACTGTATATACAGATTGATCATCTTTAATTGGAAATGCTTGGGACCAGGAGTGTTTGGGAATTTGGACTGCCTGTAATTTTAAACCAAGTCTAAACATATATGAAGTCATGGGACTTCTGTTCCCTAAATCCTTGCCAGCTTGTTTGATGGTCAGAAATTCTGGGAGCTGAAGTGCAAAACACCTTGAAGACCAAAACTTGGGAACCCATGTATTTGCTTCATCTATTTTTGTAACCAACCATATACGAGTACTCTGATTTCCCTTTTCTGCACGTCTTGGGTTTTGATTTAATCCAAGGTTTGGTGAAAGGTCCTGATTGAGAGTTTTTGGGTACAGTGTGTAGGAATATGCAAGCAGCGACAAAGAGCAGACAGTAACAGATTTCGACCTTTCCATTAGGCCTTGAATACAAGAGACAATCAAACGACTTACGAGATGGAGTGGAGATTGTTAAAGAATTTATGATCAGAACAGATCCAGATTTACTTGATGCGAGTGGTAAGGAATGAATTATAATCTTCTCCACTGTCCTTATGTGTTGCTCCACCTGGGATTCTGACAAGCAGAATTTATTTCCAGGCATTTCTTTCCAGCCTGTTGGGGGTACTTTGTGCTTTTCCTGCTTGGCAGAAGGGGGTTGGACTGGATATCCCATGTGGTCTCCTCCAACTCTTCTAGGATTCTGTGATTCGTAGCTCAGCTTAGGCCACTATATTGGGTCACGGAGGTTTCCCTATGCTGGAGACCTGAACCCATGGGTAGCTGCACACAAACAGAAGGAGACACAAACGTTTCCCAGGGGGCTTCTACCTCCCCCAGGTCCCATTATGTGGAAGAAAAGGGTAGAAAAGGGGGGGAAAGGTTGGGAAGGACTAGTAGACACATAAGGGCTCCTTGGAGCCTGCTGAGACTCCTGGGAAGAGGGGTACGTACACAAGGGCTTGCAGGGAGAGAGGAGACCCCAGGGTGGTCTCCATGCCTGCGCAGAAGGGGCAGACAAATAGTGAGGGATCCTGGACGAGAGAGCGAGCAAGATAGGGCTATGGGATACATTGTTTAGTCAAGGGGGTAAGAAGCAGAGTGGGATTATGGGGTTGGTTAGTTGATGGGGGAGAGAGAGACTGGACATGAATGGCAAAAGAAAAAGGAAGCAAAATGGGGCTTGGGAGCATGTTGGGCCTCCCAGAGCAGCTGGAAGGTGGCGATGGGGTTTGGGGTCTTTATGAAAGACTATCTGGTGGGTGATGTTTGTATATGTGTTTTAGTAGAATCTAGCCTCAGCACCAAGGGAGCAGAAAAGGGCGAGTCAAAGAGAATGCAGAGAGGCAGAAGGGATCCATTTTATATTTGAGAAATAAGGGCCAGGTTATAAAATGTCTTGTTTCCTTGGCTTTCCCCCCTTTGCTAACCTTTAGCCTAGATATGTAAATGTTTCTCAGCCCAACTCTAGGCAAAGGCAATGGAGTCCTTTTGTTTGTGAGTCCTTGATTGCGGGTAGGAAACAATGAGCTCTTGGCTCAGGCCAAGCAAAGGTCAAATCCCTTTGGTGACATGCTTTCTAGTAAATGTGTTACCTTCTGCTATAAATATATAAAATATAAGACATAAAAGCTTGATTAAATGTACACAGATCTAACATGGGAAGGGGTCCTTGTTGTTCTTGTTGTTAGACCTTTGGCAAATTGGCCCAGACTTAATCCTTATTATGTTGTTCCAGCCTGGTGTCCTTGGCAAAACTATAAGTTCCCTAATTATAAACTATTTTTAATCGGGGGAGGGGGGTCAGCCTTGATAACATTTCTGGCAAAATTCAAATTTTTCCCAGATTTTGCTCAGTGTGCAGCAAAGACAGGTTAAGGGCTGCAAACTCTGTATACTTCAAGCTAGAGAAGTAGCACTAATAATAAAGATCATATAATGCAGTGATAGTATAAATAAAGTGTATTATCAAGCAATAATATGCAATACTAAGACAGACCGTGAGCGCACACAATACCATCAGTGTGAAGATTGGAAGTCCAAAGGTAAGAGTCAATAAATCCTCCATAGTAGCAAATGTGAGTTGGAATTCGGCTCAAATAATTCCAATAATCCAAAAGTCCAATGGAAAGATGCCCAAAAATCTATGTTGGTATGACGACTAGGAAATTAAAACAAAGATTTATTGAACACAGGAGTAAAATCAATGCAGGTAGTATGGAGATACCATTCTACCAACACTGCATAGAGCACAAACATTCTGCGCACGCTTTAAAAGTTCAAGCTCTAGAGAAGACGAACGTTTCTCCTCATTCTGACATATCTCAGGTGCTTCACAGATTAGAAGTAAATTTAAGAAGTAATCCTCTTAAATTCTGAATTATCTCACGGGTTGAATGAACCAGTCGGTCTGCATTCTTTATTAATTTAAAAACTGAGATATCAGTATGAATTAGCTTGCTACTCTTCATTCAGTACCTTTTAGGTCACCTCATCTAAATGCGATGAGGTTATGCTCCAGGACCAATCGATCATGGTATGTTGTGATATATATATGTGTATATATATATATATATATATATATATATACTATGTCTCTCTCAGGTATGTTATATGTTAGCCATAATTCTGATGTGTACCATTACAGAAAAGGACACGAATATATTTTATTTTATTTTTTTATTTATTTTTATTTCTTGGGATTTATTTACCGCCCCCTCCCGGTGGCTCGGGGCAGCTCACAACAGAACAATCGATACAAAATAAAACAGGCATATCATAAAAACACATCATAGAAACACAGTTATTGGAACTATTTGAGCCAAATTCCATGGAACTTTATATTATATCACATTTGCTACTACGGAGGATTTATTGACTCTTACCTTTGGACTTCCAATCTTCACACTGATGGTATTGTGTGCGCTCACGGTCTGTCTTAGTATTGCATATTATTGCTTAATAATACACTTTATTTATACTATCACTGCATTATATGATCTTTATTATTAGTGCTACTTCTCTAGCTTGTTGTTTACTACTACCCTTGCTCAGTTCCCTTAGATTAAAGTCTGTATACTTACCGGAGGTCACCGTGTATCATGAAATCTGCACTTGCCGGATTTGAGGTGTGTACACTTGGTTTTTTCTTTGTGTAAACATGGTCTTTAGAAAAGCTCCCAAAATGGGTGAATTAAAACAAAACAGAGGTAAGTGAAACTATTGAACTCAAGTTCCATAGAATTCAGTCATGGTATCCAGTTAAGGTATCCATTCTATATGATAGACGCAGCCTGTGTTTGGGACTAGAGAGAATGAGCTTGTTGAATATATATATATATATATATATATATATATATATACATACATACATACATACATACATACTCTAGCTGACCCGGCCACGCTTTGCTGTGGCTTTTTATCTTTCCTGTGGCGTTGCTGTGCCATAGTCTGTGGCTAACCCCTTCTACCCACATGGTGTGTGTGTGTATGTGTGTGCTGATGTTTGTATGTATATGTGGTTATCTTCTTTCCCCAGCTCAGGCAGACCCGTCTCCATAGCAACCAGCCTGAAGGAATGCTGAGTATCATCACTCTCCAGGCTTTCCTCGGCAGACTTAACAGCACAGCTTAGCAACACCCCGTCTGGCTCAGCATTTACATCTAGGGGGTCACTCATGCCTCCAGTGCGGCTGACCTCTTCAGGCACACACACCTCTCCAACTCAGGATTCGGGGGGAGCTCCAACCCCTCCTTGTCCTCCAAGGTCCAACACTCAGGGGAAAGGAAGGGCTGACTCCTCTCGGCATCTGCAGGCTTCTTTCTCCTTTTCGCCCTTCGCTTCTGGGACCTCCGACTCCAGCTCTTGGTCCCCCAGCACTTTTGCACAGCAGCCCCGTCCCCAGGCACAGCGGCCTCCCATTCCTCCGCATCTGAGAGGGATGGGGCCTCGCTGTCGGCCACGGACAGGCTCTGCGTAGCACTAGGACTCACTTTCACTGAAGCACACCCCAGAAGCGGTCGATAAATCTCTCTCGCCTGGGCTTCAGGGCTGCTTGGCCTCAGTGAGGGTGCTTTCCTTCTCTTGGAAGCCAGGGAAGAACCGTCCTCCTCTCCCTCCTTCCGTCCACTGCCTCTGAAGGGAATAAGGGCGTCTGGAAAACTCCAGGATCCCATCTGCTTGTCCCAGTGGCACTCCAAATATCCCATCTTGCAGTCTTCGTCTTCTGCATCATTCCAGAAGTTCTCATAACTCACCCACTCGATCTTGAGCGGGGGCACCGCAGGTCCCATACGCTGCGTATCCATTCTTCAAAACCCTCGTCGGTTTCCCGAGATAGGTTGGGCATCGCAGACATCTGCCAGAGCCACTCTTAATTACCCAGGAATCAGCACACGGAGTCACCGGAGTCTGCTCCAAAGCTTTATTAAAAGGATCAAAGACTTGTGATGTCTGCGATGCCAATACAGGGATGCCACATTCCTTATATACCAATTGCCTATCCAGCTCCTGTCAGTCAGGCTGCAAGTCCCGCCCCCTAGAGTTTAAGCGCGAAAACTACACCAACTCTACTTTCCCAGGCTGGAGACAGTTCCCAACCCAATGTCTGTTCCCAGGGCTGCCACCTGCCATCTTAAAGGAAGGGCAAGGAAATCAAAGCAATCACAGCTTTGATTCTGTTGACCCTGACATGTGTGCATGTCTTTATGTATATGTGTGCTGATGTTTGTGTGTATATGAGTATGTGTATATTGTGTATGTGTGTGTTATCATGTATATGTGCATCTCTCTCTCTCTCTTTCCCTCTCCCCCCTCTCTCTCTCTCTCTCTCTCTCTCTCTCTCTCTCTCTCTCTCTCTTTCTCTCTCTCTCTCAGGGCCAGCAGTGGCGGCAGTGAGGGAGGGGGGCGGTAATGGAGGAGGCGGCAGCAACATGCGGTGCTGCTTCTTCCTCCGCCTCCTCCTCCCTGTCTGGCCCCGCCGCCTCCGCCGCCTCCACCGGTCCTGATCCGAGCGGTGAGGGGGGGAGGAGGCGGAAGGAGGAGGCAGAGGAGGAGGGCCTGAGGAGGAAGGAGGGAGCTACCTCCTCTTCCCCATCCGGCCCCCTCCCTCCCCGCCGCCTTCACTGCCGCCTCCGCCGCCTCCGCTGGTCCTGATCCGAGCGGCGAGGGGGAGGAGGAAGCAGAAAGAGGAGGAGGAGGGCCTGAGGAGAGTGCTTACCGCTTTCCCCCGCCTGTGCTGCCAAGGACCCCGCTTCTTCCTCCTCTTCCTCCTGGGCTGCTCCTGGGCGAGCACCTCTTACCGGCGGGTATGTAGGAAGGAGACGAGGGTGAGTGTTTTCGGGGGAAGGACGTGTGGGGTGAATTTGTAAAGGCTGGTTTTGGTGGGCGGGCGGCATGGCGTGTATGGGGCGAGTGTGTTGCTTTTAGACTGCGGGAAGGAGGCGAGGGTGTGTTGTTTCTGTGTTGCTGTAGAAGTATGTGGATTCAGGCCGCTGCGCTCTGGCTGCCATGCGCGAACGTTCGAAACGCCGCTGACAGCGAAGAGGCAGGGATGCCAGTTCCGTTGGCCGATTTTTGGGGCTTGTGTTTGGGGGTGTTTTGAGGTATCTAGGGCAGGTTTTTTTGGCCATATAGGTACCTTGTGGTATGGTGGAATGTGTTGCCGATTTTCGTGCTTCTGCGGCTTATAGTTTAGCTGTCTATTTGCCGGGATGCACAACGTGTCAAAATTTATATATATATATATAGATATAGATATAGATATAAGTGTTGAGCAGTTCAGGGTCCATACCAATTTAAATTATTGACATCCTTTCAGATGTTGATATTGTTTTAGCGGCGGATGGCGTAGCACAAAAACTGGCTAACCTCAGCATGTTGCTTGATGAAATCGACAATGAGATAGGTAAGTTACTGAGACCCTAGATAGAGGGGGAATCCTTGCTGTGAGGCAATTACATGTTGAAAGTCCACAGCGTATTTCCTCATTTCTTGCTGATAAACCATTGTTTCTCAACCTTCCTAATGCCGCGACCCCTTAATACAGTTCCTCATGTTGTGGTGACCCCCAACCATAACATTATTTTCGTTGCTACTCCATAACTGTAATTTTGCTACTGTTATGAATCGTAATGCAAATATCTGATATGCAAGATGTGCCGTCGCCCCAGGCCTCTAAAGCCTGTAGAAAGGCGTAGACGTGTACCTCTCTATTCCTGGGGGATTACGAATGCCTTCCTGTGGCTGCTTTGGGGATCTTCACAGAACATTCCGAGGCTTGCTCTTTAAGTTAACAGGGTTTATTAGTTACAGGAGTTACTTCACTCCGAGCAAACACAAAACAGTCCCAAAAATACAAGTAGGGATTTTTAGGCCCCAAAATAAAGCGAGCAGTTCTTACTATTTTCCAGTCCCTTTCTTTGTGAAGACGAAGACGCAAAGTCCTTTCAAAGCAGTTCTTTCCTCTGGCAATGAAATCAGGGGACATTCAAAGCCACCAACGACTGGCCTGCTGGATGTACAAGCCGTCCACAAGCTGGCACGGTCGCTGGGTTGAAGGCGTCCAGGTCTCCTTTCAGCGTCACTTAGTCATCTGATGTACTAAATATGCTGTTTAGGTCCTGGTTTTACTTCGTTTTAGGAGGTAGCCTGTCAAAGGGATTGTCTGGTGCACCTCTCTAAAACACGTCTATAATCTTTTACTCTCAGGAAGCCTCTGACAAAACTATACAAAATGGAGGCTGCAGCCTAGGAAAAGGGGCGGGATCAAGTCAAGCAGAGACTAGCCAATGAATGCAAACCTTAGCTTGGCTATGCTTTTAGGCTGCATGCAAAGCTTGCAAACCTCTAGGGCAACAGAAAGCTTTGCAAAGACGGCACACAAGATATATTTTCATTCGGTGGACCAAATTTAACACAAATTCCTCTTCCGCGTCGAGTATTTATATCACAGCGGATAGGCAACAGAAATATAGAAGTTTAATTCCCCATCGGCTCAAAAACTCCAGTCTCTGTTCGTGTGAATAATGAAACTCTCATTCAATTCAAAAGGTAAAAATATAACTTTGTATTGAATTGTATTTAACAATAACAGGCTAAGCATCGAAAAACAAAAACATCACAGCTACCTTTCTAAACATCCTTTCCTCACAGATATTAAATCCCAACTGACAAATCCCAACTGTCACTTTGTAACTGACATTCCCCAAGGTTCCATTTAGCAGTCTCGAGACAGCGCCATCTGGTGTCAAACATGTCACACTGCAGATCATCTCAAACTGCGAAAATATATCTTGTGCTGACTCATGAATTGCTATTCAAAATACAATAATCTGACAATTCCCGATAAGTCCACATTTGAATACTGGAGGGATTGATTTTGTCATTTGGGATTCATAGTTAACTTACAATAAAAGAGCATTCTGAACTCCAACAATGATGGAATTGAACCAAACTTGGCACACAGAACTCCTATGACCAAGAGAAAATACTGGAAGGGTTTGGTGGGCTCTGACCTTGAGTTTTGGAATTGTAGTTCACTTACCTCCAGAGAGCACTGTGGACTCAAACAATGATGAATCTGGACCAAACTTGGCACAAATACTCAATATGCCCAAATGTGAACACTGGTGGAGTTTGGGGAAAATAGACCTTGACTTTTGGGAGTTGTAGTTGCTGGGATTTATAGTTCACCTGCCATCAAAGAGCATTCTGAACCCCACCAACGATGGAATTGAACCAAACTTGGAACACAGAACTCCCATAACCAACAGGAAATCCTGTGTTATCTGATGATCTTTGGAGTCCCCTCTGACACCCTCTTGCACCCCCCCCCCAAGGATCCCAACCCACTGGTTGAGAAACGCTGTGATAGAGTTGACAGCTGTGATCCTAGAGAAGTTTCAAAGCACTTTTCAGTATTATTTTTGTTCAAATGGACCTGCAAACCTGGCTTTTTGAGGGAATCCTGGGCATTGTAGTCTTTAGCTTTCTCCTATAACACAGTGATGTGAATTTGAAAACAATTCTGAACTTAACCAAATTCTTGACTATTTGTAAGTGATTCATTAATGGCAGCTGCATATGCCCAATAGGGAAAACAGCACTGGCAGTGGGGAAATTTCAGGGGCTTCTCTCTCCCTCATTTTTGAGCTATCCTAATGAAACATGCTACAATGGTAGAACCCATCATCCACTGTTGGCATACCAAATTTCAGAATGTTTAGGCAATCCAATGATTTTAAAGATTTTTTAAAAAGATTTTTGGAAATACATTTTTTAAAAATAAAAGAGCTACCTCCTTGAATTTTCTAGGGAAATAGGGAATCGCTCCCCACAATTTGCAGACACATCCAAACATTTACCAATTTTTGGTAATCTTTTAAAAAAATTGACAGAACCTTTTTATTTTAAAAAATTGAATTTCTCTCATATTAAACAAAAAAAGAAACCAATATCAACCAATTCCTCATCTTCATAGATTCCTAAAGTTGGAGGGAACCCCCAAGGGCCATGTAGTCCATCTCCCTTCTTCTTGACAGAAGGGGGCACCATCACAACAACTGAGAGATGGCTAATTGGCCATAGACTACTGGATTGATTGCATGAAGCCAACAGATTCATTCCAGAAATATGACCGTCATGGTAAACTATCTCTTATGAAGATTACTACAAGCAGCAATACGATCAAGCTTTGTCTAACCCAATTCAATCTATGCATTAGATCCAGCAGAAAATGAAGGGTAGAACATGACAGGGTCTGGGGTGGGGTGGAAGGAGCTGTCCTGTCAGTGTGGCAATGGGGTGTGCCACGTGGCCACTAGGGGAGACCACACTCTGGCATGGTGGTATGACTTTAGCCTTCTGCAGGAAAAAGATTCATGTCCTGAGTAGCCGTGGCCACATGAAGACTATAAACATAGTCTTGACTGACCTAAATCAGGCCATGCTTGTGAACTAGAGCCAGCTGCACATGAAGGGCAAGAGACCACTACAGGAGACCACCCTCCCATAACAAAGCCCTGCATGTAGTATGCTGCAAGAACAAGATTCATGTCCTGAGAAGCTGTGACCACATGAACTCAACACTGATCTCAATCAAATCAGCCCATGCTTGTCAGCCTGATCAAAATGAAGGGCAGGAGATCACAAGGGGAGACCACCCACTGACAACACAGTCCCTCCAAGAGAAAATCAAGCCTCAGCAGAAGGAAAGGGAGGGAGAGAGGCATAAGGAGGGGAACCCCAGTACAACCAGGGGTCTGGAACGGTGTCCTCCAGTGGCCAGCCGAACAGGCAACCACACCTCCAGGAGAGGAAGAATGTCTCCCCAGAAAGAAAAGGGGAGGGAGGCAGAAAGAGGGGACTCTCATCAAGCTGGGGGGTCTGGGGCAGGGTGCCTTTTCAGCTGGCGACTGGAAGCAAGCATTCCGCCCTTCCCCTTCAGGAGGAAATCTTGCCCCAGCAAAAGGAAATGGGAGGGAAGGGAAAGAGGGAGGGGACGCCCATCAAGGCCGTCCGGGGTTCTGGGGTGGGGTGCCACTGTTGGCCAGCATTCCAGCCCACCCCTCCAGGAGGTAATCTTGCTCTCGCAGAAGGAAAGTGGAGGGAGAGGGTGGAAGGAGGGGACCCCCATCAAAGCCAGCTGGGGATCTGGGCAGGGTATCTTTTTGGCTGGCCACTGGAGGTCAGTGTTCCATCCCACCCCTCCAGGAGGTAATCTTGCCACAGCTAAGGAAAGGGGAGGGAGGGGCAGACAGTAGGGACCCCCATCAAGCCTGGCTGGAGGTCTGGGGTGAGGTGCCTTTCAAGCTGGCCACTAGAGGCCAGCATTCCACTCCGCCCCTCCAGGAGGTGATCTTGCCTCTGCAGAAAGAAAGGCGAGGGAGGCAGTGGAAGAAGGGGACCCCTGCCAAGGCCAACCAGGGGACTTTGGTGAGGTGCCTTTTTGGCAGGCCATTGTTGGCTAGGATTCTGTCCCCCCAGGAGGTAATCTTGCCCCTGCAGAAAAAAAGAGGAGAGGCGGAAGGAGGGCCCCCTGTCAATGCTGGTTGGGGTTCTGGAGCAGAGTGCCTTTTTGGCTGGTCACTGTTGGCCAGCATTCCACCATGCCCCTCCAGACCAGGACTAATTCCTTCCCCAACAGAAGGAAAGGGGGAGAGGGAGAGGAACCCTCGGGAAGGCCGGGGGAGTAGGGCAGGGTGTATTTTCTGTTGGCCTCTGGAGGCCAGCGTTCCACCCGACCCCTCCAGGACTAATTCCTGCCCCAGCGGAAGGAAAGGGGAAGGAGGTAGAAGGAGGGGACCCCAAGGAAGGCCGAGGGGCTAAAACGCAGGCCTCCAGTGGTCAGCTGAACAGGCATCCCTCCCAGTGAGGAAAGATGCAGAAGGAAAGGGAAGGAAGGCGGAAGGAAAAGACAGTTAAAAGCCAGGCTTCTGTCAGAGGTTGACTGGCTTTCTTTGAGACTAAGTCAGCACCCGCTCTCCAGAACTTTCACAACAGTGGTGTATAACTTCATGGGATTTATTGGTGCAAATCTCTTTAGCCTTCTGCTAGGACCTGATTTACATTGGGCTCCCTCTGGACCAAGTTCGGTAAATCCAATTTGTTCAAAACATGGCAGCCACATTGGTTATAGGAACATCTGGGAGTGAGCCTATTAACCCCATATTAAAGTCACTCCGCTTCTGCCAATCAGTTTCCAGGGAAAGTGCAAAGTGAAAATTGTTGGTTTTGACCTTTAAAGCCCTTCATCGTTTGAGTTCAGCTTGCCCACAGGATAGCCTTCTCCCACACAATCCGCTCCATAAATTTCGGTCCTCTGGGGGATGCTGACTCCAAACAGCCAGCATGTCACCCAGATGACCTTTTCATCAACTGCCCCACGAAGATTGTGGAATGACCTTTTGGAAGACATCCCACAGCTAAATTAGCTGCCAGAATGGAAAACCCATCTGAAGGCCTATCTCTTCTGGCAAGCCTACCCAGTCAATTTTTAAGCATGAATTTGAAACTCGTGTCTTGTGTTTACTGTATTTTAGCATTTGTTCTGTATATTTTAATATATGTATTTCAAAAGTGTATGTGTGTGTATCTATAGATAGATAGATATAAATATATAGATATAATTGTGTGTTTTTAACTGAGCTTTGAGCCAAAGTGGGCAAGGAATAAAATGTATAATGGTTATTATTACTTGTACTACCACCACCACCACTAGAGACAATTTAATTTCAAAGGACCCTTATTGGCAACACACAGAAGTGATTCTGTTACCAAAACATCTGTCGAGGCCATTCCATTTGTAGTTCTTGTGATCATGGTAGCATCCATTATATATGAAATCTGTACTGGCTCAGGAGCAAACTTGGTTTCAACCAATCCCTCCCCACAATCCTGTCTTTTCTCAAAGAGGACACCCGTTACTGATTGAACCATGACTGGGTCGCCTTTCGTGGTGCCATTGATTACTTTGAGAGGATGAGAGTACCCTGGAAAGAAGCAAAGCGATATTGTGCAGAGGCAAAATCTGAAATGAGTCTACACTGCCATATAATCCGGTTCAAATCAGATAACCTGGATTTTATATGCTAGTGTGGACTAAGATGCAGAGGGCAGATCCGAGCTGTGAGGTCAGAGGTGACAAAAGTCCACAAAGTTCTTCCTCAACCCTTCCTGAGGCCCCTTCCACATAGCTGACTAAAATTCCCCATTCTCTGCTTGGAACTGGAATATATGGCAGTGTGGGCTGAGATAACCCAGTTCAAAGCAGATAATGTGAGGTTTTCTGCCTTGATCGTCTGGGTGCTATGGCTGTGTGGAAGGGCAGCTGTGAGCCTAGAGAGGCTTTCAAACCTCCAAATGGACCTCCAATTCTTCTTTGTCAAGGAGGGCGGAAGCCTCGCCATCCTACATCTCCCAGGACTCCATTGCACTGAGCCAGGGCAGTTCAAGTGCTGTTGAGCTGCATTGCTTCTACAATATGGATGCAACTGTAGTCATTGGAACAAACAGGCAATTCTGGAAGTTCAATCAATATGGAAGAAATGACATCAAACATTAGCATCCAAGATATTTTCATTATATAGACAGTCTCCAACTTACAAAGAAGATCGGTTCTGTAGGTTTGTTCTTAAGTTGAATTTATTTGTAAGTTGGAATAGGTACATTTGTTAAGTGTAGCACCAGTCATACATAGATAGATAGATAGATAGATAGATAGATAGATAGATAGATAGATAGATAAGCTTTGGAAAGCATAGGGAAGGGTGAACACCCCTATGGCTTTCTCTCTGTGCCCTTGTTCAGAAGCTTCCATGGAGACCCCTTTCCCCCATGATAATACCTCTTCCAGAAGTGAATTTCTCTTTGAGGGGAAGATTTCTGTCACTCCTTATTGTCTCACCCCCGTTTGTAACTATGAGTCATTTGTAAGTTGGATGATTGTAACTCGAGGACTGACTGTATATGAAATCTGTACTGGCACCCATCCTATATTTTGTCACAGAGGTAGCCCGTAACCGATTGAAACAAAACTGGGTAGCCTATCGAAATAGCATGTATACATCTGACGATGAACTAGTAATATGGAGGAAATCAAATGAGACATGTACAAAGTGGAACTCTACAATGGTAAAGATTGACAATGGCGAGATAGAGGTAAGTAGAACAGGGTGTCCTTTTGGGCCCCGCAAAAGTAGTCATCATAACCATTTATCCAAAGGTTTCCTCTCCCTCTCCTTCCTGGACAGAAGCAAGGCTCAGGGGCGGTTTTGCAAGGACCCCAATGCAGGGCTGCTTCAAGGCTGCTTTTCATTTAGTGGGGGCTTGGATATCAGTTCTCCGTGTCCTTGGCCATGTGCAGAGGTGCTGCCCAGAGGCAGTCAAAAGTAGTTTGGTGGGTTGGACACTTCTGGATGCTTACGGACCACCAAGCTTGTCTTGCACAGAAGTGGCATGTAGACACTAGGCCTGGTTAGGTTTTTCGAATTGCTTCAAAAGTTGGATTTAAATCAGATTTAAATCACCTTTGAAGTGATTTTGAATAGATTTAAGCATCCCAGAAATAGAGTCGCCATTTTGAAGCCGCGGCCACCGTTTTCAGAAAGGGCTCATTTCCATCCTTCTCCAGGTGCCTTCCCTAATTGGCTGGTTGCAATCAGGTGGTTTGCATGCAGCCACCTGATATCCTCCAGCCAATGAGTGGAAGACACATCGATAGGGGTAGGGTTAGGGAGAGGCATGGCAGCGCATACCTCATGTTAAAAGGCCAGCGCATGCATCGTGTTGCCATTCGGTTGTGGGACGCTGAGGGACAAGGGAGAAAAAGGGAAGGCTGGGAAAGGGTACAGCTGTGGCTGTTTGCAGTTCTTGGTCGAGGGACAAGGGAAGGGCTGGGTGGGCAGAATTTTTATCCAGCAATAAACATTCTGATAGCCTTTGTACATTAATTTTGTTTTGCCTATCAGGCACCTAACGCTCTGAGAAGCCTTTTTCTTTAATTTTGTGTTGCCTTATTCCAGTTGGCACACCAAGCTCCCTGTTACCAGGCATATAATGCTCTAATAGCCTCTTTCCTGTGATTTTGTGGTGCCCTATTGCGTTTGGCATACCAGGCTCCCTGTTATTAGGAACCTAACATTCTGAAAAGCCTTTTTTAAATTTTGTGTTGCCTATTCCAGTTGGCATACCAGGCTCCCTCATATCAGGCACCTAACGCTCTGAGAAGCCTTTTTCTTTAATTTTGTGTTGCCTTATTCCAGTTGGCATGCCAGGCTCCCTCATATCAGGCACCTAATTTCTGAAAAGTCATTTTCTTTAATTTTGTGTTGCCTTATTCCAGTTGGCATACCAGGCTCCCTCATATCAGGCACCTAATGTCTGAAAAGCCCTTTTCTTTAATTTTGTGTTGCCTTATTCCAGTTGGCATACCAGACTCCCAACGCTCTGAAAAGCCTTTTTCTTTCATTTCATTTCATTTCATTTCATTCATTTATTTATTTATTTATTTATTTATTTATTTATTTATTTATTGTTTCAATTTATATACTGCCCTTTCCAAGTTGGCTCAGGGTGGTTTACAAAATACACAAGATAACATAACACTAAAATGATAAAAACTTTAAAAACCATAAGACAGTGTTTTCTGTCAGCATACAGATTTCTGTTGAGAGCAGCTCAGGACGTAAGGCCTCGGCCTCTTCGCTGCATGATTCCAGAACACACAGGGGAGGAAGGGGTCCGCACATCACTCTTTGGGGGTATGCCACCACTAGGGCTGCAGAGGCCACTGCTTCTGCAAGCACTGAGAGAGCTCAAACTTCAGCCCATGCCCCAAGTTAAGATGATGTTATTGTAGTGTTGGCGGAACAAAACAAGGAAAATGCTTCAGAAATATCAACGTATTCCTCGGATCACAACGATCCGGAGGAGGGCTGCTTGCGGGAGGTCCAACATTTCCCCCCACTCTCAGCTATTCCTCAGAGACCGGCGGAGATAACCCCACCACTCCATTACTTGTGCGTCGTTTGAGAGGGCCCAAGTCCCTGCTCTGGGATCACTTCACAGTCCATTCTCAGAAGCCCAACGTAGCAGTTTGTAGGCATTGCGGCATCTTGCAACAAGCGGCCTAAGGATGCATATGAAGAGGTTTCACCCTACTACGAATGTTGATGCCATTGATACCGGAAGCACCTGCAGCAGTACCCAGAGTACCTCGCCTACACTCGCCAAGCAGCCTACGATGGAAGCTTGGTCCTTTCCCGTGGGCAGGGTGAGAACGGGGGGGGAGCCATCTGTTTTGGAGATCACTTGGTGCCTGGCAGAGATGATGGCTCTCGACCACCAGCCCTTCCGTATGGTGGAACGGGAGGGCTTCTGCCAATTGATGGTGCTCCTGGTACCACGGTACAAGATCCTGACTTGCCATATTTGCTCCAGAACAGTCACTCCTGCTTTATACGAGGGATGCAAGGAACGCGTGAAAACATTGCTGAGTGCCGCACAATCCAGCCACTTCCATTTCACCTCGGACATTTGGTCCTCTGTGGGAGGAGGCCATTCCTAGCTGTCCCTCACTGCTCACTGGTGGGAGAAGGAGGGAATCCTCGCATCGGATCATCACTGGGTCCTGTTGGCTATGGAGGTGATAGACCAGGATCACAAGGCCGACACCATCTGCGAAACCTTGCAAGACATGATGAGAGACTGCATGCAGCATACTGCGAACTCGGAATTCATGGTCACTGACACTAGTAAGAACATGATAAGGGTGGTGGAAAGGGCCGGCTTTACTAACGTCACCTGCCTGGTGCACTTACTCCATAATATGGTTAAAGATGGCTTTAAGGGCCCCGAAAAACACAGCACCGCCCCATCATGCACCTGGTTGAGTGTTGCCGCAGAATCACCAACTTTTTCCACCGCAGCACCAAGTCCACCCATCTGCTGCATGACAGGCAGGCTCTGGAGGGCCTACCGCAACACAGCTTGCTCCAGGATGTTTCCACCCACTGGAAATCCACCTACAAGATGCTGGCCCACATGGTGGAGCACCAGAAGGCCCTCCACGGTGTCTCACTGTGAGTCGCCACCCCGATGAACACGCTACTCCCAAACAACCAGGAGCGGGTGACCATCTCTCAGATCGTCCAAGTTCTCAGGCCCTTCAAAGATGCCACCAACACTCTTTCTGCCAACACTGCCCTACTCAGCCAGGTGCTCCCTGTCATCTTACGGCTGAAGAAGCACTTAATGGACATGCTCAGGGGACAGAGTGTGATGCTCTTCCTGTCCTGGACCCTGACTCCACAGGCCCAGGAGGTGATCAGGAAGTTGACCCTTGCCATCCGCAAATGTCTCGCGCCACTGATGGAGAGTAAGACGCGTATGCTGGCAGCTCTCTGTGATCCTCACCTCAATGACACCATTTGCAACATCAAGTTGCAACACCCATTTCTCGGGGAAATCCCAGCGGCAGTGCCATCGCCACTTCCGACACCTACGTCCCGCCACCCCAAAAAGCTCCAAACGAACTCAGGGTGGAAATGCCATGCCAGGACACTTTCATGAAGGAGGCCTTTGCCTTGCTGTCAGAGGAGGGAAATTCTTTGGCGGCCCAAGCAACTCGGCCGAGTCTTCCGTGAACTGTTACTTCGAAGAGCCTCAAGAAGATCTCTCCAGAGATCCCTTGGCTTACTGGTCTACCCATTCCCGCCAGAAGTGGCCGGATCTTGCAAACATCGCCCGCAAGTTCCTCAGCTGTCCACCAACCAGTGTCCAGAGTGAGAGGTTCTTCAGTCTGGCAGATGTCTCGACCCTTCAACGGAGCTCACTGGACCCCCTTGTGGTGGAGAAGCTGGTCTTCCTGAAATCCAACCTGTTCATTTTGGGCTTTCCAGACTTTGAATTCAGTGCCCCCACCCTCCCGTAGATCACTCTTTGTAATCAAGAAATGTTTTCCATTGAAACAGCAACATTGCTTTGTTATCCCTATTGTCCTGTTCGGCAGCCCTGCATGGTGGGTAAATTTGTATGCCACTTCTCCTTCTGGTGTATCCTTAGGTTAGTTCAAGACTTTGGCCCCTTGTTAAACAAGGCAGGATCGCAATCCTTCTTTTGGATTGGGGGAATGAAAATCTTCAGCAGTAGCACTTTTTTTGGTCCTCAACTCCTGGAGTCATTGCTTTGATACCAAGGAACGGTGAAATGCTGGGAACTCATGCAACAATCTACCTCATCCCCTATTCCCTTTCCTCATTGAATGCATAACACTGACAGCATTGTGCCTGAATGAAAAGTCGTTAGAAGCACTGAGCCTCTTCCGTTTTGGATCCTTTGCCAAAGATTTACATAGAAAAGTAAATACACAGCACTGTCTTTGCTCAATCCTAAATGTATACTAGACTGACTATGTGACAAATGTTGCTGTCCTTGAGCAAGCAGGGATCACCAGCATTGAGGCCATGATATTGAAAACACAGCTGTGCTGGGCAGGGCACGTCTGTAGGATGGAGGACCACTGCCTCCCAAAGATACTACTCTACGGTGAACTCGCCACGGGTCAGTGCAAGAGAGGCACCCCCAAAAAGAGATATAAGGACTCCCTGAAATAACATCTCTGGCTCGGCCAGATTGATCACCAAAAACGGTCCACCCTGGCCTCACATTGGGAGGCATGGAGGCGCACTATCCATAATGCTGCGGCCGCTTTCGAGAAGACATGCCAAACGGGTCTCGAAGAGAAACGACAACACAGAAAGAACCGCAACTTGGAAACAACATCACCCAAGGAGACTTTCTGCTGTGCTTTCTGCAACCAGACTTGCCTATCTCAGATTGGCCTTCTTAGTCATCAACGCACTTGTAAAAAGCATGGGATGAGTCCTTCCTAAGAATTTTCGTTTGTGAAGTAATGCCAAAGAGACATAGAAAAGTTACACATGTGCCAATATTCTTACAGAGGTTGTTTAGGGAATCTCTTTGGCTCCTCGAACCATGATTCCCCGTTGCCCGTGGTAGGCGCAGAAAGTAACTTCGTAAGATGATAGGGCTGAAATGTTTATGTGTCGTCCACACTATGGGGACGTGCAAACGGCCTGAGGTTATGTAGAGTCACCAAAGTGGGGGGAATCCTCTCTTGTTCCTCAGGCCCTCTCCATAGTTCCCTTTTTAACTTGTCTCCTTTTTACTGCCCACAGTAGATCCCTTCTTGGGAAAGGGGTGCATTGGCGATCCTTCTCCAGCATAAGAAAGTGGTCCTTTCATGTTCGGGTCAGGGTGTCTTCCTTCCTTCCCTCCTTCCCTCCCTCCTTCCTTCCTTCCTTCCTTTTTAATGCAGGTTTTCAGGATCCAGTGTATCCTCATTAAAGGATTTCAACTGGACTCATTCTTCCTCTCTGGAGTCTTGGAGGACCCTAATTCCCCGTGCCATTAATTCCTGGCAGTAGTTTAGGTCGCTTTGAATGACGTAGTCAGGGAGGACTGTGATGCCAATTAAAGGGCCACGAAAGAGTTCAATATTATTATTTTTCATCAATACCTCCTCCTGGGGTCTGAAAGTCCTGCCATGCACAGGGCCGGCTAGCAGCCAGTGCTGCAGGGAAACTTTGGGGTGATTAAAAAATCAAATAATGGAGTCTAATAATAAATCAAGGAGGAAAGCGGAGGAGGAAGCGGAGGAGGAGGACCTAAGGAGGAGGAAGGGAGCCGGCTCCTCCTCCCTGCCCAGCCCCCTCCCTTCCGTCCCCGGCGCCGCCGGCAGTCCTGAAGAGGAGGAGGCGAGGGTGAGTGTTGGCTGCCATGCATCTACAAAGCCACATAAAATCCAGTTCAAAGCAGATAATCTGGATTTTATGTGGCTTTGTAGATGGAGCCTGAGTAGAATCCCTGGATGCAATCCCAGGTTTTCTGCTTTAAACTGGATCTGCTTTGAACTGGATTGTATGGCAGCGTAGACTCAGGCTGGATCCCTGGATGTGATCCCAGGTTTTCTGCTTTAAACTGGATTATATGAGTCTGCAGTGCCAGATAAGCTGGGATAAACAGAAAATCTGGGATCAGATCCAGAGATAAAGGCCCTGTTTGGAAGGGTCCTCATATAATTCAATTCAAAACAGATGATCTGGGATCAGGACCTGGGACATAGGGCAGTGCTGATCCAGCCTGAGTCTACACTGCCATAAAATCCAGTTCAAAGCAGATAATCTGGATTTTATGTGGCTTTGTAGATGGGTCCTGAGTAGAATTCAGACTCGTTGATTTTGATTTAAGTGACATCAACTCACCTTTTTTTGGATGCAGTGTCAAGGGTGCATCAACACTGTGGAATTGGTGCAGTTTGACACCACTTTGACTGCTATGGTTCAGTGCTATGGAATCTTGGGATTTGTAGTTTGACAAGGCAGCAGTACTCCTGGGCAGAGAAAGCAAAACAACTTTGTGAAACTTTCCTCAGCAGATTTCATAGCATTGAGTCATGGCAGTCCAATGGATCATGAATAGTATTCATTCCACAATGTGAATGCGCCTTTGGAAACTCATGGAGGACCAGTAGCTTGCAAATTGACACCACCTCAAATACTTTAGTATTGTTTGGGGATTTCTTCAGCATTGGTCTTGGACTGGTTTACGGATTCTTTGGATGGACATACACACTGTCATTCTGCCCGGGAATCCTTTTCTCATAGTATGTACGTATATACTCTCATTTAGTTGAATTCAGTCTATATATAACTCTCTCTCTCTCTCTCTCTCTCTCTCTCTCTCTCTCTCTCTCTCTCTCTGAGCATTCTCCCCACTTCAATAATCACTAGAATCAGACACACCTTGTGTTGGCATGTGGTATTTGGGCTTACCTTTCTTCAGAACCAATCTGGTGACATTAATTCATGGCAAAACCTCTTTCTTGCCATTGCTCATGGAAAAACTAGCCCCCTCCATTTCTGGCTCTTTCTTTACTGAAGATTTTGTGCGCAGGAGCCGAGAGACGCAAAGCCAATGCGGGACGTTGGGAGGAAGTGTCCAATTTTAACAGAGAATGATGAAACACAGGATGTACCTTCAAAGAAGGAGGTAAACGTAAACGAAACGCAATCGGGGAGATCTGAGAAACAATAGGATATGGCCCCAAACTTGCTGCCTGCTGGCCTTAGATTCTTAGAGGACAACCAAACAGAATCCCCCACATGCAATTCCTCCCCAGGTTGGTGAAGACGATCGGCACTTGTCTTCTGAGAAGCCTTGGCTTCCACCAAAATCTTGTGGGCAACCTCGTGTAATGCCCTAAGCTCACTGGATCGATAGGTAACATCAGAGGTTACTATATTTTGAGCTGGTGCCGCCCCCCAGCCCAGATGAAAACCATACATTAATTCAAACGGCGAATGCTGACTGACCATGTGTGTGGCATGTGATAAATCCCTTTTTCAGATTGTCATCAATGAACTCTCGAAGAGCTTGTCGCTCCGGTACAGAAAGAGCATACAAACGCCCAGAGGGCAACCTAGCCCCTTCCACCAGATGGATAGCACAGTCATATGGTCTATGGGGTGGTAACGTATCAGCTCCCTGTTTACCGAACACATCGCTAAACCCCTGATAGCAGGATGGAACCCCTTCCATGTCCTTACTATCTACCAGTGCTAAACAGGCTTGCTTCGGTAAGGTTACAATCTTCCTTTGCCAATCTATACTTGGATTAACCTCCCTCAGCCAACTCATCCCCAAAATCACAGTGTACTTTGGTAATCAAGTCACATCCCACGTGAAACGTTTGGTAACCCCTTGCAACTCCCAAGATACCCCCACAGTCTCTTGGTTAATTACACCATCCGCGCCTTCCACCCAAACAGCTTTCTTCTTGTTAACAATAGATATCTTGGTATTCTTTACAAAGTCACTGTCCATATATGAACCAGTCGCACCCGAATCAACAAGAGCCCAAGTCCACAGAAATTCTCCATTGTCCTTGATAATCTTGATATGTACAAAGACATGGTCACCTCTTCTAGGGAACTTCGCAGCTAGCCCCAACGTGCTGGGCTTCAAACACGTTGGGGCGGGTCATTTCCCTGAGACTTAATAGGCTTTTTGCCACATCTTTGGGCAAAATGTCCATCTTCTCCACAATATAGACACACACGCAATCGTCTCCTCTTTTCCTTTTCCTCCACAGATAACTTTTGGAAAGCCCCAATCTGCATGGGCTCATTTTCCCTTTTCCTGGAAAAATCAGACTCACTGGCCCTCACCAGCAGTCTTTTACCAAAATGTCCTTTCTTTTGAAAATCAAGCATTGCATCAATTCTTAAAGCATTTTCAATGAGTTCCTTCAGAGAAGTAGCTGGCTGTAGCCTGGCTAGTTCTTTCTGTAGCTCAGAACCCAGACCTGAAATAAAACTAACCATAAGTGGTCTGTCATCCCACCTTACTTGATTCTGTAAAGATTTAAATTTGTTCAAATAAACAAGAAGAGAGTCCTGTCCTTGATTTAAATGAAAAAGATGCCACTCAGCCGATTGCACCCTCAAGGGGTCCCCAAAAACAGATTCCATTGCTTTCTTGAAATCTACAAGATTGTCTTTGATTGGGTCTTGCCCCAACATGATGTTCATGGCCCATTCAGCTGCTGGCCCTGACAAAAGTCCCATGATAAAAGCTACCTTTCCAGAGTCCGATGGAAAATCCACAGCTGAAGTTTGGACAAAGTATAGATCAACCTGGGCAAAAAAGGCCTGCAATTTCTGTCTATCTCCATTAAAACATTCAGGAGTGGTTAACTTGATCTTAGAAACAGCCCTTGCAGCACCTCCATTTGCAGCCTGCAAAGCTGCCAGCTGGCCCCTTAACTGAGCCAATTCAGCCAAAACCTCTTCCATGATCAAAAACAAAAAGATTAATCTATACTCCTTTGGACAGTGGTCAATCTGTTGTGGTACAGAGACGGCAGTGGCAGAGTCCAGGAGTTAAAAGATAACAAAAGTTTATTTAAACATCAAATGGAAGTTGGAATAACAAAAAATAGCCTATCTTCGGCTGTAAAAAACCCCAATAATCCCAGGAAACCCAAAACCAAAAATGCTGAGAAGAAAAGAACTCAAACGCAAACAGCAGACATCCTTCTGCAGCGTCCAGTCAAGGGAATGTCCATGAAGCGTAGTCCAATACCGATCCGGGAGTCATGGGACAGGAGAAAAGCAGACAGAAAAGGAGGAGACGTTCCAGAGTCGACAGGAGCTGAGTATACAGAAAACACATAATTCACAGCCCCCATAAACACAGCATCTACCTCCCTCCATGTAACACTATACCAAACACTCTGTAGCAGGAAACTCACAGCAGTCACAACGAAGGTCAAGAGGTACATGGCGGCAGCTAAACAAAAAAGCAGACATGAATCCCAAAACCCCCCACCTTTCCCCAATATCAGCTAGAGCTGCCATAGCAGCTCTCCCAAGGAACAAAGTGGATAAAGAACCCAATAACTCACGAGTAATCTGGAAACCAGGAACAAAGATACAGGAACACAGGATACACGAACCAGAATAGCAACTCCTTGACCACTGTGAGGGTCAAGCCAAATACTCACTTCTCTTATAGCACTAACAATCAGAGTCATCAGAGAACCCGCCCTGTTCCAAAGCAGCAGCATTCCCATTCCCTGCAGCTGTTGCACCATGCTCAGATCTCCAAGCTAGCCAAAGCTCTTCTTGACTTAAAGGGACCCCTTCAGCTTCTGAATGAGAAGACGGCCAGTCCTGATCCATCTGAAACCCCAGAAATGTGCTGTCTCCCGAGTCCGCATTGCATGCATCTCTCACTTCCTGCACCAATGCCGAATCTAGGTCTGTATCACTTTCTTCTGACTGTAATTCTGCATTCCCTGGAAACCCTTCAAATGTATCAGACTTAGAAGGATCCCTAAGTAGATGCTGAATTTTCCTCCTCTATTCTCTGTCTTCGTCAAGGCTTGAAGCACTAACAACTCTCTTTACCCCAGCTGTAGGAGCCTGATCATCCAGGGCCGCGCCCCAAACTGAGCTACTGCTTGATGTTACTGCCTCAGCACCTTTCTCCCTGCTACTACCTGTAGTAACCGGAGGCTCATTCACAACAATCCCCTTTTGCTCTCAGTGGGGGAGTGTCCTTTGTGTCAAGTGATTATCATGTCCATGAGCCCCACTCCTCAGGTGGTCTGGTCAAAAAGACCCTCTAAAGTTCAAGGAAAGGGGCTATTTACTTATTGTCCATGTTGATGGGTTTCTGCCAAGTCCTTTGTTTAGGAATGATGGTCCAGGAAATCTTGCAACATCTGAGTCATGAGTTGCTGAGCATAGTTCATGGGGAGGTCGTTTTGCTTAATATTTTAGATAGACATATATGCTTATGATAAGTGGGAACATGGGGTATATACAGAGTTCATATGGGGAAGGGGGAACATGCAGGGTCGAGGAAAGATCCGTCTTGGTCATCCAGAATTCATACAAGATGATAAAGTGTCCATATGAGCACTGAGCAGCCGGAGTGCACTCATAAAAAAGGAGTCCAATTTATAAAAAATAGCCCAATTGGCCTGAAGTTAGCTTGGGTCACAGGGGTGACACACGAAGGCTTTCCAGAGTCAGCAGGCACCATGTTCTAACAACAACAGCCCTACAGTTGCCATGGTTACCATGAAGTCCTGAGCCGCTCCTGACAGGGTCCCCCAGTACTATAAGCCATTGGGACTCCAATGCCAGGCCCGGGATCACCCCAGCTAGCTCAGGTAGGGAGGTTGGACTGTTGCAAGGTGGGTGTTACCCTACAAGTATCCCTATTTTGTCCCGGTATCCTACCCTCAGAAGGGCTGTTATACCGTGGGAAAGGGGAGAGGGAGCTATTTGGTTGGGGTGCGAGGGATAGGAGGCTATAGGGTTGGGGAATAAGACGTAGAGAGCTATTAGACTGGAGGGAAGGGGACAAGGGGATATTTGACAAGGGGACGGGGAGAAGGGACGTTAGGGGGCAGGGGGCTAATATGCTGGGGGCAGAGGGCAGGAGGCTTTTTGTATAGGACTGAGGAATCGGGGGCTATTGGGCTGAGGGATAGGGGCCTGTTGGATTGGGAGATAAAGGTGTGGTCTATTAGGCTAGGGGATAGGAAGTAGGGAGGATCTTGTGCTGGGGGATGGGGATAGAAGTTCTTTTCAGACTAGTTAGCATTCTATTGCTTGGCTGAACATTTAACGCAGGTCAAAGCTAGCTTCAAACTAAGGCACCTTCTACACTGACATAAAATCCTAATTATCTGCTTTGAACTGGATTATAGGGCAGTGTAGTCTCATACAATGCAGTTCAAAGCAGAGAATGTGGATTATCTGCTTGGATGATATGGACTATATGGCAGTGTAGAAGGGGAATACGAACGTTCAACTTCTGATTTAAAAAATCCCTTAATGTGGATGAGTGCTCTGGGGTTTGTGTCATCACCATCCAGGCCTCAAACTGGTTCCAGGATTTCCTATGGAATCATCTGCACTGCAAATCCACTTTCTTCACTACCAGTTGATAAGGGCATTTAGAGGTCAATGTACGTGGGGACTGTCTGGAAAGACTTTGAGATCAGATAACATCTCCTTCTCAGTAAAGAGTTTCTGGTTGTCCTTTTTTAAAATAGGTATTCCTCGAAGACTATACTCGGCCTAAAAAAAGCTTACTGGATTAACGCCTGGAAGAGGGGCCAAACGTTTTACTGGGATGCGGATGGCACAGTGGTGACCAAATTGTGAGTCATTAAACACAGATTCATAGCTTGTAATGTATAAACTTTCTCGGATATGTTCTTTTTGTTCTTCAGCTGGGGCTTTCTAGAACCCAGCACAAAATCTGAGCTTCAAATATGAAACAAAACCTGAGGTTTTGGAAAGAGCAGTTAGTGCATTACCAGAGACAATGCGTGGTGTGATGGCCCTTACGGTCTCTTCCAGCTATATCATTCTATGAGTGGGAAGAGAACTCGGAGAGAGCAGGGGATTGTCTTCACTGGCCAAAAAGCAAAACAAGCAGGGTCACTGCTGACGTGGCTTACTTCCAGTAAATATAAGTGCTTTTTGTGCTTATCTCATGTATAGACTCTAGACATTTTAGTTTAAAAAATCAACCCTAAATACTTGGCTTGCCTGCTGATCAATGGCATGATTCCACCCAGAGGGATGAAACCGAAGGTGGTTCTGGGGACACCTACTCACGCCTTAGCCATTGGCCAGCAGTGTCCCCCTAGCCTCAATTTTGTCTCCCGTACTATTTAATATATACACAAAGCCTAATGCAAACTATTTCTCAAAATTATGAAGAGCGGCAAGTCTGGAGGTGTATTGAATGTTCCCCTGATCGAGGAAGACAAGGTGCCCCCAAACCAGGCCTGGTAGAATGCAATTCTACCCGAATCCATACCCGATAATTTCCATCGTTGCCTTGAGGCCGTTACTGGATGGCTGCGAGCCAGTAGGTTGAAGGTGAATCCGGCTAAGACGGAGATCCTGTGGCTCGGCCGCCCGGGCTGTAGGGATGTCCAGCTTCCAACCCTGGACGGCGTGACTCTATGTCCGTCGTCTTCTGTCAAGAGCCTAGGTGTAACCTTGGACCCCCTGCTATCGATGGAGGCCCAGGTCTCCAGCGTCAGCAGGGTGGCATTTTTCCATCTGCGACAGGCGAGGAAGCTGGCCCCCTATTTGTC
This sequence comes from Anolis apletophallus, assembly GCA_030556195.1. Classification (NCBI taxonomy): domain Eukaryota; kingdom Metazoa; phylum Chordata; class Lepidosauria; order Squamata; family Anolidae; genus Anolis; species Anolis apletophallus. Next base: position 112,943,292 of record JARBWK010000012.1, on the reverse strand, counting down.
CACAGTGGTCCAAGCCACAGTCATCTCGAGGCTTGACTACTGTAATGCTCTGTACATTGGCCTTCCTTTGTCCATGATCCGGAAGCTCCAGCTGGTGCAGAACGCCGCAGCCCGACTCCTGGTAGGGGTCCCAGTTGGCTGTCACATCTCGCCAATTCTGCGCGAGCTGCACTGGCTACCGATAGTATGCTGAATCACCTTCAAAGTGTTAGTTCTGACTTTTAAGGCCTTATATGGTCTGGGGCCAGTGTACCTGCGGGACCGTCTCCTCCCATACCATCCCACTAGACCTCTGCGCTTTGAAGAGCAAAACCTCCTGGTCATCCCCAGTGCTAAGACCTACCGGTTGACCGCGACTCGTTGGCGGGCTTTTTCCATCGTGGCTCCGACCCTCTGGAACTCCTTGCCTGCCGACGTTCGCACTATCCAGGCCCTTCTCCCTTTCAGGAAGGCTTGTAAGACTTGGTTGTTCCAGCAGACCTACGGATCTGGATAACCTGTGTGTGAATAGCCTCCTGTAATTGTGGTTGCTGCTCCTGTGTATAGTGTTTGACTATTGCCATCTTATATGCTGTTTTAATGGCTGTTTTTATCTGTTGTTGTATTGTGTTTTATATATGCCTGTTTTTACTATGTAACAACTAATTGTTGTGAGCCGCCCCGAGTCTTTGGGGGGGGGGGGGCAGTAGATAAATGCAAATAAATAAATAAATAAATAAATTCGGCACCAAATTAACTAACCTGGTTTGATGAATTGTATTCCTGGGAATTGTAGTATGGTGGGGGACCAGCCCTCTTTGGCAGAGAAGACCAATGATCTTACCCAATTACAACTACCAGGGTTACATAGCACTGAGGCATGGCAGTTAAAATGAGGTCAAATAGCATTTATTCTTCAGGGTAGATGCAACTGCAGAAGTAGCTAAGGATTTGTTTTGACATATCGGTGGCATCTTCTTTTCAGCTATTGGGCAAAAGGTCATCCATCGCTGCTTAATGCGGCAACAGAAAAACACACAGTCTGTGTTTTGATGAAAAAAGAGTGCACATCCCAAGTTAAATGTTGGCAGACCGAGACCTGTGAACGCCTAGCAAGAACTCTTTGTATGGTGAATGCAAACCCAAAGTGGCTGACTTGACTGTGCAACTTAAGACTAATGGACCTGCATTCCGTGAAAGAAACGAGGACACCACTGTATTGGGACACACAAGCCGCAGTCAGTTCACCAAGGTATTAAACACAAACATAAAAAAGACTTCTCTGATGTCATTATTACAAAATACCTTTGCAGTCAAGCTTCCTTGAGAATGAATTTTACAAACTGAACAGTGGGGTGGGGAGGGTTGGTTCTACCATGGCTCAGTACTAATGAATCCTGGTAGCATGGTGAGGCACCAGCCCTCTTTGGCAGAGAAGGCGAAAGGTCTTCTCTGCCTGAACTCCATAAGATTGAGCCAGGGCAGTTAAAATGGTGCCAAACCGAGGAAAGGAAATCTCAAAAGTAAGGATAAAAGAAGAAAAGAAGATAGGAAGAGAAGGAAAACATATAAAAAGAAGGAAGACGGCAAATAATAACAACAATAATAATAAAATGAAAAACAAAGAATAAGAGCCCCAACTTTTCCCCTGTAGAATGGACTGGAAGTTTGCCAACCATCCTATTCCCATACTAACCCTACTCCCTTTATTTATTTATTTATTTATTTATTTATTTATTTATTTTTGGAATAAATTGCACTTTATTCCTACTATATATGTTATATTCTATTTTTTCTTTTTCTCCTTTTCTCATGTAATTTATCTCATGAATGTAAAATTTTCACAATAAAGACAATTTAAATTTTTTAAAAAGTAGTGCCAAACTGCACTCATTCTACATTGTAGATGCACTTTTAGGAGGCTACAAGACTAGGGTTTGGGAGAATTCGAGTTGACTGTAATTGCCTTGACACCTCTTTCTAGTCCAAGGAGGCTTCCATCAAGAAGGATATGACACCTTTGACTCCAGTCTTAGAATAATACTTCATAGATAGCTAGTTCCATTGCAAAGAACTCTTTCCATTGGAGAAACTCTGAATGGTGAACATAAGGTTCTGGTTGTGTTGTCGAACACCACTACCCCTCCTCTAATTTTAAAAGAATTTATAGTTAGGGATTTATAGTTTTCCGAAGGCAACAAGCTAGAATGAGATAAAGCAGCACCCCCTCTTTTCCATGAAGCCCTCACCACCCCCAGACTAATCTCTCCATCTCTCTTCCTCTCTCCTCCTCTCTCCATCCTCCTAACTATAAACTATATTTCATTCCACTTTCATTACTATTAACCTATTAATTCATACTCCATTTTACTTCTGGGATGAAACTCATTAACCTTTACCTAGGCCAGAAAAGCCAGCTATTATTTGAGAAATAGCCCCCAAGGCTTTACTGAGAGACAAAGGAGACTTTTGGCCAATTTCAACATTCTTTTTTCCCAAATAATTTTATTGATCATTTTCCAGGGGAGGTAGGAGGTGGATAAGGGGAGAAGAGAAGGGAGAAAGGGTAAGGGAAATGGATTGGGAGAGTAAGGGTGGGAAGGGAGGGAGGACGGAAAAAAAAGGGGGGGAGGAGAAAAAAGAAAAAAATACATCCAAAAAATACATAGTTTAAAATGGAGAAAAAATGATGTTAAAAGGGGGATAACTATTTAGAACTTCCTTTCTTCTTTATAGTGGGATGGGTGATAGGTCTAATTAAACAATTATATTTAATCTCCAAATGTCTGCTCAAACAGCCAGGTCTTGACTTTCCGTCGCCCTCCTGGTCACCTGGCAAACCTCCCTTGATAAACCACACGTTCAGCTGAGGTACAACAGGTTTATTTAGAATAACTGGATATAGGAAAGAGGCTAGAAGTCAGCTAAGGTGCCCTTAAAGTGGCACCGGTGAAATAGCAGCAATGTTCTTTGGAAGCAGCAATGAATATAGAACCAAGGCAATCCAGGTTCAAGCAGGATACAAAGGCAAAGTCTTTCTGTAGCAATCAGGAACAAAGCGGTAAGGCAAACGGAGGCCCATCTCGTAGGTGGGACATTGATCAAAGCCTCTGGGGGGGAAGCATGCTTTATGGACAGCATAATATGAGACTCAGGGCCCTTCCAGATAGCCTCATAATCTGGAAGAAAGAAGTGGAACAAAAAATCATGGTACCTGAAAGCAAGTCCAAACATGGAGCTACCAGTCCCAGCAGTCTTGAAAGGTTTGTTTATAATGGATTTTAGAAATCCGCCAAATGGACAAGTTACATCTACCAGAAGTTTTCTTGTAATTTTTTAAAAATTGGCTCTCTGAGATGTGCTGAACGAGCTGGCAGGTAGAAGCTTAGCAGGAAGCCCGCAAGGCCCGTTCAGGAATCCATGATCAGGGAATGCAATGGTTGGCTCGAGATGGCTAGCCTTGCTCCGATCAAACGGTTATAGGGTCCAAACTCTTTGATCTGTCTGACGTACTTGCGTCACACTTCATGGTTCCCATGATGGGCTGCAGCTGCTGTTTGGTAAACCTCAGAGACAAAGTATGTAAGCCAATTAGTACCCACATCTGTGGAAGGGAGTTTATCCCACTGCTGGTCTCCACTGTCTCCGCTTATCGCTGGGAGTAGCAACCGCAGCCTTGACTGTTTCACCCAGGCTGCAATGCACAGAGTTCACTTGGGAAACACAGACAGGCCTAGAGGATTTCTTGCCATCATGACTGCACTGTGGTTCAGGGGAAACCAAGGAAGCTGAGGCTTGAGGCCTGACACTTTCTTACGAAATATACTCACCGTATAAGACTATCCCTCTTCCAACGCACACCAAATAAAATTTTTAAAAACATCAGTTTTGATTTCAATATGGTAATTTTCCTATTACTGTACCTCCTTCTCTGCCTCTCAGATCTCTCACCTGAGCACCTGCACCGCTTCACTGCAGCCTTCAGGAGCGAGATCTGAGAGGCAGAGGAGGAGGTACGGTAATAGGATATAAGGGTGGGCCAGAAAGGTAAAAGAGGTGTGTTTTTCTGGGCCCAGAACCACTCTATCTCTTTTTTCCATACCCCGGGGGGGCCCGGACGCCTGCAGCTTGCTCCGCCCTTCACTTACACCTTCCCGGTGAGGCACCTTCACCTCACCATTGGGACTGCATTAAGTCCACAAATCTTGATGAATGGATTTTCTTCTACCGTACGACTCCCGGCATACAAGATGACTACTAGTGTATAAGTCAATTTCCGGTGTATAAGATGACTCCTGGTGTATAAGTCAACTCTTGCGTATAAGACGACTCCCGTGTATAAGATGACCCCTGACTTTTGAGAAGATTTTCTTGGGTTAAAAAGTAGTCTTATATGCCAGAAAATACGGTAATTTTTGCCACAGTGGTAACATATGTAAAGAGTTTGTTAGTATTTGTAGGCCATTCTATATTGTTACTCTAGCAAGAAGCATTCTGGTTTTAGGGGGATTTTTGTCTTTAGGATTTTCTGGCTAATTTTGTGTGTCCCTTACCAATACTATTTCGCTTTGTCAAAAGTCAACCAAAGATGATGGAAGATTCTCTCTATTTTGCCACATTTCTAACAATTCCTGTTTAGAATCTTTGAAATTTTAGCCAACTTATTTGGTGTTATGTACCATTGAAGTAGGGTTGCCATATTTTGATAGAAGAAATAAGGGACATTTACGGGTTTTTTTTCGCAAAAATAAGGGACACTTAATAAAAACTTGAAAATCAAAGGTTAGGTATAAATACTTTTATTAACAGAATAAGATAATGATTGACATTCAAAACAAACAATAACATCTAAAAATAAACCATACCAATAACCCGGGAATTGTTATTATAAAAATAAATAATAACATGGGTCTGGGTAGGAGAATGGAGACCGCTTGGCACCAAGCCTAAGATTAACCCAGCACCTTCTTCCTGCCCAGAAAGTGCCTCGTTCTGGAGACATGGGACCTTTTCCTCTCATCCCTTGCTTCCTCTTCTCAGAGACACAAGCCCCTTCCCCAAAGCCATATGTCCCAGAATATCAAGGCAGAAAGCCCCACAGTCCCTGCTTTGAACTGGGTGATCTGAGTCCACACTGCAATCTGTTCCAGTTCAAAGCAGATCATGTGGGGTTTGATTCAGCTGTGTGGAAGGGGCCCAAGGCGAAGGCCAGTTAGGCGGCTTGCCTGGCTTCCCCCTTGGCCCCACTCCCAGCCGGGCCTCCTGCTTGGAAGCCGCAGAGCCAGTCCTCCCAGTCCTGGGGGCAGGCCTCTTCCAGGGGGCTCTGGGGGGAGGGGAGGTGGGAGGGGGAGTCCCCATTGCCATGGAGAAAGGGGAGGGAGGGAGGGAAGGAAGGAGGGGGGCCTCCGCCGCTTCCGTCTGGCTAGCCCGCCCTAGGCCGCAGCTGGAAGGGTCTCCTTCCTGTGGGGAAAGCCCGCCTTACCTGGCTGTGCCTCCGAAACCCAAGGGCGACGGGAGGGCGAGCCCGGGGTCGGACATGGCAACGGCCCTCAGGGCAAGTCCATCTCTCTCTCTCACTCCCCCCGCTTCCTTGGTCTCGCCCAGCTCCTCTGCCTGGCCCAGGCGCCCGACTCAACCCACCGCTTCCCGGCATGCAACGCAAGCTCACGGCCGCCCTCTCCGCCACATCCTCGGTGGGTTCACGCCCTCGGCCAGCTGCTCGTCGCCACAGCGTCAACTTCCGCTTCCGGGATTTTTCTGCGCGCCCCCCGCCCCCCAGTGGACGGGGAGAGGAACCGTGCGCGCCCTTGCGCATACTCTAAGGTTCCTTCCAGTTGGCGCCACGGGCTGAGCTTTTCTCTCTCTCTCTCTCTCTCTGTTGCCACGGACACGAGCACCTTGATTCAAAAATAAGGGACAGCAGCTGTAAATACGGGACACCCAAAAAAGAGCCAAAATACAGGACGTCCCGTACAATACGGGACATATGGGAACCTTACATTGAAGTATCATCTTGATTAAATTTTCTTTCAGGTCATATGAGTACGTGTAGTTCATGTTTCTTTTCCAAATTGTCGCCCATTCCCCTAAAGAAATCGTTCTTCCAATATTTTTGCCCAGTTTATCATGCATTGTTTAATACAGGGCTGTCCAACTGGCGGCCCAGGGGCCGTACACGGCCCCCCAGCCTGTTGGACACGGCCCTGCTATGCCCCGGCCGCCATTTTTAATTTTTTTAAAAAAATCGATTTTTTTTAAAAGGTGGCCGGGGAAGGGGGGCGGGCAGGGAGGAGGAGCCAGCTCCTCCTCCTTCCCTCCCCCTCACCGTGGCTCGCGGGGAGGAGGAGGGAGGAGGAGGGAGGAAGGAGGAGGCAGTCAGCTGGCTGCCTCCTTCGCCCCTCTTTCCCCCACGCGCGCCGGCGCCGGGATCGGGGCAAGGGCGCGGGCGGGGGGAAAGAGGAGGAGGAGGAGGGAGAACTCTGCGGTGCCCGGGAAAACTCTTCCCCGTCCTCCCTCCCTCCTTTCCCCCTGGCAGCAGCGTTCCGTTTGGGACGCGCTGCCAGGAGGAAAGGAGGGACTGAAGGGTCCTGGAAAGGAAGGGGCAGCGATCCGCTGTCTCCTCCCTGCCAGGACTCCGTCCTGCCTCCCTCCTTTCCCCCTGGCAGAGCGTTCCGGTTGGGACGCCGCTGCCAGGTGGTACGGAGGGACGGAAGGGTCCGGGAAGGGAAGGGGCAGCGATCCGCTGCCTCCTCCCTGCCAGGACCCCGTCCTGCCTCCCCTCCTTTCCCCTGGCAGTGCGTTCCGTTTGGGACGCCGCTGCCAGGAGGTAAAGAGGGACTGAAGGGTCCTGAAGGGAAGGGGCAGCGATCCGCTGCCTCCTCCCCTGCCAGGACCCCGTCCTGCCTCCCTTTCCCCCCTGGCAGCGCGTTCCGTTTGGGACGCCGCTGCCAGAGAGGAAAGGAGGGACTGAAGGGTCCTGGAAGGGAAGGGGCAGCGATCCGCTGCCTCCTCCCTGCCAGGACCCCGTCCTGCCTCCCTCCTTTCCCCCTGGCACCGCGTTCCGTTTGGAAATGTCTTTATTTTGAAATGTCTTTATTCCATAAAGACATTTTGAAATGTCTTTATTCCATAAGTATAACATACTTTAACATTCACTCAAATTTAAAACATTTTCAAAGCAAAATCCATGCAAACTATTCCTAAGTAGAATTATTGGTTACTATGCTGTAGGATAGTGGTTCTCAACCTTTCTAATGCCGTGACCCCTAAATAAAGTTCCTCATGTTCTGGTGACCCCCAACCGTATTTTCGGTGCTACTTCATAACAATAATTTTGCTACTCTGATATTCAGGGTGTATTTTCATTGTTACAAATTAACATAATTAAGCATAGTGATTAATCACAAAAAACAATATGTTTGGAGGAGTATGGACAATAGATGTTGGGATTTGCAGTACCTTCCACTGATGCAGCTCTGACTTCCACAAACCACCGAGACCCCCACGAATTACAGACCTGGACCAAACTTGGCACACAGAACCCCAATGACCAATAGAAAATATTGGAATGGGTTGGGTCTTGCTGGGATGTTTAGTTCTCCAGCCATCAAAGAGCATTCTGAAACCCAACAATTAAATTGGGCCAAACTTGGCCTGCAGAACTCTCATGACCAACAGAAAAGACTGAGAGGTTTGGGGAAAATAGATCTTGGCATTTAAGTCTTGCTGGGATGTTTAGTTCTGGTCAATTTCAAGAATAAAAATAAAAATTAATACCAATAAAATTACATTAATTGAGGCATTAGGTTAATGTTTTTGAATGTTTACATAAAACTGTAATTTAAGATAAGACTATCCAACTCTGATTAAACCATTATTCTAACCTTCTTCAATGCAAATGTGCTTACATATCCTTCCAATAATATTAAATAGGATAACATAATAAATGTAATAACAATAATGAGAATAAAATAATAAATGTAATAATAATAATAGAGTAAAATAATAAATGTAATAATAATAATTGAGTAAAATAATAAATGTATAAGAAAACCAATAATCAATAATCACCATAGTTTATTCTAATTACAGTATACATTTTGGGGGAAATGCTGTGTGTATATAAATAAAAAAGTGGGAAAGACTGACTTGGGAAGGGGGTTGGAAAGAAGGACTGGAAACAGGGAAAAGATTGGAATGGGAAGGGGTGTTTGAAAAAGTGGGAAAAATGAGGTGGAACGGGGTAAGCTGGACAATTGGGATGGGAAGAGGGCAACTGGGGAAGGGGAAAGCTTTAGGTGGGAAAGGTTGGGATGGAAAGGGGCAAGACTGAATGGGAAAGAAGTTGGAACCTAGGAAAGGCTGGGATGGAAAGTGGAGAGAGAGGGGCTGGGGATGGGAGTAGTAAAGGCTGGGATAGGAAGGGGAAAAACTGGGAAAAGGGAAGACTGGGGTGGGCAAAGGGCTCTGGAAAAGTTGGGGAAAACTAAGGGAAGAAGGGGGAAGGACTGGGAAGGGAAATTGTGGGTGGGGGATTCTTCCTTTGGGTCTTTGGAAGGGGCTGTCTGGGAGAGCTACCTGCTTTTGCAAGAAATTCAAGAAACTCCTGCTAGAGCAGAGGGGCAGCTACCTGCCTGCTCTGCTTCCTCCTCCTCCTCCTCCTCCTCCTCTGCCTTCCGCCCCCAGAAGGGAGACCTGGAAAGCAGGGAGGCGGGAGGGGAATGAAAGCACGGAGGAAGTTGCTTGTTCTCAGGAGGGGGTGTCTCCTCCACGCTTCCATTCCCCTCCCTGCTTCTGGGGGCGGAAGGGAGAGGAAGAGGCAGCGACCCCAGGCAGCTGTGGATCGCAGGAGGGAAATAAAAGCAGGAGGGAAATGAAAGCCCCCGCCTCCTGCGACCCACCAGCTGCCTCCCTGCCTGCCTCGATGGGGTGCTGCTGCCCTTTCCCCTCTTCTTCCTCCTTACTTCTCGATGGCTAACTGGAAGAGGAAGAGGAGAAACAACAGCAGCGCCCCTTCTCCTTTTTCTTTCTCCTCTTCCTCCAGCCATCGAGGAGGAAGAGGAAGAGAAGGGACTGGGGTGGGCTGCTGCAGTTTCTCCTCTTCTTCCTTCTCTTCCTCCTCGATGGCCAGCTGGAGAAGGAGGAAGAGGAGAAACAGCGGCAACGGCCCCTGGGCGGCCTCCTCGGTTTCTCCTCTTCTTCCCCCTCTTCTTCCTTCCTTCGTGGCCAGCTGGAGGAGGAGGAGGATGGTCAGGAAGAGCGGCGGCATAGGAACCTCGCCTGGGGTCCCCTGTGTCACCTTTGCCGCTTGTCCTCCTCCTCCATGGGCAGCCGGCTTTGGAGCCGCACCTCCAGGCTCCGCTGCCGGCTTGACCCGAACATAAGCTGGTGCACCTTCTCCGTTGTGTGCCTTTGCCTCTAAGCTCCTTCTCCTAACTCTATCCAGCCCTGTGAGAATGGGGGGGGAGACGACCTGGAGCGCCAGGCTGTTTGGCTGGCACAGGGGCCGGCAGCCATTTTGAAGAGGGGCGGAGCTAAATGAGGTGCCTTCGCGACCCCCGGAAAATGCCCCTGTGACCCCCCTGGGGGTCGCGACCCCCAGGTTGAGAACCACTGCTGTAGGAAAAGCTGTTTCCATCTAGATCAGTGGTTCTCAACCTTTCTAATGCCGTGACCCTAAATCCAATTCCTAATGTTGTGGAGAGCCCCAACCATAAAAATATTTTCATTGCTACTTATTTTATTACTAATTATTTAATTATTTAATATGAAATTCAATTATTTATCAAGTGCGCTGCTATGGCTGAGTTCTCTGGCTGAATCAGTCTGCAGTTCCTTTCATGTTCCTTGATTCATGTTTTGGGAAATGCTGCTTTTGGCAATCCCTGTGTAGACATGTCCACAGTTGCATGGAATACAGTAGACTCCTGCAGAGGTCCTGCAGGACAAATCTACATAGGGACCGCCAAGCTGTGGACAAATCTACATAGGGACCGCCAAACGCAGCACCCAAACATGAATCAAGAAACATAAAAGGCACAACAGACTAATTCAACCAGAGAAGTCAGCCATAGCAGAGCACCAGATGAACAAACCTGGACATAGCATATTATTTGAGAACACAGAAATGCTGGACCACTCTAACAACCACCATGTCAGACAACACAGAGAAGCCACATGAAGCACATGGAAATTTTCAACAGAAAGGAGGAAACCATAAACATGAACAAAATCTGGCTACTAGTATTAAAAACTGTAAAATCAGTACAATAAAAAAAAAGAAACAGTCTGAAAACAGGGGAATTCCAGGCTTGAAAAATCAAGGCCTGCTAACATCTCCCCCAGGCAGGAATCTGCCAGGCCTTGAAGCTACAAAGCTTTGCAATGCTAATCAAGGTGATTAATTCCAACATTCACACTTGCTTCCAACAGACAAGAGTTTTTCCCCACCCTGGACACCCTTCCACAGATATATAAACCTCCCTTGCCTAGTTTCCAACAGATCCCAACAACCTCTGAGGATGCCTGCCATAGGTGTGAGCAGAATGTCAGGAAAGAATGCTTCTGGAACATGGCCATACAGCCTGGAAAACTCACAGCAAGCCAGTAATATAAATATATGATATATATGGTGTATTTTCTTTTTTCACGAAGCAAAAAAAATTGTTGAAACAAAACCGCAACACGAGGCATGGAGATGACGCTCTCTCTCTCTCTCTCTCTCTCTCTCTCTCTCTCTCTCTCTCTCTCTCGGGGGGAGAGCGCTGCGAGGGGGCGGGGGAGGAGGGAATGGCGCCCCAGGGGTGGGGCTTCCCTTCGCCTCCACCTCCTCCTCCTCCTCGCACGAGGAGGAGGAGGAAGGAAAGAAAGCCCCCGGGGGCTGCTGCCAGGCATGCGCGGCACCCAGGAACATGGCGGAGGAGGCAGAGGCACTCCTTTCTTGCCCGGCAGCTGCCCCGGGGGCTTCCCTTCCTTCCTCCTCCTCCTCGCACGAGGCGGAGGGAAGCCCCACCCCCAGGGCCACTGCCGGGCATGCGTGGCACCCAGGAACATGGCGGAGGAGGCAGAGGCGGCTTGAATCCTGGCGCAGTTGCCGCCCCGCAGCAGCCTTCACGCCGAAAGGTCACGTGAGCGCAGGAAGAAGGGCTCGGCGCCTGCGGGGAAAAAGAAGGAGAAGCAGGGTTGGAATTAGGCCAGTCTTTGCTCCTTTTTCCTTTTGGGGGGCAAAGCACAGGCAGTGGAAAGAAGGAATGTGGGGGGGGGGGCGTACGGTAGAGGTTGGTTTGGGGCGTAATTCCAAAGTGTGGCCTAGGGTGCCAAAAGGGGTTAATCCGGGTCTGCCTGAAAAGCTCACAGCAACCCAGCCAGGTCTCTGCCCCAGCCAGAGGGTTTCAGGGAAAGAGGAGCAGGGAGGAAGTCCAAAGGACTCGAAAGAAAAGGGGCACAGTGCATCAGCACCTTCCTTCTCTCCCTCCTCCTCCTGGGGAGACCCTCCATTGTTGCATGCGGCTCCAGTCCTCGCAGCCTCCGGGAATGCAGGGAAAGGCCACCTAGTCTGACCACCTTCTACCCATGCAAGCTCCAATATCTTTCTGCTGGCTTGGCTTCTTCCTTTGTCGCCTTCGCCTCCCACATGCCCTTGCCGGCCGGCCGGCGGAAGTGGAAGGGAGGCGACGCACAAGGCCTTGTGCAAAGGAGCCCTGCTGAGCTTGGCAGGGGAAGAGGGCCTTTGCTTCTAAGCTCCTCCTCCTCCTGACTCCCTGCAGCCCTGTGGGGACAGGAAGTGGAGGAGCTGACCTTGATTGCCTGGCTGTTTCCCTGGCACAGGGACCGGCAGCCATTTTGAGGAGGCTGAAGGGGCGGGGCCAACCGGGGCACCTTCGCAACCTCGAAAATGGCCCCGCGACCCCCTGGGGGTCGAGACCCCCAGGTTGAGAACCACTGATCTAGATCAGTTTCCCAACCAGTGTGCCGTGGCACACTAGTGTGCCATGAGCGATCATCAGGTGTGCCGTGGGAAATTGGAACCTCCAATACCCTTTCTTCCCCCTCTTGCTGAACACTTTTTCTTCTCCACTCGGGCTCCCTTCTTCCCAGCCTCACTCTGCTCACTTTGCCTCGCTTTGTTCTGGGGTGAGTGTGCGCAGTAGCGCCCGCACGAGTCACGTCTTCCTCCCCCCCCTAGGGGGAGGAAGAGGTCTCTGTCGAAAGCTGGCATGGGCAAACTTTGACCTTCCAGGTGTTTTGGACTCCAACTCCCACCATTCCTGGCAGCCTCAGGCCCTTTTCCTTTTCCCCCTCAGCCACTTAAGCAGGAAAGGGCCTCAGGCTGTTAGGAATGGTGGGAGTTGAAGTCCAAAGCACCCAGAGGGCTGAAGTTTTCCCATGCTTGTTTTAGGGACCTTAAAGTGGTGAGCCTCCTTCCAACATTGTGATTCTGGATAGAAAACAAACAACAACATAACATAACATTGTTTGAGTCCACAGTGCTCTTTGGGTGTAGGTGAACTACAACTTCCAAACTCAAGGTCAATTCCCAAGCAAACACTTTCAGTACTTTCTATTGGTAATGAGAGTTCAATATGCCAAGTTTGGTTCAATTCTATTGTCAATATGCCAAGTTTGGTTCAATTCCATTGTTGCAAGAGTTCTGGATGCTCTTTGATTGTGTGTTAACTATAAATCCCAAAAACTGTAACTCCCAAATGTCAAGGTCTATTTTCCCCAAACTCCATCTGTGTTCACATTTGGGCATATTGAGTATTCATGCCAAGTTTGGTCCTGATCCAACATTGTTTCAGTCCAGAGTGCTCTCTGGATATAGGTGAACTACAACTCCAAAACCCAAGGTCAATGCCCACCAAACTCTTATAGTATTTTCTCTTGGTTATGGGAGTTCTGTGTGGGAAGTTTGTGTCTTTCTGCCATTCCTGCCAGGATATCTATGTTGTGTTCATTGAAACAGGCCCAGGTTTCACACTGAGTGTATAAATACATTTAAAAACATATTAACTACATGTATTACTGTGTTAGAATGTCATTTTGTGTCATTTTGGTTGGTGGTGTGCACAAGAATTTTGTAAATGTAAAAAATGTGCCGCGACTCAAAAATGGTTGAAAAACACTGATCTAGATAATAGCAATAGTGCCACCAGCTACTTCTCCCCCATCCCCTCCATATCATATGCAAAAAAAATCTAAATGTATTTTAGAAAGTTTCTTAGAAGGCAAGAAATATATCTTTATGATCAAGATAATTTCATAGTATGTCTAAATATATCCTGATATCAGATTTTTTTATTAAAAAAACCCCATAAGAATGGGAGCAGGCAATGAAGTATTTTCTTATGACTAGAGCTTTCTGACTATTTTACATATACAAGTATGGATAACTATAAAAACCCAATTTGCGTAAATTGAAAGATGTTTAAAATAATAATCAAATGCTTCATTCATTATGCCAACATATTTAACCTTTTCGGGAATCACTTATTTCTAATTTTGTAACATTCCAGCTTGTCCATATAGCATTACAACATATTCCTTTTTTAAAAAATTCCTTCCCCACTTCTTTTTTTTCTCCTTCCCTTCCCCCTTCCCTTTCTTTGATAACCATATATAATCCCTTTTCTAAACATCAACATAACGTTCGCATCTCAAGAATTCTGCCGTAATACATATACTAAAGAAATGAAAGTCACATCAAATAGCTACAAAGAATTCTTCATCATCTCTTTCCTCAGAAGGAAGTTAAGCTATGGGATGAAAATTTGGATTTTATAATAGTCAGATTTGAAACCCCCATGTTGAAATAGCCTTTCCTTCTAAAAACTTTTTAAAGGGTTCCCAGTCTTTCCTAAATTCCGAAGGGTCTTTTGACTTTAGATATCCCGTCAGAATGTCCATCTCTGCCACCTCCACCACTTTCACAATCCTCCATTTCCAGTGTCCCCTCCAATTTCCAGGCTCGTGCATAAACCATTCTTGCAACAGTGAATAGTTTATCATGTGACTTCAGCAGTGATCTGTCTGTTATTCCTAGTAGGAATATTTTTGGGTGCATAGGTATTTTTCACCTTAATATTTTTTCAATAGTTTTATGGATCTCAATCCAAAAGATTTTTGCCGTCTTGCAAGACCACCACATATGGAAAAATGATTCTGTTGCTTGTTTACAATTCCAACAAGTGTTTTTTTAAAAAAATTGTGGCTGCATTTTGGCTAATTCAACAGGTGTCATATAGGACTGATAAAACATTATATAGAAATTTTCCAGAAGTGAATAGCTTCTGAAAATTTTAATTTTTACTCTCCAGAGGTATTCCCATTTATCTAAGCTGATCGAGTGGCCAATTTTTTTCACCCATTTTAACATACATTCTTTGATATATTAATCTTCTGTATGCAATTTTAACAGCAGGCAAAAATCGAAGATGATGAGACTGATGATACAAACCAAACAATTTTAGATCAACTGAATATTCTAACAGAAGAAATTACCAGAAATGAATCAAACATAGAGAAAGTTTGAAGAAAAGATGGAAATAAGCAAAATAGAAGTAAGGGAGAAACTGAGAAAAATCTCCTCATCAATCTCTGAATTAAACGACAAACAATTGGCAAGAAAAATAACAAAAATGGAAGGAAAATAAAAAGAAACACAAGAATGATTAAGTACAAAAACTCAACTCCAGAAATTTGAAAGAAAACAAAAAGATTTTTCCCTTCGGGTCAGAGGTATCCCAGAGGAGATGACAGAGATTGAGCAACTAATATTGGAATTAATAGCAGAGACACTAGGGAAAACTGTGGAAGAAGCAGAAAAGGCAATTGATCAGGTTTTTAGGGTAAGAACAAAATATAAATTGCCTAGGGACATACTGTAATAGTTACATTTACAAGAAAAAAGATCAGAGACCAAATATATCAAAATCATCTAAATTCTCCTGTACAATTGGAAGACCACAAAGTAATATTAATTAAAGACCTCCCACCATCAGTTATACAGAAAAGAAAACAATATTATTTTCTAATTGAGAAGCTTAAACAATACAATATAAGATTTAAATGGCTACTGTCTGAAGGAGTAATGGTTACTTATAAAGAACAGAAACATTGGATTATGTCAGAAATGAAAGCTCGGGACTTTATGAAGACAATAATTCAAGATCTAGAACCAGATGTGGATAAGGATCAGTGTAGTTCATCAAAAGGAAAACCGCAGAAAACCACTAACCAAAAGATACAAGGAAGCCGAACTTATCAAGATGAGACAATAAATAATATTTACTCCATTCCTTAAATAACCAATTGTATCTAATTATAGGAAGGTTTTGGAAGATGTATAACATTTTGGGTAGAATATTTGTTTTGACTGCAGCTATTCTTTCTAATAGAGATAATTTTAGGTGTGTCCAAATTGATAAATTTTTCTTGATCTCCCCATTTATCCTCGTAGTCGTTTTGAAGGAGCTGTGATTTTTTTTGGCTGTGATGAGGATTCCGAGATATTTTATCTTATTGGTAATATTCATGCCCGAGATTTATTTTAATTTCTTCTTTCTTTCTTTGGTCATGTTTTTTTGTCAGTATCTTTGATTTATCTTTGTCACCCTTCTGAAATCTTCTATTTTTCTAAGCCAGTCACAGATATTAGATAATGGATTCTCCACCGTACAAATCAAGTCATCAACATATGCTCTTAACTTAAATCATTCTTTATTAACTTTCGCTCCTTTTAGATTTTTAGCTTCTCAAATTGAGTTTAGCAATATTTCCATGGTTAAGATGAAAATCAAGGGGGAGAGGGGGCAACCCTGCTGAGTCCCCTTTTCAATTTTATTATTCTTGATTCCCGCCCATTGATCTGTAATTTGGTCTCTTGCTCATTGCAGATAGTTTCTATTGTGTTGTAAAAATAATGGCCTATATCTATTTCCTTGAGAGTTAGTTTGAAAAAATTCCAATTCAGCTTGTTGAACGCCTTCTCAGTGTCACCTGATAATATAGCCAGTTCTTTTTCATTATGGGCTTCATAGTACTCAGTTATATTTATTAGACCTCTCACATTGTTTCTAATGTTTCTGTGAAGTAAGAATGCAGACTGTTCTTCCTTTATCCATTGGGTTAGAAACATTTTAAGTCTGTTGGCAATAATATTAGTAAAAATCTTATAATCAATGTGGAGAAGCGAGATTGGTCTGTAATTCTTAATATTCTTTGGCTCAGTCCCCTCTTTATGTATCAATATGATGTTAGCCGCCTTCCATGTTTCTGGTATTTTCTTATAATGTAAAGTTTCATTCATAATTATTTTTAGATGTGGTTTTAAAATTTCTTTACATTTCTTGTAGTAAGTTGCCATCAGACCATCTGGGCCTGATGCCTTACTTATGTCTAGTTTGTTTATTACATTTTCTATTTCTTCCTCCATAATATCTTTGTTGAGTGTCTCTCTTTGTGTCTCTATGAGTTGAGAGATCTTTTGTTTAGCTAAATATTGGTTTATTTCCTCCTTCTCAATATTATCCTTTTAATATAAATTCTCGTATTAATTATTGAATTGATTTGAGATACCTTGGTCCATAGAGTATGTCTTGTCACCTATAATAATATGCAAAATATGCTGCTCCTGGTTTTTTTTCCTAAGTTTTTCCTGACAGCCATCTTCCAGACTTATTGGCCTTTTGGAATTGATATTGCCTGATGTATTTTAAGTCTTTCTCCAATTGATCCAATTCCATTAAAAAAAGTTTCCCCTCATCACGGCTTTGCTTGCATCCCAGATGATGTGGTTTTCCGTTTCCTCTGAACAGTTTAGTTGAAAGTATTCTTTTAGAATTTTTTGATTCTTTAATACATCTTTCTCTGATCTGAGCAAAATACCATTTAGTCTCCATTTTTTATTTATGTATTTATTTACTATATTTCTATACCACCCCTCTCAGCCCGAAGGCGACTCGAGGCAGTTTACATAAGGCAATCACTGCCCTCCATATAAAACACAAATAAAACAGTTAAAATAATAACCATAAAACAATCAGCAATTAGCAGTTAAAAACATAAAAATACAATTCTCAGCGTCTCATTAAAATTACTATTCCATCACATCATCATATCATTCCAGGGGTCTAATTAGACAGTTATATTTCATCTGCAAATGCCTGTTCAAACAGCCAGGTTTTAACTTTCTTTCAGAGCATTAGGAGGGAGGGGGCCGATCTAATATCCCTAGGGAGGGTTTTCCAGAGCTGAGGGGCCACCACTGAGAAGGCCCTGTCTCTCGTCCCCGCCAATCGGGTCTGTAAAGAAGGCGGGACCAAGAGCAGGGCCTCTCCGGATGATCTTAAACATCTCGATGGTTCATAGGGAGAGATGTGTTCGGACAGATAGGCTGGACCAGAATCGTTTAGGGCTTTAAAGGCTAAATCCAGCACTTTGAATTGTGCCCGGTAGCAAACTGGCAGCAACAGAGGAGTTATGCGCTCTCTGAGTGCCACTCCTGTTATCAACCTGGCTGCTGTCCGTTGGACTAGTTAAAGCTCCTGAACCACCTTCAAAGGCAGCGCCACACACAGAGCATTGCAGTAATCTATACGGGATGTAACCAGAGCGTGCACTACCGTGGCCAAGTCAGACATCCCAAGGTGCAGGCGCAGCTGGCACACAAGTTTTAACTGTGCAAATGCTCCGCTGGTCACCGCCGAAACCTGGGGTACCAAGCTAAGTGATGAGTCCAGGATCACACCCAGACTGTGAACTTGCGTTTTCAGGGGGAGTGTAACCCCGTCCAACACAGGCTGTAACCCTATGCCCTGTTTGGCCTTTCGACTGACCAGGAGTGCCTCTGTCTTGTCTGGAATCAATTTCAATTTGTTCACCCTCATCCAGTCTGATACACCGGCCAAGCACCGGTTCACGACCTGAACAGCCTCCTTAGTAGTAGGTGGGAAGTAGTGACAGAGTTGGACATCATCTGCGTACAGGTGACACCACACCCCGAAACTCTGGATGACCTCCCCCAGCGGCTTTTAAAAACTTATGAATGTTTGATTTATTCCAATTTCAAGGGGGGGGGGCAGTGATCTCAGATGTATCTTAGCAGTATCTTAATTTTGTTAATCTTAAATGTGAGGGTCAATCCTGGACCAGCCCTTGTGTCTGTCCGAATAGAAGGTGAAGTCTTTTTCATTACTGTGGTGTGACCTCCAGGCATCTTCTAATCCAAAATCTTTTTTTTTAATTTTAGGAATCTTTTGGGAAGTTTCCCCATTTTGATTGATCCTTTAGTGTTCTTTGGCGGATTCTTGTCTAAATATATTTCGCTAAATATATTTCCCATTGAAGTCACTGATTACCATTATGTCATCTGCCTCTTGTTCTGTGATCAATTCTTTGAGTTTTTCAATAAATTTGGTTTTGGGGCCATTTGGCATGTACATATTACATACCAATAATTTACTGCCCCTTTTTCCCAACATCACTCCAATTATTCTGCCCTCTGAGTCCTTGAAAGCTAGACTTGCTGGAATGATATCTTTTATATATATCACAACTCCCCTCTTCTTTTCTCACGCCAACGAGTAGAATTCTTTCCCTAAAGATTTTTGTGTCAGGTGAGTGATGTGTCTTTGGTTAATGTGTGTCTCCTGTAGTGCTATGAGATCATACTTCCCTTTAATGTATCCGGAGGGGATACATTTGCTGACAATCACAGTTATAGGATATTGGACAAAAAACAAAATTAATGGCCATTTCAATTTGTGCCTCTTTTATCAATTTGCCCAACATCCTGGTTTGCCACCAGCTAAACAGAGAACAAAGGCCCATGTGAGGTTTCGACCTTTCTGAGGGCCATGTTAGACACTTAACCAACATTCCAGGCTGCCATGGACCAGGGTAACAGACCGGAAGCCCAGGCAACAATTTTGGCTCATTACAAAGTCATCTTATGAAAATTTGGAGACTGATTGGCTACCAAAGGTTTCACCTTCAAGATGGTTATACTGGACAGGGCTTCCAGCGCAGGTGTGCAATGCCATTTCTGACTGAATATCGCCCCATCATCACGTTAAGATAAGTCGTCATATAGAACCATACTTGGCAGTTGGGTTACAATTTTTTCCAATTAAGTTTCATTTGACACCGAGATTTGATGTTACAGGATGCCCTCCAGATTGTGTTGGACATTCAGGCTCCGTGAAAGTTAGAATACAATTCTAGGGCACTTGTGTGCCTGAAAGGGGCCTAAAAATGGTCACACATGGGGCTTCCAGTAGACTCAGCCCACTTAGGATTTGCCCATCTTGGTGGCAGCTTGTCTTGGGCTGAGAGGTTCATGAACTCCACAGTTCCTTTTGTCGCGACAATATGGCCATGATAGAAAATGCAATTGTCTAACACTTATATCAGGTGATCAGGGTTGTCAACAAGCAGTCATCCAAGTTGACAGGGTCATGAGGCTCGTCAGGTGATTGTCTTGATATGTTTGCAGGCTAAAATCTCTTTCACAGTGCAGTACTTTCCAGGTTTAAGCAATGAAATAGCAAAAATGAGAACCCTGGCTAGAGCTGATGCATCCCATCACTCCAGCTACCTTCAAGGCCTACCGGGCGGCCATGTCAAAGTTCTCCAAGTTCAGGCTCGGCGTAAGTTATGGCAGCAGGTGGCCGGTGGACAAGGATGAGGTTTTACATTTCCTGATCCATCAAAAGAGAGACAACGTGACAGCCTATACCATGGGACTCCGGTTGGTGGGCATTTCCTTCTTCAGCAAGGCGGTGGGCTGCGAGGATCCTTGCCAGTCGTATAGGATCAGGAAGCACATCACGTTATGAGGTCAGGTTATTCTCGGCAGCCTTTTCTACTGCTTTCTTTGGGGCCCTACGCCCAGGGGAAGTGGTGGTCAACTCTAAGGTGGATTCCTCTGGTAGAGCACCTGCCATCCAATCAGAGAGCCTTCCCTGCTTCAAATGCAGATTTCAGCTCCCCAATGGGTGAGGGTGGTTGGGGGGTGGGCGAGCAGGATGACCTGGGAGACAAAAGCAATGCAGAGTTTCTTGAAGGGATTACCATGTCTCATCCTTGGGATGAACAGGGGGGAGGGCATTTGGATTCCATGGGATTTATTGTGAAGATAATTATGTTATGAGTTCTCAGTGAATAAGGCTAACACCTCTGACACTAGTGTCTATTGAGTTTCAAACCAGAGTATTGTCCATGATGATAGGATTATGGAATCCAGTCCTGTGAAAGGGTAAATGGCATTGTGGATGACTGGGACAGACTTCCTGGCGTACTGGAGAAGTGCCAGGTGACTGCACAAAGGGCGGGTGGTTCAGCTTACAGATCTGTTATCGTCTGCACAGCTGGAGTTATGTGGATCAATATAGATGGATTGATCCCAGTGATGACGATGCTTGGATCCTATTGTTGTGATGATGACCAGGAAGCGTTGATGGTTACCCCAGGTCAAAGGGTGTAGGTGAAAGGTTACCTGAGCCTCAATGCAGTGGCTTGATCTTCAAATTAGTTTTATAAGAAACACAAAATATTATTTTACACATACATATGGGTCCATGGATAGAAAAGGACACTGGGGGTGTAAAAGATGCTGAACAAATAACAAATTGGTGATGAGAAGACAAAGATGGTGGTGGTGCATGTTGCTGAGGCCTTGTTTATATAAAAACTAGCTGTACCCGGCACGCTTTGCTGTGCCCTATTTAGGAGATGCGAGAAAGTCTGAGTATGTAAGGGTTGGAATTGATGTTACTTATGGTCTTGGTGGGGTCATGGCTGTGTCGTTGTGGGTTGTTCTGGTGGGTGGGATGTTGAAGTCCCTGTGGAGTTGTTGGTGTGTGGTGTTGCTGGCGTTCTGTATAGCTTGTGGATATACAATGTTTTTTGTCTTTCCGTCTGCTGTGTTGATGTAGAGGTTGATGCTTGTGTGGGTGGGGTACTTTGGAAGTGAGTGGAGGTACTTGAAATCCCATCATCCATGGTGTGCCCTTCTCTAAACTGCAGTTGGATGGAGTATGGGTCATGGGGGCACTGTGTGCCAAGTTGGGTCTTTATCGGTCTTGGTTCTGGGCCACAGTGGTCTGTGGGGAATGAAGGGTTTGAAAGTACTACAAATCCCATAATCCATGGAGGTACATCAAATCCCATCATCCATGGTCCACCCTCCTCCAAGCTGCAGTAGAATGTAGCGTGGGTCATAGGGGCTCTGTGTGCCAAGATAGGTTACTGTAAATCCAGGCCATACACAATTACCCATGAACTGAGGCCTAATCAGGAAAATCAAGTTAATGAAGCCTTATTGTCAATTCAGGCCATACACAATGTCCCATGAGCTGAGGCCTAGTCAGGAAAATCAAGGTAATGAAGCCTTACTGTCAATTCAGAGCGTAAACAGCATCCCATTAAGTGAGGCCTAGTCAGGGAAATCAAGTTAATGAAGCCTTACTGTCAATTTTGGGCGTAGGCTGTGATTTGTAGGGGTTTAAATTTTCTGTGGGAAGTGAATTGGGTGTTTGTGTTGGCGACTGCCTCAGGCCTTTGCCTTATCCTCCTCTGCCAGTTTATTATGGGTCGGAATGTTCATGTTGGCTGGCCAATAGAGCCGTTATGCAAATACTCCCTCATTGGCAGCCAATCATGTCAGAATGTAGAGGCCGGGAGATTCGTTGGCAGCCGCGGAGGACGCTGGGAAATGTAGGTTTTTTTGTATCGTTGTTTTGGGGGCCTTCTAGGTTTTTGGGGGGAAAGTTTATTTGCTAAAAACCTACCTTGCCTGAGGCCTATTTTTGTTGCCAAGTTTGGTGTCTCAGCCTTGTAAGGTTTCTCTGCCTAGGACGGTCGTTCCATGACGGGACCTCCTTTATATAATAGAATGTAATGTTTGTTTGTGGGATTAACATAACTCAAAAACCACTGGATGAATTGACACCAGATTTGGACAGCATACACCTAATAACCCAATGAATGATCACTCAACCCCCCCCCCCCCAAAAAGAAATAGTGAAAGGGACTTTAAAACCCAAACATGATAAAACAAGGTACAGCGCATGTGTGAAAATGACCCACTGGCCACGCCCCACTCCTGCAAGAGAGGGGAAAAACAAACAGCTGCAGGGAGCGTTGAAGGCTCCAGTGGGCTGGGCATTCAGACCCTCAGCTTTCTCAGGCCCCCACCTCTCTCTCCCACACCCATGGGGCCCCTTCCTTCCTTGCCTTTGGGCTTGCCCTCCTCTGCCATGCCGGGGCCTTGTGTGGGCCCTTCTTACCTCCCTCACAGTCTCTGTCCTCTGTTGACCCCACCAAACAGGGACACCTCCTTCTTTCCCCCTGGTGAGGCAAGAACTCTCAGGCAGTACAATTCTTCCTGGTTACTTCACATACTTATTGAGGTTACAATAACACTGATATCAAGGAATATTGTAACAGTTTCCATATAACTTTCAAGTGGGCTTGTTTTCCTATTAAGTTGTGTTTAATAACTTGCTGATACCTTAAAAATGTTCCTCTTTTCTCAGTCTTTAAACTGGGTCAATATAATCTTTTGGCTTCTTCACCTATCTGGCATTACTTCGCGAACAAAGATTCTTAGGAAGGACCCATCCCACGCTTTTTACAAGCACGTTGATGACTAAAAAGGCCAATTCGAGATAGGCAAGTCCGGTTGCAGAAACCACAGCAGAAAGTCTCCTTGGGTGAAGTTGTTTCCAAGTTGCAGTTCTTTCTGTGTTGTCATTCCTCTTCGAGACCCGCTTGGCGTGTCTTCTCAAAAAGAGGCCACAGCATTGTGGATAGTGCGCCTCCATGCCTGTAGTTAGCCGACGTAAGACCTTGGACCATCCAGGAAGCAGAAGAGATTCCGCTCTAGGACATTTTGGAATGTCAGCTCAAGGAGCTGGGCGCGATCTCAAGAGAACCCCCAGCTTCAGACATGAACTGACAGAAAAGGGACTTGTCCCTGATTTTTTGGGACCAAGTGGTTGGATTGACTCTTCCCCACCTAGGGGTTTAGAGGCATCAGCCGTTCTGACACCTCCTGGATTGGCAACCACCTACGGGACCCAAGGAGTGTTGTGGCTTCCCCCTTTTGATGGTTTGATCAGCATCACTACTAAACAGTCCCCTTCAACAGTACGCTTACCACCTCGGGACTTGAGCTTTACTCCAGCCCCACGGCCTACTGCCAGTCTCATCAAGAACCATGGGTCGTCTGACCTTATATTCTCTTTTTCTGGCAGAACATTTCAGCCTGTAGATTAGGTCCTTTAACTGTTTAATTGTTTAATTGTTTAATTATTTAATTGTTTTATATGTATTATGTAGTTTTTGTTACTTCTTATTTATGTATGTGCTTGTGAACCGCTTCGAGCCCTTGGGGAGTGGCGGTATATAAATCCAATGAATGAATAAATGAATGAATGAATGAATAGCATGGCCTCAATGCTGGTGATCCCTGCTTGCTCAAGGACAGCAACATTCGTCACATAGTCAGTCCAGTGTACATTTAGGATTGAGCGAAGACAGCAGTGATGAAAACGTTTGAGGAGTTGTAGGTATTGGCGATAGGTGACCCATGTTTCAGACCGATATAGGATAATAGACAGTACGATAGCTCTGTACACACTGATTTTGGTGCTTTGCCTCAGGTGTTTGTTATTCCAGACACTTTTGTGAAGCCTTCCAAATGCACTATATGCCTTTGCTAATCTGTGATCTATCTCCTTATCAATCTTGGCATCTGAAGAGATGATGTTTCCCAGGTAGGTGAACTGCTGAATGGACTTAAGCACAGATTTTCCTATGCTGACATGGGGATGATGGTGTTCTTCCTGTGAGTCAGATCTTGCAGTCCACAAAGTAAGCATTTCATTACGATTTGGCAATATGCAGGGGCGCATTTGCCCCCAGCCCCCTCCGATGCCCCGCTGCCCCTTCTCGAGTGCGGCAGGATGGCTCGGGTGCCCAGAGCTGCGGGATGGCTTTGAGGCAGGTGGGCGAGGCGAGGCGGGACACAAGAAGGCAGGAGCTCAAGAAGCAGATCCTGAAGAGAAGCATCTTTTCCCAGACGCAAAGACAGTACCTCCGGGAGACGGCACCTTGAGTAAATGCTGCTGTCCCTTTGTGTAGAGCAGGGGTGCTCACACTTTTTCAGCATGCGAGCTACTTATAAAACAACCAAGTCAAAATGATCTGCCTACCAACTACAAAAATGTGAAACATATAACATAATATCTGCTTTGAACTGGGTTTTCTGAGTCCACACTGACATATAATCTGATTCAAAGCAGATAACATGGGCTTTTATTCAACTGTGTGGAAATGACCTCAGATAACCCAGGGCTGGCAGCACTTGGGCGGTGTCGGGAGCCTGCGGGGTGGGACTGAGCCTTCCTCCCACCCTGCCTGCGATCTACCAGGATGCCCTATGCAATCTACCAGTAGATCGCGATCTACCTAAGGAGCACCGCTGGTATAGAGAGACCCAAGTAGTCGACCGCCGATAAATGGATCGGTAGCCAAAAGCCCCAAGCAATCGAATTCCGATCCGTGTGGAGCAGCCATCGAAGCCTGAGCTGTGAGGTGTGGAGCAGCCATCAGGCTCCAGAGCCTGAGCTGGAGAGCACAGGGGGCTTGCAAAACAAGGAGCTCCTAAAGATCGCTTGCTGATGCCTGCTTACAACAGCACTCTTTCTCTGATTGCACATCTCATCATCATCATGGATTTTATGTGTTCCCAACCTGGCCCTATAGCATACATAATATGCAATATTATAGAATAGTATTTAATAATATAGAATAAGAGGACTTCCGGTAGAGGCAACATGGTGGACGCCACGGTTTGCTGAGTGTGCTCAGCAACCTATCCTTACCAAACGCTGGGGTAGAGCAGAGGCTCTCCCTCCACGGATGGATTGAAGTCTGCAGAGTGCCAACCCACGGGGCAACAGGCCAGTGCTGCTGAATTCGCCCCTTGGAAGAGGGGCGAGTGCTGCGGCTGGCTGGAACCCAAGGGCTGCACAGTGCGGTAAAGGACGCCCGGCGTGTCATGGGGTAGAACGCCGTCCTCTATTTTAACGAAGAGAAGATAGAAGGAAGAAAAGGGATTCAAGAAGGAAGACACAGAGTGATAGTAAACAAACAACAACAAAGTTAAAAGAAGCGAGGAGATGAGGTCTGGAGGAAGTTTTGCCAAGGAGATGGCAGAGTTTTCACCCTATCATCTGTGAATGAGTAAGTGTCGGAGAAGAAAACCAGAAAAATATGGAGAAAATAGAGGACTGAATACCACGTTGTTACTTGAACAATTCCATTAATTCTAACAACTCTAATAATTCTATTAATTGGAAAGAGCGACAGAAATTGGACTCAGTACCTTGAATAACAGGACACTTTACCTTTAAAAGAGTGGAGGAACCGGTATGAGGAACGGATTAAAGGAAAGGAGGAGAGAACTCATAGAGCAGAGGGGACGCAAGAAGGAGAGACACAACCGCGTAATTACGCAGGGTGACGTAATGGAAGGACTGGACGTTTACATACAAGGATACCAGACGTCAGGACGTCAGGACAACAAACAGCGATAAGAAAAGGTGATCAGAGGCAATAGAACGAAAGAGAATATTATAACAAAGAGGAATAGGACCAAAGGACACGGAATAGATAAAGGAGAAGAGCAGCAAAAGCCCCTAAAGAGACATTTTGAGCCTAGTGGAAACATCGGCAGATGCACCAACGTCCCATAGCCAAGGTCCTACAGGCAAGAAAAAGGGGATCAGCGGCTCCCGCCCCTGCTCTATGCTGTATTGATATCTATATAGTTTATGCACCAATGTTCCTTAATAATTAATATCCAGTATACCTTAAGGGTCTGAGACTTGAAGAGGAGACTTTTTATTATTACCTCTTTTTTTCTCTTCTTTCTCTATTCGTTTCTTGACTGGAGTATAGTTAAGGGACAATATCAGACTATAATGAATTGAATGAAATTGATATTTCCAATGTAATTGATGAAATTGATGAAATGGATTGAGGTTATGAGATCAAGGTACTAAGGAAGAGATTTGTACAAATAAGCAAGACTACTAATTAATTATACTATTGAATTGATGCAATAATAATTATTAATAATAATAATTAATTTCAATACTATTTGGATAAATTAATCAAATTGTGATTGGGGGGAGGACTAAAGAAGGCACTAACTAAAAGTTAATATTACTGTAATCCAAGGAGAATTATAGAGACAAATTGTGTTATTAATGAATTCAACTGATTAAGAACTACTATTACAGAAATCCAAGGGGAATTATAGGGACTAATTGTGTTGCGAATGAACTCAACAGAATAAGTTAGATTGCTCTGATGTATTTCAAATCGACTGGGTAACAAATTGTCACAATGCTGGGTCCTGGCCCGGACCCTTAAGCACCCACACAGAGACAATGATCAATTAACTATTTATTGAGTAATAAAGAACAGGTGAAAAAGTAAATTGTCTAAATGAGAAATTGTCAATAGTCCAAAGTGAAAACAAGTGAAGTTCAAAAAGCAAAAAGCATGGAGCCAAAAAAAGCAAGGTAATCCGTAGAAACATAGCAAGCAAAGTCCATGAAAATACAAAGTCCTAGGCAAGGTACTTGGCAGGGCAGCCAGACTATGGCTTCAAGGAACACGGTCGCTTCACTCCCTTCAGATCAGAAGTGGCCGACCAACTGAGGAACTGTTCCTAGGGAACGTATACTTAATCCCCCCCTTTGGGAACCCATCGCCGCTCTAGGATTCGTCTCCATTCCTTACGATGGGACTCAATGCTTCTCCTACGATCAAAACACCCCTCAGGCCAGTCCGCAGCTGGCTCACTATCTTCCTGAGAAGCTTTCTCCCCTTCTGTTTCCATCAACTCATCCCCCGCAGGTTCCCAGATGCATTCCTGGGAACCGTGCCCTCCTGGTCTCTCATAACTATCAGAATCTGTGTCATCCTGACCTTCACCGTCCGAATAAGGCTCAGGCCAGGTGTCATCCCACTGCAAACTATCTGTTGGAGATGCGGGCCCAGCAGCCCCATCATCCGCTTCACCTGTATCTACAGCAATCGGGTCCAAAGCCATTGGAACCCCCGGGATGGCCCCCTGGCCCTCCGGCTGAAATGGAGGCTGGGTTGCTACACAAATAGATTTTTTCCTTCTGTGAATAAGTTTTATAGAGTGTGAAAGCATGGTCTAATAGATTATATTGCATATAGAAAACAGAACACATAAAAAGCTATTTACTTGCTAGAACTGTCACAGAACAAGAGATAACAAAAGTCAAGAGATATGACCACGCCAAAACTTATAATGGACAAAGAAAAAGAGAAGAGGATTCCAGGAAGAAAAGAGCCAATAACAGAAGAATTTACAATGAAAGATATAATGAGAGAGATTTTGAAAATCCAAACAGATGTTCAACAAATACAAGAGAAACAAGACCCACAATATAATACTATTAGAGGAGAAATGGAAGACCTAAAAAGAGAACTTAAAGAAGAAATGAAAACAATTGTAAAAGGAGAATTAAAAAACATGCAAAAAGTCATCGACACTTTAAATCAAGGTAGGAAAGAGTGCATTAAAGAAAATAAAACAATAAAAACCCAACAGAAAAAGATGGAAGAAACCATACAGACAATGGAAAAGACCATTTCAATGCTCAGGATGCAACAGGAAACTCTGGAAGCAAAGGAGAAAGAATATCAACTGAGATTTAGAAACATCCAAAAGGAAGAAAAAGAAAATGTAAGAGAAAGAATAATAAATGTGGTGACAGAATTACTTCAAATTTCTAAAGAGGAAACTGAAGGAAATATAGATAGGGTCTTCAGGGTACAATCAAATTATGCTAAGAGATACAATACGCCCAGAGATATAATAGTATGCTTTGGAAGGAAAACCATACGAGACAAAATTTTGAAAGAAAATGCTAAGACATCATCATACTTCAAAGGAAAGAAAATTGCCGTACTAAAAGAACACCCAGTTTCGGTTTTAGAAAGAAGACGCAAGTATTTTTACTTAACATATATATTAAAACAGGGCTGTCCAACAGGCAGCCCAGAGGCCGTACACGCCCACCGAGCCCCTTCCCTACGCCCCCCTAACCCCCTGCAAGACATCACTTTTTATTTTTTAAAATGTTTTTTGGAAAAAAAAATTCCAAAAAATTTCGTCCTCGGGGGGGGGGGGCGGTGTGAGGAGGGGCGGGGCCAGCGTGAGTGAGGAGGAGGCGGAGGGAAGCCTTCCTTCAGGCGCGGCCGCTGAAAGAGCTAGAGACACAGCGGAGGGCAGCTTGCCGATCCGGTCCTGGCGCGCAAGCCCGGTATCTTGCGAGACCAGGGCGTGGCGCCTGATGTCACTCTGCCGAAGGGGTGGGTCGCGCAGGATACTGGGCATGCGTGCCAGGGCGGGAGCGGCCCTGTCCCCCGCTGCGGCCACGCCCCCGCGAGCGGCCCCCAAGGTGATCAGTCACCTGAATTCCGGTCTTTGGGCCTGAAGAATTTGGACAGCCCTGTACTAAAAGAACGAAACATAAAGTGTAAATGGGAAAGAGAAGGATTCATGGTAACCTGGATGGGAGAAAGACACTGGCTAACATTGGAACATAAAGCCAAAGCATTTTATAAGAAACACCTAACTAAAGAAAGTGGGAAACAAAGAAAAAAAACTCAGACCAGGAAAGGCCCAAGAATGAGGAACAGCAGAAAAATCAGGAACAGGAACATTACACAGAAAGACAAAAGAAAAGAGCAAGGGAAAAGTCCCCGAATGAGTATGCAACACCAACGGAATTGGCACCTGTAAATATGGATTGTTAAATCAAAGAGGAAGATGGCACAGAAGATTAAGTTTGATTCACATAATGTAAACGGCCTAAATAGCCCAAATAAAAGGAATAAAATATGGAACCAAATCAAGAAAGGTCAATATGATGTGATTTCTTTACAGGAAACGCACATTAGTCACAAACAAGTTGCTTATCTAACACAGAAACAGTTGGGGAAAGGGTACTACTCCTCTAATGGGGGGGGGGGAGGTGTAGTGACCTATGTAAGTGAGAAACTAACATCAAGGCAGGTGTTCAAAGACCAGGAGGGCAGAATCTTGGGTGTGATGGTAGAGAGTAATGGGAAAAAAAATATTGATTTGTAATATATACGCACCGAATGGAGTAAAACTAAAATTTGTGGAGTTATTAAGTTCAAAAATCCTGGAACAAGAATACGACCATTTACTAATCATGGGAGACTTTAATGACGTAATAGATGGAAACTTAGATAAATCAAAAGATGTCACACCCCTGCCTGATCCCCAACGCAACTTAGGCCCTTCACCTCACTTTTGTCTGAATGCACTTCAAGATAGAACCAAAGAATCACAAAGGCTTGTGGGGCCTAGCCAGCCTGTACAGAAGTTGGTTCATACAACAGTCAAGGACACTGTTAACCAGCCATTCAACTTGGGGCCTGAATAACAAACAGTACCTTGCAGAGATGAGCAGAGTTGCCTCCCCAATTTCAAGAGGCTCCACTAATTGGCACTACATTCCTGACCGATGCATCAGCAGCTGCATCATGTTATGGGAAAGACATTCGACACAACTAGACATCGATACATCAAAGATTATATCCTATATAAGCTGTACCCACACAATAGACTATGACCCTTCCTCAACGTTGGATTCACGCCACGCTTTGCCACGGAATCGGGCCCCGTCTTCGGGCCTTCCAGCTTCCAGCTTTCTTCCAAGACTCCTGCCTACCTTGTTTCCAAGCCGCTAAGCTCCAGCGTTCCCTTAACCCTGCTTCCTGATGTTAGCCCGGATGGGCCAAAGATCTCACCGCTTTGTTCCTGTTTTATCTTCCCTGCATACTTGCTTTTGAATACCTAAGACTCTTGCTGGTTCCTGCCTTTAAAGAGACATTGCTGCTACCGTTTGATGTCTTGCAACATCATTAGAATATATTCCTAGTCTCTTTACTATAACCACGTATTCTAAATAAAGCATTTAACCTTTGCCAAGTGTCCAAGCGGTTTACTGAGGGGCCCCGAGGTTTACGGTGCAACAGCTTGAGGAAGGATCCTTATACCCCTCGTAAATCCCAACGTGGATGCAGTCTCCTGGAGCAGCAGCCGGAGCGGCGGCCGAAGGACCTGCCAGCAGGATGGCTCGAGCACCTACAGCCGCGGACTACCATAAGCTACAGACGGATCTCCTGGCTGTGCAGCAACAGTTCGCTGCTGCCCTGTTAGCCTTGCAACCCCTAAGTCACAGAGTAATGGGTTCAAAAGTACTGCAAAAACACTGAGTCACAAGACTTCGATATAAAAATATCTATTCACATTCAAATATAGTGCACAACACTAGGATATAAACATATCAATTATACAACAGAACATGCCATAACACGTATGTCGTTATAGGAAGGCGCACACATAAATCGGATTGAATTCCGTAATCTTCAAATAAACAAGTCAGTATAATTGCGCTATTCCCAGAAAATAGGGCACTCTGCAAATAAAGGAATAAAGTCTCTAGTGCTGTGAAGTCCAAACAACAACTGATAAATGGACCCAGGAGACTGTGGTATGCTCCTTAATAGTTCATATAATAACTGGCCGACGGGCTGGCGATGCCAAACTTCTTGGGGCCACTCCCGTTTCGCCCCCGGGCGGGGCTATCTCAAGGCCATAAATAGGTGTACCGTAGTCCAAGTATCTAGGAAAAGTCATAAGCAATATGATATAACATTTATCTAGTCTAGTATATAACCCATGAAATAATATACAATATAGACATACATACCAATGATGAAAGCATTCAGGCTTAACCTTACCCGATCGGCAAGGTGACCATAAAGGTAAGAAAGGAAAGGATCAGGAGAGTGTTATAAGGTAAGTCAGGTGGAACAATTAAGCAATTAGCGACTGAATGCTAATTACCTCATTTAACCCATTCGAATCTCTGAGTTTAACCGGATAATTCAGAGTCTTTCTAGTTTGCAAAGGGCTTTAAAGGGATCTGTGTGTGAGCGGGGTTCTATTTTATCTAGCACTCTAATGCGTAGAGAATCCGGGTTATGTTTACATTGAAGACAATGGGCGTACAGCGGTAGATCAGTGTTCCCTGTATTAATTCTACTTCTATGCTCAATAAAGCGTTGTCGCAAAGGCCTAGTGGTCATTTAAACCTAAGAGTACTTTTGTACCCCCTCTGGTGTCCTCCTCTATTAGAACATTTGAAAATACTATTATCAGAGAGGTTAACAAGATTGATCACTCCCATGATCTCCACAAATCAAATTTGACCAAGGAAGAATGGCTTACTGCCAAAAAATTGGGGAATAATTCGGAGATTGTAATAAAGAAATCTGATTAAGGAGGTTCCATTGTGGTCGTTGACAAAGATGTATATATTAATGAATGTCGACAGCAATTGCAAAACACTAGATAAGCAATTAGCGACTGAATGCTAATTACCTCATTTAACCCATTCGGAATCTCTGAGTTTAACCGGAGAATCCAGAGTCTTTCTAGTTTTATTTATTTATTTCTTCGATTTTGTATACCGCAGAAAAGGCTCTCTGTCTAGTCGCAGACAGGTGGCAGGAGCGGATTGGTGGTATCGTCAGCAGATTCTGTTCATCTGAGCGCAGTGATCTCGGGGGTACATACGGGGTAAGGCGGTCCCTCAAGTACGCAGGCCCTAGGCCGTGTAGAGCCTTAAAGGTCAATACCAGCACCTTGAAGGCAATTCGATACTCAATGGGAAGCCAGTGCAGCTGCCGAAAGATGGGCGTGATGTGCTCCCTCACCGACGAGCCCGTCAGCAAGCGAGCGGCAGCATTCTGCACTAGCTTGAGTTTCCGAATTGTTGACAAGTGAAGGCCAACGTAGAGGGCGTTACAGTAGTCCAGTCTCGAGATGACCGTCGCTTGGATCACCGTCGCCAGGTTGCTCCTGGACAGGTAGGGTGCCAGTCGCCTAGCCTGTCGTAGGTGGAAGAAGGGCACCCTGCTGACCGCAGAGACCTGGGACTCCATGGTCAGCAGGGAGTCCAACTGAACACCCAAGCTCTTAACCGAAGATGACGGGCTAAGCCGCTCGCCATCCAGGGTAGGCAACCGGCACCCACCCAGCCCAGGGCGACCAGGCCACAGAATCTCCGTCTTCGACGGATTCACCTTCAGCCGGCTGGCGCGCAGCCAACCAGTCACGGCTTCGAGGCATAGTTGGAAACAATCGGGTACGGTGTCCGGCCTGCCGTCCATTCTCAGCAGAAGCTGGGTGTCATCAGCGTACTGATAACACTCCAGACCAAAGTCGCGGGCCAGCTGGGCCAGGGGGCGCATGTAAATGTTGAATAATAAGGGGAGAGGATGGCCCCTGGGGACCCCACAATTAAGTGGGGATCTCCGGAAAACTCCCACCCCCTCCACACGTTGTCCTCGGCCCTGGAGGAAGGAGGCCACCCATTGAAGGGCGGTCCCCCCGACCCCAGCACCGGCTAAATGGTGGGTCAACAGTGCGTGATCTACCATATCAAACGCTGCTGTCAGGTCTAACAAGACAAGCAGGGCTGATCCACCCTGGTCCAGCTGGCGGCGAAGTTGGTCTGTAATGGCGACAAGCATTATGTTTACATTGAAGACAATGGGCGTACAGCGGGAGATCAGTGTTCCCTGTATTAATTCTACTTCTATGCTCAATAAAGCGTTGTCGCAAAGGCCTAGTGGTCATACCCACGTAGACCTGTGGGCAGGAACAAGTGATAGCGTACGTGACGTACGAACTGGCACAGGTGGCAAAGCATCGTACTTCAAAGCTTTTTTCCAGAGACGGACTTGCTATGGTAGTATCAGTACAGATATTTTTACATATCGAACAACGTCCACAAATCTTAGTGCCCTTACTCAAGTTGCTGGTAGTATGTACATAAGCATGATTGTAATGGGTTAATGTGTCACCTAAGTTACGTGTGCGCTTATAAGCTACCAGAGGGGGATTCTCCAGTCCCTTGATGTGGGAAATAATAGGCCAGTAGGTCCGTATTAGCTTAATGATGGAATTAGAATGAGGTGTGAGTGTTAAAGGCCACACGAAATTAGTAGTATGTTCCTTAGGTCTACAAGACAATAGACTATTTCTGTCTGAGTGTCTAGCTTTAGTGAGTGCTTTAGAAACTACACATTCCGGGTATCCTCGTTGGAGGAACTCAGACTTCATAGTTTTGGCTTCTCTCTCAAAGTCACAGGTGAATGAGGAATTGCGTTTGAGTCGGGCAAACTGGGTGTAGGGTAAATTGGATTTAAGAGGATGTGAGTGGAAACTGTTGAAATGTAAATACGAATTGCGTTTAACAGTTTTCCTATAGTTTCTAGTTTTAAGTAAGCCTCTGTCTACAAAAATAGTAAGGTCCAAGAAGTTCACACGTTCCTGGTTGGCATTCAATGTAAATTGGATGTTGGCATCCCAGGAATTTATCCATCTTCCAAGATCACTCAGATTAACAGTATTATCAACCAGGAAGATGACATCATCTATATATCGATAGTAATGGGAAATAGCCCTAGAAAAGTTATTGTGGACTTCTGGAAAAATGTACTTATCTTCTAGGTGTGCCATATATAGAATTGCCAACGAAGGCGAGGCCGCCTGGCCCATACTGACCCTTGAAATTTGTAAATAAATGTACTTCTCAAATGCAAAATAATTGTAATCCAAGATAATATCTAGGATTTGTATAAGAAAACCTACAGTGTCCAATTCCTTCACATTCGCAAGTACTCGTACATAATGGCTCTTAATTCTGGAAGCGGTATGCAAGTGTACAAAGACACGATATCCGCTGAAACAATAGTATGATTGGGTGAAATTGGTAAGTTCTCTAGTTTTTGGATAACATCTGTGGTGTCTCTTAAAAAGGCCTTAGTGTTGTGTACTATAGGTTGTAGATAGGAGTCAAGGAAGTTGGATAGTGTCTCCAAAATTCCTCCACATCCACTGACAATAGGTCTCCCTGGAGGTAGAAATTGTAATTTATGCACCTATGGGAGGGTGTAGAAAACAGGCGTTCTTGGATGTTTTACATATAGGTATTCTCCTACTTTTTCGTCAATAACACCAGTAGCCACTGCTTCCTCAATAGTGTCTCTAATCACCGATGAAAATTTAATAGTAGGGTCATAATCAAGTATTTTGTAGTATCTAGTGTTTTGCAATTGCTGTCGACATTCATTAATATATACATCTTTGTCAACGACCACAATGGAACCTCCTTAATCAGATTTCTTTATTACAATCTCCGAATTATTCCCCAATTTTTGGCAGTAAGCCATTCTTCCTTGGTCAAATTTGATTTGTGGAGATCATGGGAGTGATCAATCTTGTTAGCCTCTCTGATAATAGTATTTTCAAATGTTCTAATAGAGGAGGACACCAGAGGGGGTACAAAAGTACTCTTAGGTTTAAATGACCACTAGGCCTTTTGCGACAACGCTTATTGAGCATAGAAGTAGAATTAATAAAGGGAACACTGATCTACCGCTGTACGCCCATTGTCTTCAATGTAAACATAACCCGGATTCTCTACGCATTAGAGTGCTAGATAAAATAGAACCCCGCTCACACACAGATCCCTTTAAAGCCCTTTGCAAACTAGAAAGACTCTGAATTATCCGGTTAAACTCAGAGATTCCGAATGGGTTAAATGAGGTAATTAGCATTCAGTCGCTAATTGCTTAATTGTTCCACCTGACTTACCTTATAACACTCTCCTGATCCTTTCCTTTCTTACCTTTATGGTCACCTTGCCGATCGGGTAAGGTTAAGCCTGAATGCTTTCATCATTGGTATGTATGTCTATATTGTATATTATTTCATGGGTTATATACTAGACTAGATAAATGTTATATCATATTGCTTATGACTTTTCCTAGATACTTGGACTACGGTACACCTATTTATGGCCTTGAGAAAGCCCCGCCCGGGGGCGAAACGGGGGAGTGGCCCCAAGAAGTTTGGCATCGCCAGCCCGTCGGCCAGTTATTATATGAACTATTAAGGAGCATACCACAGTCTCCTGGGTCCATTTATCAGTTGTTGTTTGGACTTCACAGCACTAGAGACTCTATTCCTTTATTTGCAGACTGCCCTATTTTCTGGGAATAGCACAATTATACTGACTTGTTTATTTGAAGATTACGGAATTCAATCTGATTTATGTGTGTGCCTTCCTATAACGACATACGTGTTATGGCATGTTC
The DNA here is from genome assembly GCA_030556195.1 of Anolis apletophallus. Classification (NCBI taxonomy): domain Eukaryota; kingdom Metazoa; phylum Chordata; class Lepidosauria; order Squamata; family Anolidae; genus Anolis; species Anolis apletophallus. Next base: position 112,907,997 of record JARBWK010000012.1, on the reverse strand, counting down.
TGTTATATAATTGATATGTTTATATCCTAGCGTTGTGCACTATATTTGAATGTGAATAGATATTTTTATATCGAAGTCTTGTGACTCAGTGTTTTTGCAGCCTTGCAACCCCAGCAGCCCGCACCCGCCGGCCACCACAGGGTGCTTGTCGCTCCCCCTCCTCATTTTGCAGGGGTTCCAACAGCGGCTCGGACTTTTCGTGGACAATGTCAAGCCTATTTGGTGGCCAGGACCACGGACTTTACTAATGAGGCTGAGAGAGTGGCCTTTGTCTACACTTTGTTGGATGGACCTGTGGCGGCTTGGGCCACCACCCTCCTTGATACCGCTGCAGTTCAAGTCAACACCGCCCAGGGCTTCCTGGATCATATCAGGGAGGCTTGGGAACACCCCGTGAACCGACAATTGGCCGAGAGAAAGCTCAGGCGCCACCTGCAGCGGGACCACCCGTTGGGCCAATACATCACTGAGTTTCGCATCTTGGCTAACCAAGTGACCTGGAATGATGACGCTTTACGGGCCCAATACCTGGAAGGGCTGCACATGGACCTGCAAGGGGAGATGATGCGGATTGCCATCCTCCCAGGCAATCTGGAAGGGATGATTGTGTTGAGCCTGCATCTGAAAGGACATTTGCAGGCTCGCCAGCAGTGGAGTCGGGGCCCAGCCGAAAAGACTATGGTTAAGAAAGGGGTGCCTGAGAATCGCAACCTGCCCACCCCCAAACCGCTGCCTCCCCCTTCCTCTCCTCGCCCTGATGAAGAGCCGATGCAACTGGGGAATGCCTGTCCCCGCCTGGATGAGGTGGAAAAGGCTCAGCGCTAGCGCCTGCAGCTTTGCTGGTACTGCGGAAGCGCCGGTCATTTCTCCCGTGAGTTCCCTGCCAAGCCCAAGACTGCAGCAGCTACTTTAGAAGGCTCGGAGACGCCGGCCCCGGCCGCTCAGCCGACGGGGGAAGGAAACGACCGAACCTAAAAAGGCTCGCTAGTTCGGTCGGCCCTCTCCCCTCAGAGCCTAAAACCGGAGTATTGTTTTTGTTGTTAATCACCTTATGGTCAGCTGAAAAAGGCCCCACTATGGAGCATGCCATGGTGGATTTGGGGGCTACCAACAACTTCATTGATAAAGACTTTACAGAATATCTGGGACTATGTTGCCAAGATTTAAAGGAACCCTGCGTAGTTCAAACCATTGACGGCAGGCCTTTGAAATCGGGGCTTAAATAAATGGACTAAGCCTACTCGGATGGAGATTCGAGAGCATCGGGAGGACATTTCCTTTTTGGTCACTAAAGTTCCTCATTTCCCTGTGATCCTGGGAGTGGCATGGCTGGCCCTTCATGATCCTAAAATTTCCTGGAAACGCCGAGAGCTACAGTTCGCCTCCTCCCATTACCTTAAAAACTGTTTGGTAACCCAGGCGGGTGCAGCGGCTGAAGCCGAGGCGCTGGTCACACTCCCCCTCAAGTATGCAGACTTTTGGGAAGTGTTCAGTGAAAAAGAGGCTGATCAGTTTCCCCCTCATAGACCCTATGACTGTGCGATTGACCTGATCCCGGATGCTCCAATCCCCCACGGACATTTGTACTCCCTCTCTGAGCCTGAGCAAAAGGCGCTGTGAGAGTTTTTGGATACTAATCTGCGCAAGGGATTCATCTGTCCTTCTCAATCCCCAGCCGGCGCCCCAGTCCTGTTCGTCAAAAAGAAGTCAGGTGAGCTACGTTTGTGCCATGGTTACCGTGGGTTGAACAACATCACCATTCGGAATCGCTACCCCCTCCTGTTGATCCCAGAGATGTTGGAACAAGTAAGGGGGGGGCTACAGTGTTCACTAAACTGGACCTACAGGGGGCCTACAACCTGATTCGCATTCAGAAGGATGATGAATGGAAGACGGCATTCCAGATTAAATATGGGGCTTCCGAATACCTCGTGATGAGTTTCGGATTATGTAACGCTCCCGCAACCTTCCAGCATTTTATGAATTACATCTTTCGGGACTATCTAGACCGTTTTCTTCTAGTCTACCTTGATGACTTGCTTATCTTCAGTAAAGATCAAACCACGCATTACCAACATGTGCGCGCTGTGTTGCAAAGACTCTAAGACTATGGCCTATATGCAAAATTAGAAAAGTGTGCTTTTGACCTGCCTAAAGTGGACTTTTTGGGACACTGTATTTCCACCAAGGGAATTTCAATGGATCCAGTGAAGGTAGAGGCAGTGACGCAGTGGAAGTCCCCAGACTGTAAAAAAGACATTCAGCGATTCATGGGCTTTGCAAATTACTACCGTAAGTTTATTCCGGATTTTGCCACTTATTCGCAACCCATCACCCAGTGTCTGAGGGGAAAGACTACGTTCCGTTGGACGGAGGCGGCGGAGAGCGGGTTCCAAAAGGTAAAAGACTTGTTAATCACCCAGCCCATCCTCCAATATCCAGATCCAGATAAACCTTTCATGGTGCAAGCAAATGCTTCCAATGTAGCTGTGGGAGCGATTCTTTTCCAGCCTCAGGGAGAAAACTGACTGCCCTGTGCCTATTTTTCTCGCCAGCTTACTGCCCCAGAGAGGAACTATACTATCTGGGAAAAGGAACTCTTGGCCATTAAGTCCTCATTTGAATTCTGGAGGCACTGGCTGGAAGGATGTAAACATCCAATCCAGGTACATCCTGATCACCGCAATTTGAAGCACTTAAAAACTGCCCAGAAATTGAACCAGCGGCAGCAGCATTGGGCCTTGTTTTTTGAGCACTTTAACTTTAAAATTCACTACGTAACCCCCTCCCAGACCAAGCAGGCAGATGCGTTGTCCCGGAAGCCGGAGTATGCTCACGGCCGTGAAGAAGACCCCCGCCTCTCAACTGTTGCATTGCAAGAACTTTGCGGTGGCCTCTGAGGTCGTGCCTTCTGCTGCCCCGCCCCAGGCCGTTTGCAGCTACTCGTCCCATCCCCCGGATGTGCGTTCTCTACGAGACCAGATCCGGTCCGGTTAGGAAAAGGACCCGTGGATAACAGAACAACTGGGTAAGGGAATCCGATACCCTTTCCAAGTTAAGGACAATGTGTTGTATAGGCGCAATCAGGTCTATGTTTCCCCAGGCCCCGAAAGATTACGGATCTTCCAATGTCTAATGGTCACACCACCATTTTAGTGATAGTGGACTGTTTCACTAAGATGGCCCATTTTGTTTCTTGCCCAGGCCTACCTACGGCCAAAGAAACAGTGGATTTGTTTCTTCACCATGTTTTCAGGCTCCATGGCCTACCTCAGAGCGTGATAACTGACCGAGGCAGTCAGTTCACCTCCCAATTTTGGAAGGCAATCCAGAAGCTGTTAGGTATTGAAGCTAGGATGTCGTCCGCTCACCACCCACAGACGGATGGTCAAACTGAACGCGCCAATGCGACCCTGGAGCAATATCTTCGGTGCTATGTGAACTATCAGCAGGACAACTGGCCTGCATTGTTGTCCCTGGCTGAATTTGCATATAATAACTCTGTACAGGGGAGCACCAAGGAAACTCCCTTCTTTGCCAATTTTGGCTACCACCCCCAATTCTATCCGGCGGTGGTGGAACCAGGGAACGTCCCTGCTGCCGACGACTGTCTCCAGGAGTTGACGGCGGTACAAGAGGTCCTCAAAGAACAGCTCGAGCAAGCCAAGGTGGATTACAAGAGAATGGCGGATCGGGGCCAAAGTGAGGGACCAGCACTACAGGTGGGAGATCGTGTCTTGTTGTCCATGCGTGTCGCACCCCAAGGGCTTCAGGCGGCGTTTTGCTAGGGTTTGCCTTTTGCCCGCCTGGCTCCAAGAAACTTTCCAGCACAGCTGGGTTAACTCCCGGGCCCTGCCGTGGGCCTCTTTGCTGCTCTCATGTGCCTCCCAGGGAAGATGCTACAGCAAAGGCATGTCAAGGCCAGGCTAGGCCCACCAGGCTGATAGCAGAAGTGGGTACTCGGAGCACCAAGCGCAACTCCCTAGCCCAGGTGGCGCTCGCTAACGAGGCGCCGCATTCTTCAGGACTGAGGTTCTCAAAACAACCCGAGGCCCATCCATCACCCGTTTTGATGTTCGACGCACCAGGCGCTATAGAGAGAAATCCTATAAAGGCTGTGAGATCCTGCACACCAGTATCTCGTACCAACGACTGCTATTGCCATGATGCTAATGTGAACCGGGCCGCTCGGCCAGCTACCAAGGTCCTGCCAGCCAGCCTCTCTCGGCTGCCTCGTTCCAGCATCAAGCCTTGTTCCTGCTCATCGTCGAATCCTGTGGAGGAGCCGTGAAACTTCCGCAGTGAACTTGCCTGCAGTACCTCAAGCCGCCCAGCCTTCTTGCGCCGGTTGGGGGCTCAGAGACTATCTATCGCATCCCGCATTTGTTCCTGAATTTCCTCCGCTTGAGATCCTGCTGTTGCGGATTCTCAAGTCCTGCTGATTCCAGCAATTGCTGTTAAACGGAGGCTGCATACTGAAGGCTTCCAGGACTCTTTACTTACCCTGCTACCTTATAATCAATAAAGCTTGTTGTACCTCAGCTGCCTTGTGTTTTGTCCAGGGAGATCAAGTGCCAAGGGCACAAGGGGGCGACAGTTTGGTACGATATCCCTTACTCCCTGGTCAAACCAAGACCCAGATGCAGACACCACCGGGAGCGACCGGAGGTGCGCCCGCCATGGCCCGAGGACCCTCTGCAGCGGACTTCCAGCGGTTGCAGGTTGAACTCGCGACTCTCCAGCAGCAGTTCGCCGCGGTAATCCAGGCCCAGCAGCAACCTAACCGGCGAGCCCCAGTGGCCCTCCCCGTCCGCTTCAACGGGGAGCCCGCAGCTGCTCACACCTTTCGTGGACAGTGCCAAGCTTACCTGGTGGCCCGAGCAGCCGATTTTGCCACAGAGGCGGAACGCGTGGCATTTGTGTATACCTTGCTGGACAGCCCTGTGGCGTCGTGGGCTACCACCATGCTCGATGCGAACACACCCCAGGTCAACACCACCCAGGGGTTCCTGGATCATGTTTTGGAGACCTGGGGGCACCCTATAATTCGAGATTTTGCTGAGAAGCAGATGCGTCGCCACTATCAGCGCAGCATGCCCATGGACCAATACATTGCAGATTTCCGTGTGTTGGCCAACCAGGTGACCTGCAACGCAGATGCCCTGCACTCCCAGTTCTTGGAAGGTCTGAGCCCCGAGATCCAGACGGAAGTGTCCCGGACCGCCGACGTCCCGCTCACCTTGGAGGGGGTGATTGCGATGGCACTGCGGTTGGCCCAGCAGATCTGGAACCGGAAGGCCCCGGCCCCGCCGCCCGCGAAGAAGCTGGGTCCCGAGAAGCGCGGACCACCGTTCCCGCGCCCACCGCCCCCCATCCCCACCGCCTGGCTGGACGACGAGCCCATGCAGCTGGGGCAAACCCGCCCACAGCTGGATGACGCAGAGAAAGCCCGTCGGCAGCGCCTGAATCTGTGTTGGTACTGCAGGACCGCCAGCCACTTCTCCAAAGAATGCCCGTCCAAGTGCAAGGGGAACCCGCGCCTGGCAGCGGCAGAGGAGAAGCCCAGCGGCCCGGAGACGGGCCCCGCGCCGCAGGGGGAAGGAGAAGACCATGTCTAGAAAGGCTTGCTAGCTCGGTCGGCCCCCACCCCTCAGAGCCTAAGACTGGAGTGCTGTTCCTGATCATGGTCACCCTATAGTCTCTCAACAAAGGCCCCGTTCGTGTGCATGCCATGCTGGATTCCGGGCCACCAACGATTTCATCGATAAAGACCTAGCCAAGCACCTGGGCCTGGAAATCAAGGACTTAAGTCGACCCCGTCCTGTTGAAACCATCGACGGACAGATCCTCAAGTCTGGCCCAGTAAACCAGTGGACCCCGCCTATGAAAATGACTATCGCTAACCACCATGAGGAGATTCCATTCCTCATCTCCACCTTGCCACATTTTCCGGTGATCCTGGGGGTGCGATGGCTTACTCAACACGACCCCCAAATTTCTTGGGCCCAACGGGAGGTGCGTTTCCTCGCCGCCTATTGCCAAAGACATTGCCTCCGGAGCCAGTTGAGCGCCGTGACCGAGGCAAGTACCATGGCCACGTTGCCCTGCAAGTATCAGGATTTTTGGGAGGTGTTTAGCGAGAAAGAAGCGGATATACTCCCGCCCCACCGTCCGTACGACTGCGCGATCGACTTGGTCAAGGATGCCCCGATCCCCCGTGGAAGGCTGTATTCCCTCTCGGCACCAGAGCAGAAGGCTGTCCGGGAGTTTTTGGATACCAACCTACGAAAGGGATTCATCCGCCCCAGTCAATCGCCGGCCGGCGCCCCTGTACTGTTCGTGAAGAAGAAAACCGGCGAGATGCGCCTGTGCCATGACTACCGGGCCCTCAACAGTATTACCATGCGGAACAGGTACCCCCTCCCATTGATTTCCGAGATGTTGGAGCAAGTACGGGGAGCCAAGGTGTTTACCAAATTGGACCTGAGGGGGGCTTACAATGTTGTGCGGATTAGAGCCGGGGACGAATGGAAGACGGCGTTCCAGACCAAGTACGGAGCCTATGAGTCCCTCGTGATGACCTTCGGCCTTTGCAACGCCCCGTCCACGTTCCAGCACTTCATGAATGACATCTTTAGAGACTATCTAGACCGTTTCCTTCTTTGCTACTTGGACGACCTGCTGATTTTCAGCCCCGACATGGATTCCCATGAACGTCACGTACAAGCCGTATTGCAGCGGCCTGTATGCCAAGTTGGAAAAATGCACCTTTGAGGTGGAAAGAGTGGACTTTTTGGGACACTTTATTTCGGCCCAGGAAATTTCTATGGACCCAGTGAAGGTAGAGGCGGTGGTGCAGTAAGAGGCGCCGGCCAGCTGCAAGGACATACAGCGGTTCATGGGCTTCGCCAACTACTACCAGAAGTTCATCCCGGGGTTTGCCAAGTGCTCCGAGCCCATCACCCAGTGCCTAAGGGGAAAACCCCCGTTCCGCTGGTCAGCCGAGGCGGAAGGGGGGTTTCAACAACTCAAGCAGCTGTTCGTGTCTCAGCCAATCCTACAGCATCCCGACCCGGCCAAGCCCTTCTGGGTTCAAGCCGACGCCTCCAATGTGGCAATCGGGGCGGTCTTGTTCCAGCACCAGGGAGAAGATTGGCTGCTGTGCGCCTTCTACTCCAGGCAACTGGCCCCGGCTGAAAAGAACTACACCATCTGGGAAAAGGAACTTTTGGCTATTAAAGCGGCGTTCCAGTTCTGGCGGCACTGGCTGGAGGGGGCGCAGCATGAGATCCAGGTTCACACAGACGATTGGAACCTGGAGCATTTGAAAACGGCGCAAAAGCTGAACCAGCGCCAGCAGCGCTGGACCCTGTTCTTTGAACGGTTTCAGTTCAAAATACACTATGTCACGCCGACCTACACGAAGCAGGCCGACGCCCTGTCCCGGAAACCGGAGCACACCTGGGGAGTTGAAGACTCCGGGGAGGGGCAGATACTCCAGCAAGGGAACTTTGCTGACGCAGAAGTGGAAGCTGCACCCCCGACCGTCCCGCCCTCGGCGAGGCCCAGTTCCGCTCCACAACCCCGGAAAGCCCTTCCCCTGGACGAACAACTTCGCTCCAGGCAACAGGAAGACGCGTGGGTCAAGGAGCAGCTGGCAAAGGAGGTACAGTACCCGTTCAGCGTGCAGAATGAACTCTTGTGTCACTGAGCCCAGGTCTACGTTCCCCGGGGCCCTGCAAGGCAGGAAATCTTAAAGATGTGCCATGACAGCCAGGCCGCAGGCCATTTCGGGCTGTACAAGACTATCCAGTTGATAACCAGAGACTTTTGGTGGCCCAAGATGCGGTTGGAAATAGAGAAGTACGTAGCCACCTGTCCCGTGTGTTTACGGGCTAAGCAGGTGGTGGGCAGGCCCCAAGGACTGTTGCAGCCTCTGCCCACCCCGGGGGGCCCTTGGGAGATGTTGTCCGCGGATTTCATCACCGACTTGCCAACTTCCCAGGGAAACACTACAATTCTTGTGGTTGTGGATAGCCTTACCAAGATGGCCCATTTCATCGCCTGCCCGGGTCTACCATCTGCTAAAGAAACTGCGGACCTGTTCTTGCATCATGTGTTCAAGCTCCATGGATTGCCCAAGAGTTTGGTGACGGACCGTGGCAGTCAATTCACGTCCCAGTTTTGGAAGGAGACCCAGCGGATGTTCGGGATCGAGGCGTGGATGTCCTCGGCCCGCCACCCGGAGACGGACGGGCAGACCGAGCGAACCAACAGTACCTGCGGTGCTATGTTAATTATCAACAAGACAACTGGGCCTCCTTGCTGTTCATGGCCGAGTTTGCTTACAACAACTCCATGCATGACAGCACCCAGCAGACCCCGTTCTTTGCCAACATGGGATACCACCCACGGTTCTACCCCGAGCTGGTGGAGCCCGGGTCCGTCCCGGCCGCGGAGCAACGGCTTCAAGAATTGGCGGCCGTGCAGCAAGTAATCAAGGCTCGACTAGACCAGGCCAAGGCCGACTACAAGAGGGCGGCGGACCGGCATCGCCAGGAGGGGCCAGAGCTGAAGGTGGGGGATCGGGTGATGTTGTCGACCCGCCACTTGCCCTCCCAGCATCCCTGCCGTAAGCTTAGTGCCAAGTTTATTGGACCTTACAAGATTGTGGCTAAGCTGTCTCCGGTCACCTTCCGGCTCCAGCTTCCCAAAGGAATGAGGATTCACCCCGTGTTTCATCGGGCACTCTTACGCCTAGACAACGAGGTCCGGCCGGAAAAGGGTAAGCCTGCACCACCTCCGTTGTTAGTAGATGGGGAAGAGGAGTACGAAGTGGCCGAGGTTTTGGACTCCCGGATTTTCTGGCACCAACTGCAGTACTTAGTTGACTGGGAGGGGTACGAGGCCGAGGAGAGATGTTGGATTCCGGCGGCAGACTTACATGCCCCTGAGTTAATGGAACAGTTCCACCAAGCCTACCCTCACAAACCAGGGCCGCTGATCGGCCGGGGGGGGGGGGCTGGTGTGAGAGGAGGGGTAGTGTCACACCCCAAGGGCTTCAAGCCGCGTTTTGCTAGGGTCTGTCTTTTGCCCGCCTGGCTCCAAGAAACTTTCCAGCACAGCTGGATTAACTCCCGGGCCCTGCCGTGGGCCTCTTTGCTGCTCTCATGTGCCTCCCAGGGAAGATGCTACAGCAAAGGCATGTCAAGGCCAGGCTAGGCCCACCAGGCTGATAGCAGAAGCGGGTACTCGGAGCAGCAAGCGCAACTCCCTAGCCCAGGTGGCGCTCGCTAACGAGGCGCCGCATTCTTCAGGACTGAGGTTCTCAAAACAACCCGAGGCCCATCCATCACCCGTTTTGATGTTCGACGCACCAGGTGCTATAGAGAGAAATCCTATAAAGGCTGTGAGATCCTGCACACCAGTATCTCGTACCAACGACCGCTATTGCCATGACGCTAATGTGAACCGGGCCACTCGGCCAGCTACCAAGGTCCTGCCAGCCAGCCTCTCTCGGCTACCTCGTTCCAGCATCAAGCCTTGTTCCTGCTCATCGTCGAATCCTGTGGAGGAGCCGTGAAACTTCCGCAGTGAACTTGCCTGCAGTACCTCAAGCTGCCCAGCCTTCTTGCGCCGGTTGGGGGCTCAAAAACTATCTATCGCATCCCGCATTTGTTCCTGAATTTCCTCCGCTTGAGATCCTGTTGTTGCGGATTCTCAAGTCCTGCTGATTCCAGCAATTGCTGCTAAACGGAGGCTGCATACTGAAGGCTTCCAGGACTCTTTGCTTACCCTGCTACCTTATAATCAATAAAGCTTGTTGTACCTCAGCTGCCTTGTGTTTTGTCCAGGGAGATCAAGTGCCAAGGGCACAAGGGGGCGACAGTGCGCCACCTGCCCCCTCAGCGGCCTTGCCGCAAACTGAATGTCAAATTTTTGGGACCTTATAAAATTTTGGAAAAGATTTCACCTGTGGCCTATTGACTCCAATTACCCAAGGGAATGAAGATTCACCCAGTGTTCCATCGCTCCTTGTTAAAACCAGCGAACGAACTGCGCCCGGATGTGGGTAAGATGGCCCCCCACCAGTACTGCGGGATGGGGAGGAGGAATACAAGATAGAACAGATACTAGATTCGCGCCTGTTTTGGCGCAAACTACAATACTTGATGGATTGGAGTGGTTACGGTCCAGAAGAAATATCTTGGGTAGAATCTAGAGACTTACATGTGGATGGTCACCCAATTTCATTTGGACTACCCTTCCAAGCCTCAACATCATTAGAATATATTCCTAGCCTCTTTACTATAACCACGTATTCTAAATAATGCATTTAACCTTTGCTGAAATGTTTTAAAGTGTTAATAGAAGACTTAGGAATGCAAGATCTATGGAGACACTACCATAAAAATGAGAGGGACTACACGTTTTATTCAAATTGACATCTAACTTGGGCACGCATTGATATGCTGTGGAGTTCAAAAGAGTTGGTACTGAAAACTATAAAAACGAAAATACTTCCAAGAATAAATTCGGATCATGCACCTATAGAAGCAACAATAGAAAATGACATAGATAGAGGCGGAATATTCAGATGGAGGCTTAATGACCAACTAATTAAAGACCAGAAAGAACAGGAAACAAATAAAAACTTATTAAAGGAATTCTTCAAATTCAATACGGAGGAAGATACGCCAATCGAGGTGATCTGGGACGCATCAAAAGCCTATATGAGAGGCCAGTTTATACAACAAAGCGCAAGGAAAAATAAAGCCAAGAATGCAAAACTTAAACAAATTGAGACAGAAATCACAATTACAGAAAAGAAGTTAAAGAAAAATTCTAAAGATAAAAAAACAAAACTACAATTAGAAATACTCCACAAGCAAATAGATACATTACAACTAGAAGAAATAGAAAGGACTTTATGAAACAACAGCCTTTGAGAACGCGAACAAAATAGGAAGATAGTTAGCATGGAGAATTAAGAAGAAAAAACAAAAGCAATATATAAATAAAATTGAAGAAAATGGGAAATGCTATATCCAACAGAAAGAAATTGAAAAGCAATTTATCAGATATTATAAAGATTTATACGCAGACGACCATATTCCAAAGGAAAAAATATTGCAATACTTAGGGAAACAAAAAATCAGAAGATCTCAGGACAGCACAGAAACAACCCTAAATAAAAAGATTTCTGAGGATGAAGTAAGGAAAGCAATCAAAAATCTTGCACCGAATAAAACACCAGGACCAGATGGCTTTTCATCAAATTATTATAAAACGTTTATAGACTTAGTAACATCACCATTAAAAGAACTAATGAATAAAGTATTGGAGGAAAAAAGACCCCTGAATCATGGACATCTTCAAATATAACGTTAATTCCAAAAGAAAACCAAGACAACCTTAAAGTCAAAAATTACCGACCAATTGCTTTGCTCAACACTGACTATAAAATCTTCTCAGGAATTCTAGCATCAAGATTAAAAGAAGTATTAAAAGACAGAATTCATAAAGACCAGTCAGGATTTCTACCAGGACGCCAGATTAAAGACAATACAAGAACAATTGTCAATATTATAGAATACTATGATAAACACATACAAAAAGAAGCTGGCCTCCTATTTCTCGATGCTGAGAAGGCCTTTGATAAGGTCAATTGGAACTTTATCATAGAATTAGCAAAAAAGAAGGATCTAGGATTCTTCTTCATCAATGCCATTAAGGCAATTTATGGGCAGCCGTCAGCAAGAGTAATAATAAATGGTCAATCTTCAGATGAGTTAAAACTATTTAAGGGCACCAGGCAGGGTTGCCCTCTGTCAGCATTGATCTTTGTAATGACACTAGAAGTCCTCCTGGAAAGTATAAGAAAAAATAAAGAGGACTGAGAATACTAAGTAACAACTATAAGATATCTGCATTTGCAGCCGACATGGTCTGCATTATGGAAGACCCTATACAGCAATGGGAAAAGTGGTAGGACGAAATAAAAACCTATGGAGAGGTGGCAGGCCTCAAAATTAATAAAGAAAAGACTAAATTTCTCACGAAAAACTTAAACAGCAAGAAAAAAGAAGAGTTGCAGAAGAAGATGGGGATAAAAATAGTGAAAATGGTAAAATACCTAGGGTTACAGATTACTACTAGTAATGCTCAAATACTCAAAAATAATTACGACAGAAAATGGAAGGAAATCAAGGAGAAAATAAAAAGATGGGGAAAACTAAACCTGTCCCTACTGGGGAAAATAGCAGTGGTCAAGATGAATATCTTACCAGAAGTATTATACCTATTTCAAACCATACCAATCCTAAGATCTAAAAACACACTGAACAATTGGAGGAAATATATTATTACATTTATTTGGAACAACAAGAAAGCTAGAATCAGTTTCCAGCATCTAAGGGATGAGACGAAAAGAGGGGGACTAGCTCTACCTGACCTGCAGATATACTATGATGCAGCAGCATTAACATGGGTTAGAGACTGGGTACTATTAGAAAAAATAAAATATTGGCATTAGAAGGAGAAGACCTTTACAGAGGGTGGCATGTGGAGAAGAACTTCAACAATCACTTTATAAGATCGTCTTTGATAAAAACGTGGAACAAATATAAGGAGAGGTTCCACTCCAAAACGCCACCTTGGTTCGCTCCCAATGAAGCCGATCAAAAAAGAGAAATTTCAGGTGAAAAATGGCTGCCATATCACAAATTATTAAAAATTAATCATCAATAAGTAAGCTTAAAGTCGACTGAAGAAATCCAATTAATAGAACCAAAAACATCATGGTTTCAATTCTGACAGATCACAGAAAATTTCAAAATGGACCCCCACAAAAAGGATTTGAATTACTGTAGCACAGCAGTTCTCGTTTGTGCCTGGAGAGCAGGGGCTAGGACCCGGGGATCCATTGGCATTGGGGCCTGCAGCTGCAGAGACAGATTCAGAAGAGGATTTGGAAGGGTGGGAAGGACAGTTTCCCATCAGCGGGCCTCCTTCGCCCACAGAAAGTTTGGCATGGGAAGAGCTGTGTTTTGGCCCTGACGTAGACATAGATAACCAGGTGCAAATGGAGGACAGCGATTCTGGGAGTTATGAGCACCCGGGGGGAAGAGGGTCACAGGAGCTGTTGAGTGATAACATGGATGAAAGCGCCTGGGAAGATTCTAGGGAGGAGAGCTCTCATGTAGATAGTGACCCAGCTGCTGAGAGACAAGGTCGAACCTTTGATAGGAGAAGTAGCATTGAGTCTGGGAGAAGGGGATGGCACCGCAGCCTAGACAGGCTGAGGTCCGTCAGCAGAGATTGGAGACGACGGGGCCTAGAGCGTCGGGGACCTCGGCCGAACGATTAAGTAGAGCAGGCGTGGGAACGCATCCCCAGTGCTTCGGCCACGTCTTTCCTGAATAGGCGTGTTAGCGAAGTGGATCTACGGAGCTAAGCTGGCTCGTGGTCACCAAGTTTGCCTTGCTTTCACCTTGCCTTGTTCCTGTTTCCGCATTGCCTTGCGGAGCCTTGCTCAAGCCTTGCAATAGCCTTTGGATTGTTTTGCCAAGCTGTTTTTGGACCCTGTTGCTTCAAGCCTTTGATTGCATTTATCTTTCCTATGGACAATTTACCTTTTGGACTGTTTTTATATTCAATAAAGTAGTTAGCCTTCAGCCCGTCTCTGTGTGTGTGATTAAGGGGCCGGTCAAGTCCGTGCATCGTGACAATTACAAGAAACATTTTGGGATAAAATCATAAATATAGAAACCAAATTAATTTAAAAAATCTATCAACCACTAATAACATGGGCAATGGAAAAAGAACAAATGAAAGAAGTGATGACGAAATGGGCAAAAATAGTAGGTCATACGATTAACTTAACTAAATGGGAAGAAGTATGGACAAAAAACCTTAAGTATGCGTATGCCACTGAAATAAAAGAGAACTGGTTTAAGTTATTTTATATGTGGTACATGACCCCAGAAAAATTGGCCAAATACAGCAAGGGAAACTAAGCAAAAAATGCTGGAAGTGCGGAGAACACACAGGAACATTCTTCCACCTGTGGTGGGAATGTAAAATAATCAAAAAGTTCTGGTGGGAAGTCTACAAGAAGATGAAAGAAATCTTTCAAATAAACTTTGAATTTAAACCAGAGTATTTTTTATTGGGGATCTTGGATTTCCAGATAGATAAAAACAATGACAAAATTTTCTTTTACCTTGCCACGGCCGCAAGAATATGCATTGCACGGAAGTGGAAATTGAAAGAACGGCTACGACTTATGGATGGCTAGAGAAGGCTCTCGATATCATGAATATGGATTTACTGACGCAAAAACTTGCCCAAAATAGGTCAACTTTAAACAAAACAAATTGGAGCAACTTTATCAATATCTTTAAAAAAATAATTACACACATATATAAAATGGTATAATAAATCCAAAGGACCATGCGCAAACCATAATGGTAAAACTATCTAGGACATGTTTAAGGAATCCTATAGCTATCACAAAGTGATCAGGAAGTCAAAATAATGTTTTTTTATGTTGGGTGGGGTGAGGTTGTTTAGGGTTGTTTTTGTCTGTTTTTGTTTTGTCTTAGCTGTCGTAATATCAATGGTGTCTTGTCTAGAATTATGTTTGTAGTCGTAACGGTATTGGTATGCCTGTAATTGTGTGTTGCTTTCAAAAAAAAATTAAAATATAAATAATAATAATATAGACTAAATGTAATATATAATAAAATATTTATAATGTAATATACATTTTAATATATATTATTTGCAATATTATTTAATGCCTGTTTAATATTAGTGTATAATGTAATAGATTATTTAGAATATGTTGTATTATTTATAATATTATTATTATTATTATTTTTACTTTCACCCCTTTTTTATTTTAAAAATGTAATACACCCACCATATACATTACAAACATATACACATACACACACTTTCAATTATACCTGAATGTGCAGGTGTCTAAGAGTGGACTTTTTTAAAAAAAATATTTTTTATTGTTTTATTATTATCAACACAATATTATACAATGTCTATTTACAGCAGATTCATGTTATTCATTTCTAGGTACAATACTTCAATCTTTAGCATCTGCCATTATGTTTGTCTTATACATTTTTGTATCCCTCACCGCTGTGCTCCCCTCCCCCCTCCCCAAGCCATTGCTTTTACATATCATTCGTCCAAAATTTCATTTCTTCTTGTGGAGGTAACCTTCCTTCTTCCTTTTCTAATCCTTTTTCAATAAATTTTCTCCATACCTCATAAAAATCACTTTGTTTCCATATACCTCTTTTTACTTTTAATATACATGTTAACTTGTCATTTATTGCCAGTTTCCATACTTCCTTGTACCATTCCTCTATTTGTATATTTATTTCTTTTTCCAATTCCTTGCTATAAGCAGTCTTGCTATTGTTAATAGGTTTGTTATCGCATCTTTATCCTTTTTTTCCAATTGTATACTATTATATAATGATAATAAAGCTATACTAGGACTTCTTTCTATTTTAATATTCATTATATCTTCTATTTCTTTAAATACTTTCGCCCAAAATTTGCTTACATATTTACATTGCCACCACATATGTCTGTATGTTCCTGTTTCTTGGCATCCTCTCCAACAGTTTTTCGAGTAGTTTTTATTTATATTTGCCATTCTTACTGGTGTAAGGTACCATTTCCATATTAATTTATAATAATTTTCTTTAATCCTTATTGATAAATTTTTAAGATGTCTTTGTCTCCACAATTGTTGCCACTCTGTTTCCTTTATTTTTATCCCTAAGTCTTCTTCCCAGACCTCCTTAAGGGTGTTATTTTTGTTTTTCCTTCCTTTATTTCAATTATTATCTTATATATTTTACTAGTTATTCCTTTCAAGTTTTCGTGCTCTTCTACATCCTTCCCATTTTGTATTATTTGTTCAAATTGGTTAACCTTACTTCCTTTTTTATTGTTTTTTACCAATTTTTAAACCATTGTTCTAATTGTATACAATGGAACCATGTCAATTTTATTTCTCTAAATTCTTCCATAATCATTTCCTTCTTCGTTCCTACTTTTATCCAATCCTCCATTTTATCTAAAAAAAATTTCCCTTAACTTTTTATCCATTATTTGTTTTAAATTCTTTGGAAATTTCTTTTCCATTACAATTGGGGTTATTACTGATCTATCCATTATTAACATTCTCCTGTATTTATTCCACACTTCTAATATATTACTCAACATTGGATTTCTAATTTCCCTAATTTCTTTCCTCGTGAATTGTTTAAAAAAATATATTCCATATTTCTTCTTCCACTTTTCCTGAGTAATTTCTTAGCCATTCTACCCCATCTTTTAAAATCATTCCTTCTATAACCAGTCTCAATCTACTCGCTTCATAATATTTTTTAATGTTAGGGAGTGCTAAACCTCCTTCTTTTGCGATTTATACCATAACTGTTTGTTTAGTCTATTTCTTTTACTACCATTGCAATATTTATTTATCATTTGTTGCCATCTGTTTAGTTCTTCCTCTGTCATTTGAAGTGGCAGCATTCTAAATATGAAGTTTATCTTTGGGAGTATTTTCATTTTTACTAATGCTATTTTTCCAAACCAAGATAGATGTATACTGTCGTACTCTGTTAATTTTTTTGAACCTCTTTTCTCAATGCTACTACATTTACCTCTTCCATTTCTTTTAAATCTTTTGTTATTATTACTCCAAGGTATTTTAATTTGTTCTTTAATCTAATTCCCATTTTTCTTTGTTCTGTAAAATCTTTTTCTTCTTTCTTTGTATAATTAAATAGCATCATTTCTGACTTATTCCAATTAACTTGTAGACCCGTTGATTCCCCAATTTCTCTAGATGTTCCTTTACTTTATCCATTTTACCTACTATATTTTCAATAAATAACAATATATCATCTGCAAATAAGCTCACCTTCTGCTTTTCCTTTATTCCTACCCCTTCTAAGTTTTTATCATTCCTAATGGCATTTGCAAATAGTTCTATCACCATCGCAAACAGAATTGGTGATAGAGGGCATCCTTGTCTTGTTCCCCTTGTCACTTTTATTTCTTTTGTCACCCCATCATTTATATTTACAACTGCTGAATTTCTTGAGTAATATTGTTCTAGTAAACCTTTTATTCTACTTCCCATTCCAAATTTGTTCATAATCTCGCTTAAAGCCCGCCATTCCACACAATCAAAAGCTTTAAATATATCTAATGATAATATCCCTACTTTTAAATTCTTCTCTTGAACCACACAAATTTTATTTAGTACTTTCCCTATCAAGTTTGACATTTGTCTTCCTTTTACAAACCCACATTGGTCTTTTTTTATATACTTATACATACATTTGTTCATTCTATTGGCTATTATAGCAGATAGAATCTTCGCATCTTGGTTAACTAGTGATATGGGCCTATATGACCCTGGGTCTGTTAAATCTCTATCGGGTTTTGGTATTAATATTATTAATGACTTCCTCCATGATTCTATTTATAATATTATTTAATAACTACTTAATAATATTACAAATAATGAATAATATTACAAATAATATACATTATATTATAAATAATCTATTACATTATATACTCAACACTAATATTAAACAGGCATTAAATAATATTACGAATAATATATATTGTATTACAAATAATCTATTACATTATCTACTCAGGAGTAATATTAAGTATTTATAATATTATTTAATAACTACTTAATATTATTCATTGCCTATTTAATGGTAGCACTCTGAATAGGATGTATGTTATATGTTATATAAAAGTCAGTGTTTGCGGGCGGTGGGCAGGTGGGCCGAGCGACGGGAGGAATATGTGCCAGCGTTTCGATTGGCTGCCACTCCGGGATTATTTGGATAAATGGCTCTGACTGGCCAGCCTCAGAACTTCAACCCTCTAAGGCACCAGACAGAGGATATTGGTTGCCACTGAGGGAAAATTTGCATAATGGACTCTGCGTGGCCAACATTCCAACATCCAAAATCTCAAAGGTGCCAGAGAGCGCA
This sequence comes from Anolis apletophallus, assembly GCA_030556195.1. Taxonomy (NCBI): domain Eukaryota; kingdom Metazoa; phylum Chordata; class Lepidosauria; order Squamata; family Anolidae; genus Anolis; species Anolis apletophallus. The sequence goes on along the minus strand of JARBWK010000012.1, from coordinate 112,889,935 downwards.
CTTTAAAAAAAGGCTTCCTTCAGCTGATTTAACGAACTAGGCCAGGGCTGTCCAACTTCTACCGGACCTGTGGCCGGAATTCCAGTTACTGATGACCTGGGGGGCCAAAGGGTCTGCTTCCGCCCCCGGCTCCGCCCCCTCTCCGGCTCCACCCCAGCTCCGCCCCCTCCCTGGCTCCGCCCAGGCTCCGCCCCCTCCCTGGCTCCACCCTGCCCCACCCCCTCCCTGGCTCCGCCCTCTCCCTGACTTGGAGGTGTCTGTGGAGGACACCGGGGCTTTGACTTGGAGATAGAGATGAACACCAAAATCCCAGTCTCAAGTTCCAGTCCCTGCTTTGAACTGGATTATATTGCAGTGTGGACTCAGGGCCCTTCACACAGCCATATAACTCAGAATATCCAGGCAGGAAACCCCACAAAACCTGCTTTGAACTGGATTATATTGCAGTGTGGACTCAGGGCCCTTCCACACAGCCATATAACTCAGAATACCTGCTTTGAACTGGATTATCAGAGTCCACACTCATATAATCTGGTTTAAAGCAAATAACATGGGATTTTATTCAGATGTGTGGAAAGGAAGTCAAATAAGAAGCCAGGGCCCTTCCACACAGGCCTATAACCCTGAATGATACGGCATAATATTCATTCTGCCTCTGCTAATAATAATAATAATAATAACAACAACAACAGGTTCCTGGAGTAGGAGACCTCCAAGGGCCATCCAGGGCCATCCAGTCCAATCTCCTTCTGCCATAAGGGGAAAATACAATCAAAGCATTCCTCACAGATGACCATTCAGCCTCTGATGATGATAATAATAATAATAATATTAATTACAATGGGTTCCTAGAATAGGAGACCTCCAAGGGCCATCCAGTCCTACCTCCTTCTGCCATAAGGGGAAAACACAATCAAAGCATTCCTCACAGATGGCCATTCAGCCTCTGATGATAATAATAATAATAATAATAATAATTACAATGGGTTCCTAGAATAGGAGACCTCCAAGGGCCATCCAGTCCAATCTCCTTCTGCCATAAGGGGAAAACACAATCAAAGCATTCCTCAGCCATGTTGAATCAAGCCTAAACTCTCATGAGAGCAACAGAAAGTACTGAACCTTGAGTTTGGGAGTTGTAGTTCTCCTCCATCCAGAGAGCACTGTGGACTCAAATAATGATGGATCAGAACCAAACTTGGCACGAAGCCTCAGAAGAGGAGGAAGCCGGAAAGTGAATGGATGAGCACCCCCCCCCGTGCTCCGAACTCGGCCCCGCCCCTTTTTCATTCTGGCCACGCCCCCTCTCACTTGGTGCACTATCTCCTTCCCTCTTTCTTTCAAGTGGTGGAAAAGGGAAGGAATGAAAGGGGGAAACAGAGAGAGAAGGAGGGAGGGAGAGAGAGAGGGGGGAGGGAAGGAGGAGGAGGAAGAGAGCCTGCTCCTCCTCCCTGCCCTGCCCCTCACCCCCCCGCGAAAAAAAATTAAAAAAATTCAAAAAAATATTCCAAAAAAATATTTAAATTTTTTTAAAAAAAAATCTTAAAAAGCAGATATCTTGCAGGAGGGTAGGGGGCCGTGGGGAAGGGGCTGGGGGGCCGTGGGGAAGGGGCTGGGGGACCGTGGGGAAGGGGCTGGGGGGCCGTATACGGCCTGGGGGCCGTCAGTTGGACAGCCCTGAGCTAGGCCTCAGCCTGATTTGGCAGTAAGGCTTCCTCAACTTCATTTTCCTGACTACGTCCACAACAATGGGTAATAACAGCAAACAGCTATGGATACAGGTGAAGGAAACAGACAATAGCACCAGGCTAATAAACAAATATAAATTTCTATAATTCAGTGTTTAGTACATATGTGCACCTGGGAGGTAGACCGAATAGACAAGGCCAATCCCCAGCATACAGGAACAAGGGTATGATCCCCAGGACAACCAATTCGGTAAGGTAAATCACAATTGTGAGTCCCACAGTTTAAGCCTCATGGGCTAAAGAGTTCCTGTAATGCTCAAAAGGTCTGAGCTCCGAGGTGAAAGTCAATAGTCGATATGTTGATGGGAATTCAGGAAAGATAGTTCAGGTTCAGGTAAATGGGAGGTTTTCAAGGGAAAAATTCCAGGACGCAGGAGACAATCAATAAGCGTCTCCTCATGTAGATGTGTATATAAAGTCGCCGACGGAAAACTTTCGCAGTATATTTCGGCCGCTTGGAGTCCGTTTCGCCGCTTGGCTTTTTCAAGGCGTTAATACAGATTAAGGCGTCCCATATTTACCATTGTAAAGGTTTGACCATCCTAACCCCGCTTCAATGAAGTAGGGTGACCCGGGGTTAGGATGGTCAAACCTTTACAGGACCACTCTTGCCACACAGAGGCCCAATGCTATACCAAGCTTGACACACAGTGCCCCTATGACCCACACTACATTCTACTGCCGTATGGAGAAGAGTGGCACTTGAGGTACCTCCATGGATTATGGGATTTGTAGTACTTTCAAAGCCTTCATTTCCCACAGACCACTGCAGCCCTGAACAAAGACCAAAAAAGACTACACTTGGCACCCTGTGCCCCCATGACCCAATCTCCATCCTTCTACAGTTTACAGGAGGGTGGACTTGAAGTACCAAAGACCAACCTTGGCACACAATGCCTTTCTCAAATAATCTGGGCACCGCCGGGTCCCCAACCTAGCATATATATATATATATATATATATATATATATATATATACACACCATTTATAATATAATATTATTATTAATGTTTAGTACCAGGTATATAATTATAATATTTATAATATACTAGCTTGGGGACCCGGCCCTGCCCGGGTCATTTGAGAAGTGACGCAGGATGTAGAGTGGGTCATGGGGGCTCTGTGTGCCAAGTTTAGTCTTGATCCATCATTATTGGGAGTTGCAGTGGTATCATGAAATTACTGAAGGTAGTGCAAGTCCCATCATCTCTGTGTGTCCCGTCCCCCCCAAAGTGTAGTAGGATGTAGATTGGGTCATGGGGGCTCTGTGTGCTAAGTTTGGTCTGTATTGGTGAATGGATGAGGGATGCATTGTTTTTCGGAAGTGAGTGAAGGTACTTCAAGTCCCATCATCCGTGGTCCGTCTCACAGTAAACTGCACCAGGCTGTAGAGTGGGTCATGAGGGCTCTGTTTGCCAGATTTGGTGTTGATCAGTCATTGGATTAGGTTTGTAGCAGGATTGGGAAGTGAGGGAAGGTACTGCAAGTCCCATCATCCATGTTCTGTCCCCCTCCAAACTTCAGTAGGATGTAGAGTGGGTCACTGGGGCTCTGTGTGCCAAGTGTGGACTTTCTCGGTGTTTGTTGGGGGCCACAGTGGTCTGTGGGAACAGAGGGGTGTAAAAGTACTACAAATCCCATCATCCATTGTCAGTCCTCCCCCAAATCTCACCAGGACGTGAAGGCAGTCATGGGGGTTATGTATGGCAAGTTTGGTCTCGATCAGTGATTGGATGAGGGTTGCAGCGGACTTTGGAAGTGAGTAGAGGCACTTCAAGTCCCATCATCCATGGCCCACCCTCCTCCGAACTGCAGCAGGACGTAGAGTGGGTCATGGGGGCTGTGTGTGCTGAGTGTGGTCTGTATTGGTCCTTTTTGGTGGCCTCAGTGGTCTGTGGGAACCAAAGTCTTGGAAAGTACTACAAATCCCATAATACGTGGGTCATGTCATAGGGGGGTTATGTGTACCAAGTTTGGTGCAGGTCCATCACCCGCGCTGGTCGCTGTGGCCTGTGAAAGTGGCTGCCACATATCCGCCCTGGCCTGTGAAAGTATACCGGTGTAAAACAGAAAGGAGTAAAAAAAATGGAAAAGGCCTGCATGGAATGGATTCTGGGTTGCTGGCTTTTTTCCCCTCAGTGGGAAGAAATCCTGTTGTTTGAATGTAGAGGCCTGGACTCTGGGTTGCTGGCTTTTTTCCCCTCAGTGGGAAGAAATCCTGTTGTTTGAATGTAAAGGCCTGGATTCTGGGTTGCTGGCTTTTTCCCCTCAGTGGGAAGAAATACTGTTGTTTGAATGTAAAGGCCTGATTCTGGGTTGCTGGCTTTTCCCCTCAGTGGGAAGAAATCCTGTTGTTTGAATGTAAAGGCCTGGATTCTGGGTTGCTGGCTTTTTTCCCCTCAGTGGGAAGAAATCCTGTTGTTTGAATGTAGAGGCCTGGATTCTGGTTGCTGGCTTTTTCCCCCTCAGTGGGAAGAAATCCTGTTGTTTGAATGTAAAGGCCTGGATTCTGGGTTGCTGGCTTTTTTCCCCTCAGTGGGAAGAAATCCTGTTGTTTGAATGTAGAGGCCTGGATTTTGGGTTGCTGGCTTTTTTCCCTTCAGTGGGAAGAAATCCTGTTGTTTAAATGTAAAGGCCTGGATTCTGGGTTGCTGGCTTTTTCCCCTCAGTGGGAAGAAATCCTGTTGTTTGAATGTAAAGGCCTGGATTCTGGGTTGCTGGCTTTTTCCCTCTCAGTGGGACGAAATCCTGTTGTTTGAATGTAGAGGCCTGGATTCTGGGTTGCTGGCTTTTTCCCCTCAGTGGGAAGAAATCCTGTTGTTTGAATGTAAAGGCCTGGATTCTGGGTTGCTGGCTTTTTTCCCCTCAGTGGGAAGAAATCCTGTTGTTTGAATGTAGAGGCCTGGATTTTGGGTTGCTGGCTTTTTTCCCCTCAGTGGGAAGAAATCCTGTTGTTTGAATGTAGAGGCCTGATTCTGGGTTGCTGGCTTTTTCCCCTCAGTGGGAAGAAATCCTGTTGTTTGAATGTACAGGCCTGGACTCTGGGTTGCTGGCTTTTCCCCCTCAGTGGGAAGAAATCCTGTTGTTTGAATGTAAAGGCCTGGATTCTGGGTTGCTGGCTTTTTTCCCCTCAGTGGGAAGAAATCCTGTTGTTTGAATGTAAAGGCCTGGATTCTGGGTTGCTGGCTTTTTCCCCCTCAGTGGGAAGAAATCCTGTTGTTTGAATGTAGAGGCCTGGACTCTGGGTTGCTGGCTTTTTTCCCCTCAGTGGGAAGAAATCCTGTTGTTTCAATGTAGAGGCCTGGATTCTGGGTTGCTGGCTAATCAGTGGCTATCAATGCCCTCTGTCTGGTGCCTTAGAATTTTGGAGTGGCGAGGCTGTCCAATCAAAGGACTTTATGCAAATAGCTGCCACATATCCGCCCTTCCGCCCTTCCGCCCTCCGCATACACACACACATACACACATACACACATACACACATACAAACATTCCGTTTTATAAAGGTATACAGATACAGATACTGTATGTATATATTACTATTATTTATAATATTATTCAGTGTTTAGTGCCAGGTATATAATTATAATATTTATAATAAAATATGTATTGTTTATAATTTATAGTATTATTTAGTGTTTAGTACATATAATACGTACTAAACACTAAACAGGTATGCCATATAATATTTATTAGGCATGAGAAAAAAGTTATGAAAATGATTCGTTTCGTAAGAAATTCGTAAGAAATGCTACTTCCGAGTATTTCCGCACCTGGAACGCCAACCAGGAAGTGGACTTTCTTTTTCGAATTTCGGGGGCCAGGATTTTCTTAAGTGTCGTTATTAGGTCGTAAGGGGGCACCCTCCTTCTCTCTCACCACCCTCCCGCCTCCCTTGCCAACAAGTATTATGGCAAGGCAAGCCTAAACTTCGCTCCTTCTTTCGGCTGGAAGCCCGGAAAAAAATGTAAACAGAGAGGATTACTCAAGTAAATCTGCAAAAGGAGGCACTTTGGATGAAGGGCCCTCCCTTTGTGGATTTACTTCTGAGTAAACCTCTGTTTACATTTTTCCAGGCTTCCCTGCTCTCCTGCCCTGCCAGGATCTAAAGCATCAAAGAGTATTGGGGTGAGAAACCAACCTAATGTATAATAGAATGAATGCTACTGTAAGTGCCTAATATTATAAGTAATCCAACTGGTCATACCTACATTCCATGCACATGCAATAATACAGCAGTAATAACAATAACAAGAGGTAAAATTCAAACCGAAGTATTCTGACTGGTCTCTCCTCATGCGGTGCAAACGGGCTCTTCTCTTATTAGCCGGGAAATTAGCGGGAAAAGCCAGCGTTTGCTGCTTGGGAGCACACACATACATATTCTTGGGGGTATTTGCTGCAGAATCCGGGCTCATAGAGAAGATTCTGCAGCAAATCCCCCAAAGAATATGTATGTGTGTGCACCCAGGAAGCAAATGCTGTGCCCGGGTTTTGCCTTTCGGGCTCAGAAAGAGCCTTTTGCAGTTTGAGGAGGAGCACAGTCAGAATACTTCGGTTTGAATTTTACCTCTTCTTATACCCATTGTTATTACTGCTGTATTATTGCATGTGCATGGAATGTAGGTATATGACCAGCCTGGGCAAACTTGGACCCTCGCTCCCTCGGGATCAGGGTGAGAGAGAGGCAGCGAGGAGGGGGGGGGGGGGTCCTCCTCCTTTTCTTTTGCTGCTTCCAAGAATAGAATACCCCCTCCCTCCCTCTTTCCTATTTGGAGAGTCCCATCTAGAATTCAGTGTGATTTATTCAAGTTTTGGCCTACAACTCCCAGAAATCCCAGCCAATTTACCAGCTGTTAGGATTTCTGGGAGTTGTAGGCCAAAACCATCTGGAATGCGCATGCGCTGGCATACGAAATACTAACGAATTTCGTTAGTAATTAAGTTACATTTTAGAAATTTTTGGAAATTTTTTTGTAAGTCTTCCTATTACTAATCAACCCCCCATTTGATTTTCGAATCGCCATTTTTGGGTTCTAAAACATGCCTAATATTTATATATTATATTATATTTATAATACTATTTAATACCTATTTCACATTAGTACTAGGTATATAATATTTATGTTGTATTATTTATAATTATAATTATAATAACAATAATATGTATTATTTAATATCCATACCAGGTCTATAAAATAATATATATAATATATAATATATATTATTTTTATTTATAATATTATTTAATAGTTATTTAATGTTACTACCAGATATATAATAAAATATTTTATGATATATATATACACACGCGCACGCACGCACACACACACACAGAAGGTTATTTATAATATTACTTAATACCTATCTAATATTGGGTATTAAGTAATATATATTCAATATTATTTATTCCTATTTAATAGTAGTGTGTGTGTATGTTTGTGTATATATATACTAGTTGTACCCGGCACGCGTTGCTGTGCCCTATTTAGGAGATGCGAAAAAGTCTGAGTATGTAAGGGTTGGAATTGATGTTAGTTATGGTCTTGGTGGGGTCATGGCTGTGTCGTTGTGGGTTGTTCTGGTGGGTGGAATGTTGAAGTCCTGTGGAGTTGTCGGTGTGTGGTGTTGAAGGAAGGAATGGCATACAAATGGGTTGAGCAGTAAACACAAGGTTGTGTTATGTGCGTATTGTGTTGTGTGTAGGTATTACTTTTTTGATGAGTTAGTGGGTGTGTGGTGACATTGTGGGTGGTAATATGTTGTGGAATGCTTGTGTGGGTGGGGTGTTTTGGGTATTTGTGTGTGTTTGTAGAGTTTCAGTGCAGTGTTGTGTTGTGGTTGGAGTATAGGTGGAGTTGGTTTTTGTTTGTGGTGGTGGTAGGTGTTGTGTGTGCAGGGTTCAGTAAGATTGGGGGGATGGGTTGTGATAGGAAGTTGTGTTGTGTTGTGTGGGTAGGAATTGCTGGAGTATTGTGCCTGGGACGTGTGCTTATTTGGAGGTGTGTGTGGTGGTGTGTAGTGAGTGCAGTCCTGGATTTTGTGTTGGGGAAGTTGTCAGGTATTTGTGGGGTGTGTTTTGTGTGTGTTGTGGTGACATCGTTGTCTCAGTCTGGCTTTGTGCTGGTTGTGATGTGGAGGGGGTGTTGCTTTTTGCCAGTGGTGTTTGTTGTGAATTTTGGTTGGGGTCGGTTTTTCTGTTGCAGTATTGGTTTTTGGGGTTTTTTTTTTTGCAAGTTTGTGTTATTCCGGCGGTATGTGTCTGTCAGTGGTGCCTGTGTGTGCCCTATTTGTGTTAGTGTTATGTCCTTCTGGTAGTTGTTATGTCCTCCTGTGTTAGTTGGTTGTACTGTGTAGGTTTCTGTTTAGCAGTGGTATGTATGCGTTGTGTGTGTTGTGTGTCTGTTGTGTTGTGGGTCTGTAGAGGTTGGCATCGCGAGTTGTGTGGCTGTCATGTGTGGTATTTTGTGCTGGCTTGGTCTTTTGGATTGTGTTTCTCGAGTGTGGGAACCTGCTCCCTCCTAGAGCTTCGCCTTGACAGTTTAACCCACAAACACCAACTGACTAAACTCAAATCACTCAGCATTCTAACCTAGCCTTGGCTGGCTCCGCCCACCGTTACTATGGGAACTCAACCTCCCTGCATTTTGTGTAGGCCGATGTTGGCCAATGGGATTCGCTGGCGGCCGCAGAGGACGCTGGGAAATGTGGTTTTTTAATTGTTATTTTAGGGGCCTTCTAGGTTTTGGGGGAGAAAGTTTCTTTGCTAAAAACCTTCCTTGCCTGAGGCCTATTTTTGTTGGCAAGTTTGGTGTCTCTGCCTTGGAAGGTTTCTCTGCCTCTGGCAGTCGTTCGATGGCGGGTCTTCCTTTATATATAGAGAGAAAGGGAGAGAGAGAGAGAGTGAGTAAGTTATTATGATGTAATACCAATTTATATTAATACCAGGTATATAGTATAATCTTTATAAAATATAATATGTATTTATATATTATAATTTATAATATATTATAATGGATTTTCCAGTGGAACTTGCTGACTGAAAGGTCGGTAGTTCGAATCCGGGGAGCGGGGCGAGCTCCTGCTGTTAGCCCTAGCTCCTACCAACCTAGCAGTTTGAAAACATGCCAATGTGAGTAGATCAATAGGTACTGCACCGGTGGGAAGGTAATGGCGCTCCATGCAGTCATGCTGGCTACATGGCCTTGGTGGTGTCTATGGACAACGCCAGCTCTTTGGCTTAGAAATGGAGATGAGCACCAACCCCCTGAGTCAGACACGACTAGACTTAACATTAGGGGACAACCTTTACCTTAGGGAGGCTCTATTTATTTTAATATTTATACATTACTTTAATAGTTATACACTATTTTAAGTCTTTACTAGCTGTAGCCGGCACGCGTTGCTGTGCCCTATTTAGGAGATGCGAGAAAGTCTGAGTATGTAAGGGTTGGAATTGTTGTTAGTTATGGTGTTGTTGGGGCCATGGCTGTGTCGTTGTGGGTTGTTCTGGTGGGTGGGATGTTGAAGTCCTGGGGAGTTGTTGGTGTGTGGTGTTGCTGGCTTTCTGCATAGCTTGTGGATATACAATGTTTTTTGTCTTTCCGTCTGCTGTGTTGATGCTTGTGTGGGTGGGGTACTTTGGAAGTGAGTGGAGGTACTTGAAATCCCATTATCCATGGTGTGTCCTCCTCTGAACTGCAGTTGGATGGAGTGTGGGTCATGGGGGGGCATTGTGTGCCAAGTTGGGTCTTTATCGGTCTTGGTTCTGGGCCACAGTGGTCTGTGGAGAATGATGGGTTTTGAAGTAGTACAAATCCAATTATCCATGGAGGTACTTCAAGTCCCATAATCCATGGTCCACCCTCCTCCAAACTGTAGTAGAATGTAGTGTGGGTCATAGGGGCTCTGTGTGCCAAGGTAGGTTACTGTAAATTCAGGCCATACACAATGTCCCATGAGCTGAGGCCTAGTCAGGAACAGCAAGTTAATGAAGCCTTGCTGTCAATTCAGGCCATACACAATGTCCAATGAGCTGAGGCGTAGTCGGGAGAATCAAGTTAATGACGCCTTACTGTCAATTCAGAGCGTAAACAGCATTCCATTAAGTGAGGCCTAGTCAGGGAAATTAAGTTAATGAAGCCTTACTGTCAATTTTGGGCGTGGTCTGTGATTTGTAGGGGTGTAAATTTTCTGTGGGTAGTGAATTGGGTGTTTGTGTTTTTGCCTCAGCCCTTTGCCTTATCCTTCTCTGACAGTTTATTATGAGTCAGAATGTTCATGTTGGCTGGCCAGTACAGGAGTTATGCAAATCCGCCCTTATTGGCAGCCAATCATGTTGTCAGAATGTAGAGGCTTGGAGAGTCGTTGGCAGCCCCGGAGGATGCTGGGAAATTTAGTTTTTTTACTTGTTGTTTTGGGGGCCTTTTAGGTTTGGAAGGGGGAAGTTTCTTTGCTACAAACGTACCTTGCTTGAGGCCTATTTCTGTTGGCAAGTTTGGTGTTTCTGCGTTGTAAGGTTTCTCTGTTTGGGACGGTCGTTCCATGACGGGAACCCCTTTATATAATAGATAAACTTAAAATAATGTGGAGGAAAGGCCCTTCAAGGCAGGAGAGAGGGAGGACTGAGGAGGAAGCGCTTTGGAGAGCAGCGGCGGCAAAACCCCATAAAACAGCTAAAATACCATGATATATATTTTAAATTAATATTTCTTTGAAATCTGTGGAACAGCAAGTCCACAATAAGCGAACTGCAAAGTAGCGAGGTGTAAGGCCGGTTTAATGCATGCGATGAATTACACGGAGTCCTCCGGAGGATCCAACCAATTTTTATTAAAAGATCAATACACTTGAAGCCAGAAGTACTTCCCACCACCAACACATACCTTTTATACCCACACACACCCGTGACAAACCCGTGACAACCCCCCCTCCCAGCTTTCCCATGAGAATCATCTTGCTCTCCGATCCCAGCCAGCCAGCTGTCCTTTGTTTAGGCTAGGTCGGATCCCGGATCCCGCCGGCCAATCTCAGGGCCGCAGGCATCGGCGTCTGACAGGATGTTCCTCACAGGGCTATAGTAACGTTTTAGCAAGCTACAGTGAAAAGTAGGGTGGACTTTGCCCATCCCTTTTGGCAGAGTGAGTTCATACGTAACTTGATTCACGGGCCGGGCCACTCAAAAAGGTCCCAAATATTTTGTCCCCAGTTTCCGCGATGGGAGGTCAAGCTTGACGTTGCGAGCCGACAACCATACTAAATCCCCCTCTTTGTACACGTCACCCTCCCGTCTCCTGCGATCCCCGAACCGCTGGCCGGAGCGTTGGGCTTTCCTGAGGGCATCAACAACCCCCTCCCACTCGAATCGGGCCTTGACACCACAGTCCTCCTTGGGCCCCTCCCCTTCCCACACCGGGAGTTTGGGTAACAGCATGACCTCCTGTCCATAGACCACTGAAAACGGAGTCTTACCGGTGGAAGAATGTACGGACCCATTATAGGCCATTTCAGCATATGCCAATAAATCGGCCCAATCAGATGCTTGCGGTTTCTGTAGATTCGGAGGTAGTGGCCCAAGGTTTTCTGAGCTCAGACCACCCTGCCATTGCACATCGGATGATACGCAGAAGTAAGACCCCTCTCAGCCCCTAAGGCCTGTTGAAATTTACCCCAGAATTGGGCCGTAAATTGTACCCCCCGGTCACTAATAACTTGTTCGGGGCATCCATGCAGGTGGTAAATATGCTGAATATAAAGCCCAGCTAGCCTCTCCGCGGAAGGGAGTTTGGCCAACGGGATGAAGTGCGCCTGTTTCGAAAACAGGTCCAAAACAGTCCAAATGTATCTGTATCCCCGACTAACTGGCAACTCCCTCACAAAGTCTGTGCTGACATGCGTCCAAGGCCTACTCGGAGCCACCACCACCTGCAAAAGCCCCTGGGGCTTTGCTGTAGGCTCCTTTCCCCTTGCACATGCCTCGTACCCCTGAATGTACCTGCGGACATCGGCCCGTATCCCCAGCCACCAGTAGTCTCGCCGGAGCACCAGTGTGGTCTTAGTAGATCCCCAGTGGCCCGCACTCTTATGGTCATGGCCCCGTTCTAGCACTCTAGTGCGCATCCCAGATGGGATATACAATTTGGAGCGTGCGAACCAAAACCCATCCTGAAGCCTACATTTGCCCTTGTGGGTTTCCAACCACTTATCCTCCCTGTAGCTGTCCTGCAACGATTTCTCCCACTCCCCCAACTCCCATTTTTGCCTTCCTTGCAAGCGCTGCACTTGCGCCCGTGTTTGGACCGCCATCCCCCACTGTTCTTTAGTGAAAACAGACCCTTGGCTCTGTCGGGGCTTCGGTCCCATTGCGGGGTAGCGTGAGAGCACATCGGCCACCACATTATCCTTTCCCTTTATGTGTTTCAATGTAAAATTGAACCTTGACAAGTACTGCGCCCACCGCACCAATATGGGGGACAACTTCTGCGGTGCCCTGAGGTACTGCAAGTTCCGGTGGTCACTCAAAACCTCAAATGGGTGGGCCGCCCCCTCCAGGAAGTGACGCCATGTCTGCAACGCCGAGCGTACAGCGTAGGCCTCTTTCTCCCACACCGGCCACCTGCGCTCCGATTCCCCAAATTTCTGGGACAAGTAGGTGCATGGCCGCAGCCTGCTCTCGGCATCCCTTTGAAGGAGCACCCCCCCCCGTACGCCCAATCGGACGCATCACATTGTACTACAAAGGGCTTCTCAGGATTGGGGTGTACCAACAGTGGGGCCCCGGTAAAGGCCCTCTTGAGCTCCCCAAAGGCCCTCTGGCACTCCTCCGTCCATCCCAACTTCGCACCCGGGGACTTCACCTTTTTTGACTCCCCCTTGCCCTTTGTTTTTAGCAGCTCCGTGAGCGGGAGGGTAAGGGTTGCAAAGTCGCAGATAAATGTTCTATAAAAGTTTGCAAGCCCCAAGAAGGCTTGAAGCTGTCCCCTCGTCTGGGGGGCCTCCCAGGCCAACACATCTTCCACCTTCCCCGGGTCCATCGACACCCCCTCTCTGTTAATCTTGTAACCCAGGAAATCTATTTGCTCCTTCCCAAACTCACACTTACTCAGCTTGACGTAAAGCTTGGCTTGCCTCAGCCGCTTCAACACCTCCCGCACCAGCCGTACGTGCTCCCCCCATGTCTGGGTCACCACCACTATGTCATCCAAATAGACATAAACCCCTTTGTACAGTAAGGGAGCCCCGGCCAGGCCGAACGGCATGATGGTCCATTGATATAGCCCCAGGGGGCAAGAGAAGGCTGTCTTCCACTTGTCCCCTGATTTCACCCGCACCATATGGAACGCATCAATCAAGTCCAATTTCGTGAAGTACCTCCACCCCCCCAGCTGGCCCATGAGGTCTTTAATCAGGGGCAGGGGATAACAATTCACTGTGCTTATGGCGTTGAGGCCTCGGTAATCAATGCACATTCGTAAATCCCCATCTTTCTTTTTCCGGAACACGATAGGCGCCGCGATTGGGGATTCCGACATCTCAATGAACCCCTTTTTCAGGTTCTCGTCAATCTGTATCCTAAGGGCCTCCTTCTCCTTCAGGGACATCGGATAAATCTTGGACTTGGGCAGGGATTTTCCCTCTTTGATCTCCACCCGACACTCCACATTCCTCTTAGGAGGCAGGCACCCCGCCAGCACGGGACTGAATACATCAGCGTAATCGCTTTACTGTTTCGGGACAGCAGGACCTACCTTAATCACCCCTCTCTTTTCCAGGCCTTTCTCAGCGGGAGGGGCCCCACAATGTAAAGCGGGGCCTGCTTTACATGTAACGGTGCCCGAACCCCAATCAATGTCAGGGTTGGCTTGCACCAGCCACGGCATCCCCAACACCACCTCCTGGGCCCCCACAGGTGCAGTAACAAAGTCAATTACCCCTTCCCATGGGCCCACTCGGCCCTGTAGCCCCTTGGTACTCAACGGGAATGGGCCCCCTCCCCCATAGGACCCATCCAGTTGGGCGAACTTGATCGGGGCTGGCAGAGTCTTGGTTTCGCAACCCAAGCCTTCTACCAACCCAGGGGACATTATATTCTCTGAACAGCCGCAGTCCACAAACACCTCGTGCGCCTCATAGTCCCCTTGTCGCCGGAGCTCCAACCTGCAACGGATGCTCTTGGGGCCTGGACTCACCCCTTTGGCTTGCTGCTCCACCGTCTCCGCTTTGCGTGCGCTAGCGACTGAAGTACGCCACCCCTCCTGAGGTTTCCTCTGCCAGCAACTGGCCGCTTGGTGCCCCGGCTTGCTGCATATGAAACAAAGTGCCTTGCCCAACTTCCCCGGCTCTTTCCCTGGCGCTGGTTTCCCCGCCACCGGGCTTCGTTTGGGGTCCGTCCGCTGCTTCCCCATCGGCATTGGTAGATTCTTCCTTCGCCGCACCTGCGCCAGGATCCCCTCGACGTTGCCTGCCAACCGGATCCAACCGTCGATGTCGCCCGGGTCGTCCCGATGAAGGCACCATTCCAGGACATCCCGACGCAGCCCGTCTTTGAAGAGCTCCAGCAGGGTAGCCTCTGACCACTCGGCCACCTTCCCGGCCAGACCCATAAACTCCTCGGAGTATTCGGTCACCGATCGTGACCCCTGGGAAATGCAGCGGAGCGCCTCCTTTGCCTTAACACGCTCCAGCGGGTCCCGGAAGCGGTTCTGCACAGCTCGCAGGAAGGCCCTCACCGTGCGCAGGCAAGGGTCCTGGCGGTCGTGGCATTGTACGTACCACTCCGCCGCACGGGCCTTGAAGACTGCCCCCACGGCCCGAACACGGCTTGCCTCGCTGGGGTATAGATGACCATAGTCCTCCATATGATCTCTAACTGTCGCCACAAAGAACGCCACTTTGCAAGCTTCGCCCTCGAACTCAGCCCGCAGCGGTTCCCTTCTTGCAGAGCCCCATGAGCCAGCCATCCCTTTACAGTCAGTAAGTAATGATAAAATAAAATGATTGATTGCATGTGCAAAAAGCAATAAACTGATGGATGTGTCTTGAGGGTCCCTTCCAACTCAGTAGAGGAAGCAAATGGATGTCAGGAAAGTTTGGATGGTGCCTTTCTGCCCAGAAGAAGAGGGTGAGTCTAGATGTCCCTTTGATGGGGTCTGTACTATGATTTCTGTACACCACCAATTTAACACAGTTTTTGCCACACAAACACAAGTTTCTGGAGTAGAACTACTACTTTCAAAGTAAAAACCACCCAATGAAACAGGAAATAACACTTACAAAAACTTTGAATATTCTCCAAGACTCCATGGATAAGTCAAAGGTTATGAAATTTGGTGAACTAACAGGGTCCATGTGTTCTACCACTGTAGCAAGTTTCATCAGGATTGGTCTAAAAATGAGGGAGGGAGAATCCCCTGAAGTTTCCCCAGTGCCAGTGCTGTTTTTTTCCTACTGCGCATGCGTGTCTGCATCAACAAATCAATTCGGAAGTTTCTGAAAGTTTCATTTTTTTTCTTTTTTTCTTATTTTAAAAAAATATTTTTGATTGATTTTTAATTCATAAATACTTCACACTACATTGTACATGGAAAGAGGGGGAACAAAAAAGATGATAGGAAAGTAAGAAAATCAAAGCTAATAAAAACAATTTAAAAAATAAAAATAAAAAGAAACAATACAGCCTTTGTGGTGAGGCAATGGTGAAAAAAAACAATACAGCCTTTGAAACCTCTGAAATACAAATAAATGTAAACACAACAATACAAAGAAAAGATCAGACAACTCCTGGATCCCACAATATACAAAAAACTAAGAAAAGACCCAACCAAAAAAATCACCAGAAAAACTGACACTCTGATCAAGATCTCCTCCATTAACCTCGACAGGCACTAACAACTATGCAAATTGGAAGCCCTCCCACCATGACTTTATGGACTTCTAAAAATCCATAATGTCTCCACCCTGCTCAGACTCATTGTGAGTGCCATTGGATCCCCCACATACGACTTAGCAAAATTTCTGGCTTCACACCTACAAAAACTATACTCCAAGGAGTTAGCAATGAATAATGCCAGAAAGTACTCAACAACAATGCAGGGCTCACTAAGTGTAACAAAAAATAAGTCACACTAAATTGGTAGATCAACACACCACTGACTGCATAGTGAAGCTGTTGAAGAAGCACAACCTACAGTAATACAGACCCACTAAGATCATTCAACAAATACTACTGTACATTCAGCAAAGGATAAGAGAGAGCCTCTTAACTACTGCAAAAGTCTATCATGCAGCTGTGGACAAGTCTACATAGCGACTACCAAACACAGCATTGCACAAACATGAATTAAAGAACATGAAAGGCACTGCAGACTGATTCAACCAGAGAAGTCAGCCATAGCGGAGCACCCGATGAACCAGCCTGGACACAGAATATTATTGGAGAACACAGAAATTTCAATGGCTTCTCTGTGTAGCCTGACATGGTGGTTGTTAGAGTGGTCCACACTCTAACAACCACCATGTCAGGCTACACAGAGAAGCCATTGAAATCCACAAGCATGTGGACAATTTCAACAGAAAAGAAGAAACAATGAAAATAAATAAAATCTGGCTACCAGTATTTTTTTAAAAAAAACCTCTAAAATCAGGACAGTAAATAAAGAATACCACTCAGAAAACAGGGGAATTCCAGGCAGGAAGCAGCCAGGCTTTGAAGCTCCAAGGCTATTTAATACTAATCAAGGTGATCAATTGCAACATTCACACTTGTCTCTAACACACAAGGGTTCATTCTCCCACCCTGGAGATTCCACAGATCTATAAGCCCCACTTGCATCGTTTCCAACAGAACTCACAACCTCTGAGGATGCCTGCCATAGATGTGGGCAAAATGGAACATGGCCAAACAGCCTGGAAAACTCACAGCAACCCAGTGATTCTGGCCATGAAAGCTTTCGACAACGCATCAAATAAATGTAGTCTACAAAACCCACAATTTTTGCATCTATTTTTTTTGCATTTAATTATATAACAAAACAGAACAAAAATGATTTTTGCACTTATTTATTAATTTATTTATTATTAATTTATTATTTGGACTTGTATGCCGCCACTCCCTGAGGGCTCGGAGCGGCTTACAATCAGGTAAAACACACAGAGGTAAAAGCATACTGTACATATTAAACTACCATAGCTTAAAAAAGATTTCTGGCCTAGCAATCAAAGGCTAGCCGGAAAAGGTGAGTCTTGCACTTGAACTTTTCATATTTTTATGCCACTGTGCATTATAGGAAAGGAAATAGAAGAACAGTTGTGAAATACACAACTACACAAATAGTTATTCACAAAAAAGTCGTTAATTTAAATACATAAATCTTTGATTCACGTAAGCAAGCTTGTAATGACACCCCGATTCTGCAGAAGAGATCTGTTAAAGAGCAGGCAGAAACTTTATAAATTCAACCACATCTAAGAAACTAGAGCTGATGCAGTTTATCCAATGTGATTTTCTGGATGAGCACCCCAAATAACCCCAGGACCTGGCTTAAAAGCCAAGACACCAGGAAAAAGACATTTTTGGTTGGGATGTGTAATTTGCAGTGAAATAATAACTGCCTGACCAGCCAATGAAGTTCATGGTTCAAGATGCAAGCTATGAAGTTGCACATAACTCTCCTTTATACCTGACATCCTGATTGGCTGCCCACCACAGCCAATCACAAAGAAGCATAAGATTAATGAGAAGGGTTCTGGAATAGATGACCTCACAAAGAAAGGGGGTTGAAACTCCAGGAAGATGAAACAACAGGAAGAGGAAACACGACCGAGGAGAAGATAAGGTGACTGAGTGTGGTTTCTTAATGAAATGCAGGGCTGATTGGGGAAATGGCTCTTCCTCTGCGCCTTCTGAGTTTGCCTTCTGCATCCAAATCAGTGGTGCCCAATAGGCGTTTGATTAGAAGGGGGGGGGGGGGGGTGGTTCAAAACTCATTTGGGAAATCATTCGTTTCCTAAATGATTTTCAACCTTTTCTCCCCCAAAAATTGTTTCGTTAATGGTAGCTGCGATTGCGCAATACGCGAAAACCTGCAAACAGGACAGGCAAAACTTGGGGAATTCCCTTTCCCTCAGTTTTAGACCACTACTGACAAAACTTGCCACAGTGGTAGAAAGATTCTCTTCTGTCAGCATACTAACTTTCAACGTGTTTAGAAGATCCCTGGGTTCTTGACATTTTTTAAAGTAAGCCACTGTTCAACATTGCCCCTCCCAGATCAGGAGGGAGGAATCCCCAGAGGATGGCAGCGTCCCACCTCGGCCCTCCAAGTTATGGCTGCCCACTGTTGGCCAGCATTCCACCCCACCGCCCCAACACCTCGAAGGGGGATGAATCCCAGAGGAATGTCAGTTTGCCTGCCCTGTGGATGCCAGTGGTCATCATCGACCACCTCCTCCAACACCTCGAGGGGGGAAGAATCCCTCGAGGAATGACCATTTGCCTGCCCTGTAGATGGATGCCAGCTGTCCTCCCCGTCCACCCACCCCCTACACCTCGAGGGGGGATGAATCCCCCCAAGGAATTAATGTTTGCCTGCCCTGTGGGTGGATGTCAGTGGTCCACCCCAACCACCCCTCTAGCAACAAATGTACCCACAAAATCCCCCGAGGAATGACTGTTTGCCTGCCCTGTGGATGGATGTCAGTGGTTGTCACAACGCGGGACGTGGCCCTGCCCCTTAATCACACACACACAGACAATGTCAATTAACTGTTTATTAAGCAAAAGGAAGTGCAGGTGAAAAGGATGAAAAGTCCATAAAAGTATCAATTAGCAATGTTCATCAAGCAATCTCAAAAGCAGGGAATCTCTTCAAAAAGCAAAGTCCAAAAAACAAAGCAAGGCAATCCAAAAGTTATAAAGCTTCTCAAATAAACTTAGTCCGTGGAACAAGGCTAGGCAATCCAAAGTTCAAGAACATAAACCAGGTCTCTTGGCAATACTTGGCAAGGTGAGCCACACTATGGCTTCCAGGGAGCAGGGACCACCGATGCGTCTCTCCAGCAAAGACGTGGCCGCCAAACTGAGGAACTTTCTCACTGGGTGTATAGTTAAGTCCCACCCTTGTGAGTCCAGCACATCTCCATTCCCCGCTTCCAATCTTTGCGGCTAGCCACAATATTCCTCCTATGGTCGAAACAACTCTCGGCCTCAGCACCATCTGGCCCGTTATCATCCTGAGAACCCGGCGCTGCCTCAGCTTCCATGCCCTCCTCGGCAGCTGGCAAAAACAAGCGCTCTCGTGAACCGAAACCTCCCGGTCTCTCATATTCACAATCTGAGCCCAAATCTGGTTGGCCTTCATCGTCCTAATAAGCAGAAGGCCAGGTGTCTTCCCATTGCAAACTGTCTGTCGGGGAAACATACCCATCAGCCCCTCCGTCTTCTCCATCTTGATCCAAAGTAATTGGGACCCCCGGGGCAGGGCCCCTCCCACCCGGCTGGAATGGAGGCTGGGGTGCTACAGTGGTCCACCCCAACCACCCTTCTAGCAACTGGTGTACACACAAAATCCCCCGAGGAATGACTGTTTGCCTGCCCTATGGATGGATACCAGCTTTCCTCCCCATCTACCTCCCCCTACACCTCGAGGGGGGATGAATCCCCCCTGAGGAATGACTGTTTGCCTGCCCTGTGGATGGATACCAGCTTTCCTCCCCATCCACCTCCCCCTACACCTTGAGGGGGGATGAATCCCCCCTGAGGAATGACTGTTTGCCTGCCCTGTGGATGGATACCAGCTTTCCTCCCCATCCACCTCCCCCTACACCTCGAGGGGGGATGAATCCCCCCTGAGGAATGACTGTTTGCCTGCCCTCTGGATGGATGCCACAACCCTGACCACAACCCCTAGTAACTGGTGCAAGCAGGAATTCCCCCGAGGAATGCTTGCACAGTGGATGCCAGTGTTCCACCACAACCACCCCCTCTAGCAACTGGAGGAGGGGCGAATACCCCCGAGGAATGACTGTTTGCCTACCCTGTGGATGGATGCCAGCAGTCCTCACCAACCACCTCCTCCAACACCAGGAGGAGGGACTAATTCCACCAAGGACTGACCACTTGTCTGCCCAGTGGATGCCAGCATTCCGCCCCAACCACCCCCTCAAACAGCGGGAGAAGCCCAAGGAGAGGAAAGGGCCCTCCAAATTTTTTGTGTGTTGTTCCCGAAGAAAAAGATTACATTGATAGATTTCTAGTTTCCAAAAGTATGTGTAACCCCAAGGAGAGGGAAGGGGCCTCCACACTTTTTTTGTGTTGTTCCCCAAGGAAAAGATTAGATTACTAGATCTCTAGTTTTTGAAAGTACAGCGGTTAACCCCAGGCAGACAAAGGGGCCTCCAAACGTTTGTGTGTTTTCACAAGGAAATTATTAGCAGCAAAGGGGAATTCTGGTTTTCCAAAACACAGAAGTCAAACCCCAGGAGGAAAAAAAGCCCTTAAAAGTTGTTTTCCCTGCTTCAGGAAGGGAATTGTTATCAGCAAAAGGGAATTCTGGTTTTCCAAAGCACAGAAGTCTAACCCCAGGAAAGAAAATACCCTTAGAAGTTGTATTCCCTGCTTCAGGAAGAGAATTAACAGCAAAGGAGAAATTGTTCCCAACCCAGTCCTTCCCTTGCAAAGCGGTGGCGTGGCACCTTCCCCACCCGAGCAGCTGCCCTAGTCCTTCTGCTTTTGCGCCCCCAGCTCTCAATGAGCCCACGAGGCACGCGCAGCCCTTAAAAAAAGGCAATAGCTGCAGTGCCAAAACCCCTCTTCTCCCGAGGTGGTTTCCCTCATTGACTGGAGGCAAGCATCCCAACATGCAAGCAGCTGCTTGCCTCCAAAGCTGATTCATTTCCGATTCACTTCCTGAATCGGAAAAAAGATGGTGACAGTGGCTTCGAAAGGGCAAGAATACTTCCGGGTTCCCAAATCGCTTCGAAATCGCTTCAGAAATAGATTTTATTCATTTAATTATATATTTATTATTCATTCTTGTATACCGCTCCTTCCAGCAGGCTCGGGGCGATTTTAATCCGAATAACGAATATTCCGACTGAACCTACCCATGCCTAGTGCCCAATTGTGGGTCCTCCAGCTGTTTGAGACTTTAACTCCCAGAAGTCCAGGCCACCTGGGCCAAGAATCAGGATTTCTGAGAGCTGAAGTCCAAGATAACTGGAGGACCAAACATTGGGATCCCCTGGGCAAAGGCAATGGTCAATGGTCAATAATAACATTTAACTGATTGGACCCGTTGGACAGAAATGGTGGCATGGAGTTCTGGTCCTCCAGGTATTTTGGACTTCAACTTCCAGAAGCTTCCAAGAGTATAGTGTTTTATGAAGCCTTTGAACTCTAAATGATTATTTCTTGACCAATGTACATATAGAGTCTCCTTATTTGCTACTAATCCCATATTTCATGCCCAAAAATTTAGAGAGTATCCATGAAAAACAGCACTAGGCCTGTAACACTGTTGTCGAGCCATTAGAATGGCAGTGGAAAGTGAGATCCAAGCCACTGTGGGTTTAGCCTGGTGAGAAAAAAAGCCAATATACCAGAATAAATCTCACCAACTTGAAGCAGAAGCCACAGAAGTATTTATTTAATTTCAGCTGAAAGTGATGCCAGCCTGTGGTAATCTGCCCCCAAAATAGGCTGAGATGCATAACACAGTAAAACATGCATGTTGATACATTTTTTTCCTTTTGAATTTCCCGCACCTGCCTCCCTGATCCAGCTTTGCTGTGATTGGTCAGGGGACTCCCTGACGTCAGCGGGCCAAGAGGAGCAGCTGGGGGACGGGGGTTGCATCTCAGCCAATGAGAGCCCGAGCCCTGCTTCTGACACCACCTCCCTCCCAGCCAATAACAACAGTGGAAATGTGGCAATGGTACAACAAAGAGAAATATTTGTCTAATGGTTGGATTATGACTGGCCCTTCCTGGGCCCATTGATAAGGCAATGTGGGCGACTGCTGAGAGCCCTCAGGCCCAACATGGGGGTATGAAAAAACATTTTTGTGTGGCAATTCAGAGCCAGCCCATTGTCCATGAGTCCTACAGTATCAATGTCCATGATGGGATCAGTTGGTCCAGTCTTCTGGGAAGGGGAAATGCCATTGTTGGGGTATCTGTGACATTCCTGTCTCCTCACAGAGAGGAAATGTCCTTTGTGAAGAGTGATTAAAGAGTCCAAAAGGTTTCCCAATTCCCAAGTGGCCTGACTCTTGGTCCTCCGAGGCTTGAGACATACATATAAATCATATAAAATCAATAATATATACATTTATAGATAGGCGCACATCAGGATCCACAGGAGTCAGGGGGAGTCGTACTTGCGGAGGCCTTATCCTATGGAGATCTGGGGAAGACATACAGATTGGGGGGTTTCAGCCCCCCCCCCCAAATTCTCAGGGTAGTCCGCGAGAAGGCCTTACTGGTACATTATTTAAACTGTTACGTTTATTCATATCTTGATCTGATCACCATGCTCAATATATCCCATATGCATGCGAGTATTGGGATAATGATACAAAAGGTGTGCTAAGGTAGATCCTCTCTCAGTCAGAGTCACCCCACCACCACCGAATCAAACCCCCCACGAATCAAAATCCTGGCTACAGGCCTGATGGATCTAACCTCACAACCTCTGAGGATGCCTGCCATAGCTGCAGGCAAAACATCAGGAGAGAATGCCTCTAGTAGAACATGGCCATACAGCCTGAAAAAACTACACTGATCCAAACTATTATTTACTTGGCATTTCCCCTTTTGCTAGCTTTAGACAAAAGGCCTTGGAATCCCTTTGTCTGAGAGTCATTGACTCAGGCTGCTGTTCATTCGTTCAGTCGCTTCAGACTCTTCGTGACCTCTGGCCACCCCACCCCAGAGCTCCCCTGATTTCTGTAATCCAAAAGATTTGGAGGATTGTGCCTG
Organism: Anolis apletophallus; assembly: GCA_030556195.1. Classification (NCBI taxonomy): domain Eukaryota; kingdom Metazoa; phylum Chordata; class Lepidosauria; order Squamata; family Anolidae; genus Anolis; species Anolis apletophallus. The sequence goes on along the minus strand of JARBWK010000012.1, from coordinate 112,867,210 downwards.
AATGTGAGTGTGTGATACGAGATGTGAAAGAACAGTTTAACCAGTAGTACTATGATTGAAACTGATTGAATGCAAGAGCACATGTACACAAGAGAAGTAATCAAGTGATCAAAACTGTGATGTAATCACTGAACGCAGTGTGAAAGTTCACATGTTCAGATTATATAATTGTCAAGGAGTAATTGAGAGTTTGCAAGGTTTGAAAGCAGAGTGAAGCGCAAGAGTGC